>KV015577.1:203190-233109 GCA_001598015.1 Dorcoceras hygrometricum
GGATGCTTCACCCATGTCCTTCATCGAAAATCTACTAGACAATCATACTTTAGTTGACTGCAACATTCCTAAGTCATTCCCAATGAGTAGGATGTCGTCAACATAAAGTACGAGGAACGTCACAGCGCTTTTAACTACCTTTTTATAGACACATGGCTCCTCGGGATTCTTGATGAAACCAAATTCCTTAATTGTTTCATCGAATCTCAGGTTCCAACTTCGCGATGCTTGTTTGAGACCGTAGATCGATCTTTGAAGCTTGCATACCTTATGCTCGCTTCCAACAGATGTGAAACCCTCAGGCTGCGTCATATAGATCTCTTCCTTGATGTTTCCATTAAGGAACGCAGTTTTAACATCCATTTTCCATATCTCATAGTCGTACCATGCGGCTATGGCTAATAGGATTCTAATTGACTTGAACATTGCGACTGGCGAGAAGGTTTCATCATAGTCAACACCTTGCTTTTGAGTGTAACCTTTCGCGACCAGTCGTGCCTTGTAGGTCATTATCTTACCATCAGGCACAAGTTTCCTCTTGTATACCCATTTACACCCAATAGGAACAATTCCTTCGGGAGGGTTAACAAGAGTCCAAACTTGGTTAGCATGCATTGAGTCAAACTCAGACTGCATTGCTTCAAGCCATAAGTTAGAATCAGCATCAGAAATTGCCTCCTTGAAAGTTCTTGGATCAGATCCAACAACTTGATCACCTTGATCATCTTCAAGGAGAAAACCATATCTCTCAGGAGCCCTAGGAATCCTTTCTGGCCTCCTAGGTGCGACCATTTATGGTTCTGGCTCTGTAGGTGTAGGATACTCACCTGGTACTTAGATTGGATCTCGAACCTCTTCGAGTTCTACTATTTTGCCCTTTCTATCAAGTAGAAATTCCCTTTCCATAAAGGTGGCACTCTTAGAAACAAACACTTTTGTTTCGCTCGGATAGTAGAAGTAGTATCCAATGGAATTCTTTGGATACCCAATGAAGTAGTATAAGATGGATCTCGTATCCAGCTTATCTCCCACTGTCTTCTTCACGTAAGCAGGACATCCCCAAATCCTCATACATGAGTACTTGGGTGGTTGCCCATCCATATCTCATACGGAGTCTTATCCACTGCCTTGGTGTGGACATTGTTCAACAACATTACCGCCGTTTCGAGCGCATAGCCCAACAACGAGGTAGGAAGATCAGTGAAGCTCATCATAGATCGAACCATGTCCAACAAGGTCCGATTACGACGCTCCGCTACACCATTGAGCTGTGCTGTGGCCGGAGGGGTCCACTGTGAGAGAATCTCATTCTCTTTCAGATAGTCTTGAAACTCAGTACTTAAGTATTCACCACCTCGATCAGATCGAAGTGCCTTAATACTTTTGCCTAACTGATTTTCTACTTCAGCCTAGAATTCCTTGAACCTTTCAAAGGATTCAGACTTGTACTTCATCAAGTACAAGTACCCGTACCTAGAGTAATCATCGGTAAAGGTGATGAAGTATGTGTGACCGTATTTAGTACCAATACTAAACGGGCCGCACACATCAGTATGGATCAAATACAATAGGCCTTGGGCACGCTCACCCTTGCCCTTGAAGGGTTGCTTTTGTCATCTTTCCTTTAAGACAGATTCACAAGTCGGTAAAGAGTTAATGTCTGACAGATCAAACATGTCACTCCTAACTAACTTGTTCATCCTACTTAGAGAAATATGACCTAGCCTAGCGTGCCAAAGTTGTGCTGGGTTTAAGTTATCGTGTTTCCGTTTAATCGTTGTTGTGTGTGTTTCGACATCGCGAGTTTGAACGTCTTTTAATCTTAAGGTGTATAGATCGTTTTCGCGTTCCCCAATTCCAATTAAACATTCATTCTTGTAAATATTGCAAATCGAATTAGCAAACATACAAGAATATCCATCTCTATCAAGCATAGGAATAGAAATAATGTTTTTAATTAATTCAGGAACAAATAAAACGTCTCGTAACAATAACTTAAAATCTGAAGACAGAAATAAATAAATATCTCCTATAGCCACTGCAGCAACTCTTGCTCCATTTTAAAGCCTCAAGTGGGTCTCACCCTCTCTAAGACGTCGACTTCTTGTCATCACCTGCAAATCATTGCAGATATGAGATCCACATCCGGTATCAAGTACCCAAGAAGTTGAATTAAGGGACATATTTATTTCAATGTAGAACATACCTTTCGCAGTTCGCAACTGCTCGAGGTACTCCTTGCAGTTCCTCCTCCAATGCCCAGCCTTGTGGCAGTGGTGGCAAACGTCCTCGCTCTTGTTTGGCTTAGAAGCCTTTGCCTTTGGCTTCTTGGCAGACTTTTCATCTTTCGCAGGAGCAGAACGCTTCTTTCTCTTGCGCCTGGGCCCCTTCTTCGCAGAGGAAGAAGAACCCAGAAGGAGGACGGGTTTGTCCTTTTTTATAGTCCCCTCAAACACTACAAGCATGTTCACCACCTCTTCAAGGGTGGCTTCCAGCTTGTTCATGTTGAAGTTGACCACAAAGGGGTCAAATGCAGCGGGTAGCCAGAGGAGAAGTACATCCACCAACAGCTCGTGTGGAAGCGGATATCAAGGTCCGACAGCTTTTCAACGAGCCCAATCATACGAACCCCATGCTCGCGGACCGAAGTCCCATCGCGCATGCGGCTCGTCATCAGCTCCTTGACAGCCGTGAACCTCTCATGTCGAGAGTTCTCCCCGTACAGTTCCTTGAGATGAAAGAGTATGGCAGAGGCATACTTTGTCTTCTCAAAGCGCCGTTGCATTTCATTGGACATCGATGCCATCACATAGCACGAGCTTTAACCTCGTCGTCACGCCATTGGTTAAGCGTAATCAGCTCCTCAGGGCTGATATCGGCAGGGGTTTCCTCCGGAGGGCACTTCTCTATCGTATAGAGGAGCTTCTCGGAAGACAATACAAGATTGAGGTTCCGGAGACAGTCTTGGTAGTTCAGACCGGTGAACCTGTTGCTATCCAGTATAGCAGCGAGTGGGTTTTTCATCGAAACCATTTTACAAAGCAGTTATACTGAAAAGAAAACAGACATACATTACTAACTATATATAAAATAAACGCTAAGACATAAAACATGGTCATTAAGTTTTATGAATTACCCTCCCACTATTTTAACGATTTCACCATCCTCTAATGAAATCGAGAAAACAGGTTTCTTTAGTGGGTACACGGAGCCCAATTAAGCGACCATGGACCCGAATAATATCAGCCATCCATGACCCCCAAAAGGTAGTTTCCGATTGCAACCGGTGCAACCTCCATGTATTCACCTCACGTCCAGTAAGGGCCCAATAATATGACGCCGTTTACTATCACGTGTCAAGATTGACCCATCAATGTTGAGTCGTGAAGGACGGTCCCCTTAACGTCCCCAATAATATGAGCCAAAGTTAAAAGGAGTTCCAATAGACTCACAACAATTGTCAATGACGTGGACAGCTTTCCGGCATACATGACCCCCTCAATAATATGAGCCGGGCCATGTATACGGGTAGCATCGACGTACACCCATTGTTGATGGAAGGTAGGGTTAATTTAAACAATTTTAAATACCCTTTAGTTTATCGAATAAACTTTTATCTTGATATAAGTTTTAAATCAAATTTAAAACGAGGGATTTTATTTTGAAAAACATTTTGGTCTCATGCATATTTAAATCTAATTTAAAACATGCAAACATGCGGATTCAATTAAACTATATATCAACATATATAAAGTAAACATTGGGATGATCGATCGCGAGAGCTATGCGGTCCGTGGTTGCCAGTCACGGACCTGGGTCCAATCCTAGGGGTAATGCAATATGCAATGCAATCCTATTACAATGCTTTCCGGTTTTACAGATCTTCGATCATCAATATCTTTGATCGTCACTGGCCCATCATCTTCAAAAGTTCTCCCACTAAGTCTAGTAATTTACAATAAAAACCTATCGCATACACCTAACAAATTGGGCACGGCTCTCGATCATCCCAATCATGCAGATAATCTAATTAACATGCATAATTAAATAATCCTATTATTTATCGTAAAATCATATTCTAATTACGAAATCGTATTTTATAATAAAAATCGTAATTTTTGCCGATAAAAAATAAATTTTAATCAACAAAAATCATATTTCATTATAAAATCATGTTTCATAATTAAAATCACATTTTACTAATTTTAATTGTATCATATTGGGCTTAAAACAATTCTAGGCCCGAAAATCTTAAAATTTCAAAATCGACAAAAACGGGCCCGATATCGCATACCGGCCCGAAAACTTCACGGGCTGCCCGGGACAGGCCCGAACCAAACCCTAGAAGAAATCAGCCGTCACGAAATCGCCGGAGCTTCGCCGGAGCGGCGGCCCGGCCGGCGTCGCCGCCACGAATTTTGCGCGTGACACAAGGCCGCGCGGCCGCGACAAGCGCGGCGCAATCGCGCGCCATCGCGCCATCGTGTGGCGCACACCGTTCGACCAGCGGCCGACACCAAGCTTGTGAGATCATCGGCCAGCCAGCAGCGTGTAGCGCAACCAGTCGCGACGTCCGGCCTTCGCATGCACATCCATATGCGCGGCCAAGGCGAACATCGTGCGCAAAAGCACGGCGCAGCATCGTGCGACAGGCGCGGCGATGATGAGCGACCAGCGGCCTCTCTCCTCGCTTGAAGCGGCGCCAAGCGTAGCCCAACAGCTGCGCATCGTGTTGTGCTGGACAGGGCCAGCGTTGCGCGGCTAGCGCGCAAGTCGCGCGCATGGGTGTGCGCGAGAGAGGGGCGCCGCCGCACACGGCGGCGGCCGGCGGCCGTACCAAAAGTTTTGTTTTCCGATCTGAAAATTTGAGATGTTAGATACAATTATGGAAATCTGTATTGATCAGATCCGAAAACCATGGCTCTGATACCACTGTTGTTATTCGGATCACGCCCCCCGGCGAGGCAGCGGAAGAACAGAAAAATCATGTCCAGGAGACGATCAATAATCACGCCCCCCGGCGAGGCAGCGGAAGAACAGAAAAATCATGTCCAGGAGACGATCAATACGATAAACAATTCTAATCTATGACATTCATAGGGCGTTCCAAGTCACTACCTTGCTGGCACTTGTGCCTGGCTCCAACCGGAATTACAAGAACGCCGGCTCTTCTCGGTAGATGGCCGTAGATCCGTCAATCAGGTCCACGACCGGGATCGATCTCCCTCCAATCAGCCTGCACTAGAAGGCTGAAGTATTTTATCGCCAACGAATTCTCCTCGAAAAACTAGCCGGAGCAAGTCCGGCGAGCGGCGGTGGAGGCGACGGGCGTCGCACGGCGGCGGCGTGAGGTAGTTTGAAGAGAGGGGGCGGCGCTATGCTTAGGGTTAGGTTTTGAGTTGTAACAAGCGTCTTAAGTCTTGGCTTAATTCTACCTTAAGTAGAATTAAAGGTGGACTTGGACCGGCCCAATGGGCCCGAGTCCAACGGATGAACATTCAGTTCATCCCCATCACCGAGACTTCATTATAACTCCGATCGCCGATCAGATCGGACCGATCGACTCAGTTTCCAAAACTGAATACTATGATCTGAAAAACTATTTTTCAGAACCCCAGTGCAAAATGACCGTTTTGCCCCTCAACATCGGCAAATCAGGATTTGACTTCTGTTGACCTTTTAGGAAGTCGCACTCCCAAAATCCTCTTCGTATGCTCAACACATTGAGCTGAGTATCCGTGCGGGAATCTCGAATCCAGTACTTGTGTGACCCTCAATGGTTCAGGGATACAGCTAGCCGTGGGCCCACAACCATTGTGGCTCCGGAATCACAATTCCGGACTTGCCCATCGGATATGGTAAAGCGTCTAGCAACATCGCGCCATGATCCCCTAGGTATCACTGATAGTGCCTGCAAAAACCAGTTGGTCGTGGTTAGCGTACAGTACGGTCCTTTCAATCCATATATCCCGATCAGATCAATGACCATTGGTAAATCGAGAGTCGCTATAGATCCGATAGCTATGCATAAATCTTGGAGATCGAATAGTGACATCGCGAGTGTAACTAGGTAAACACATTTACCTAAAACACTTCTAGTACTCTGGCCAGAGATTTATACACTATTATCCCCTCAGATAGCATAGGATATCCACGCATGTCTGCGATCGAATCCTACATGCATCAGGGTCTCACCCAATCCCGACTCCTTATGACCCCAAGTGAGTCGGCAAACGGGTCAAAGTGAGACGCCTATCATGTAGAGTCTCAATGACGTTTCGAGTCGTGAGGACTAATCAGTACAACCAAGACCTTGGACTTATCCACTCGACAAATGGTAACCACTTGGAAAGTTCGAACGAGGGTAGTTCGATAGATCACCTGGTCACTATCTATCTGCATGCTCAGAACATCACAATGTTCCCTACCAATGAAACATGGTACATCGCATCGCAGATACTAGTCTCGAACTCGAGCGGCCTTATCCTCATTTTGACGGCCCAATCGACTAGGAACATGTTCAGAATACACAGTGACTATTAGATGTGTTTCATGATAGCCGTCATACCCACTATCACATCTAACATACACTTTAGTGCATTCTAGGTCTTTACTCAACGGAATTGTAAATCATCATACATACAATGAAAGTAAAGAATGCCATATAAATAAATGCGAATATCATATATAAAGATTGTCATATACAAGAGTCTATAAACCCACCCGCCACAAGTTGGCTAGTTGGGCATCTACTCTAACACTTGGGAGCTGGAAGAAAAGATGCAGCGCGAGTGGCCTCATCTGTTTGGGTAGCTGGTGTGCTAGATTCCCAGTAGTTGTACTTGTTGGTTGTATTTCTTTCCTAGTTGTGGTTAGTTGCTTGCTCAGTTATCTTGAACTCTTGGCCATGTGTTGGGCGATTTTCTGTTTTGGCTCTCTGTTGCTGTGTTTTATTCCAGAATTGTTGTTTGATTTCGAGGATAAAATCCTCTTTAGTGGGGGATAAATGTGAGACCTGAAATTTAATAAGAGATTAATTGTTGGATTAATCGGTTATTAAGGATTTCTGGATGTTCGGATTTCATTTGGAAGGTTCGTATATAATATTGGGTCGGATTTCACATTTGAAATAATTCTTGATAGTTTGGTAATTTCGCGTTAGAGACCAGCTGTTGGTTTTGTATAGACTGCAAACGTCGTCGTTTTGACCTAGTGAACAGTAGAGATCTGTTGAACGCGTATATTATATCAGAATTTGTGTTTTGGTTAAGGATCAGCAGTAGCGCTTACGTGGATTTCAGATGTTGGTTAGTTAGCGCATTTTGTTGTTCAGCAGATGTCAACGCGGGTCAAAGTTCCTGTAGCGTGGAGCAGCGACGTCGTCGTTTTGGTTTAACGCGGGGAACCCAGCTGTTGGTGCGTTTGCCTTTAATAGTGATCAGCTGTTGGGTTCTTTACGACGCCGTTTATTTAGTTGAAACGCATCGTTTTGGGAATCAGCTGCTGTTCGCGTAAGACAATTACTGTTGAGGGATCTGTTACATTGATTTATCCAGCTGCTGGTTTGGTTGATCAGCTATTGACAGCAAGGATGACGTGTCCCTATGCGACGTCGTTTGGTTAAGTTGATGCGACGCCGTTTTGCTTAGCGTTGTTTGTGGGTTTAGCTGTTGGTTTGTCTTGCGACTGCTGGTTGTGTTTTTAGTGTTGTCGACTGGTTTTGTCGGTGGAACCCGCTCTTGCTGCTGTTAGCTGGTGTGAAGTGTATATATATTAGAAGACTTGGTCTTCGACTGGATTAACAGATTACATACCTAGCGATATTTTTCCCCGATTGTTGTTCTTCGCTTCGAACCCTAGAACACTGTTCACCGTGAGTTTCTCCAGTGAATTTCCGTCATCTCCGGTCATCATTTTGGACGTTCGTGGTAGAGTTGGACTCCTCTCGTGAAGCTCTTTCATTCTATACCACTCTTGAGAGCTGTTGTTAGCTGGAAGTAAGATCACGAAGTGCTTCCTTCGGTCATGTGTTCGCTGTGCAGGTAGCCTTTCGATTTAGAGATGAGATCTTACATTAGAGCTTTGTTATTGAGCTTCCTGTTGAGTTGTTGAGATTGATAGCTGGTTTGAGTGTATACCTCCCAGCCGTGAGTTCTGTGCCTGTGTCCCGTGAGATTTATGCTTTTTACGTTGTTTGTTTAGTAGGTTTCAACCAGATCTCTCGGGCCTGTAATTGTGGTAATCGTTGCACATAATCAAGGTACGGATCTTGAGCTTGAAATCTAGCTTGGATTAGCGTGGGATTTAATGTGAGAGCTAGTTTGCATCTCTGGTTGGGATTACCTTGAATATTGTGGTGTATTGCTTGCTGTGCATTTGTGTTATGCTAGCTACTTGCTGTTATGTGCATACACGCATTTATTCACTTACATTTCAGATCCCTTGCTTTGTATCTCGTTGTATTGTGCTGTTGTTTCTTACCAGGATGTGAGGGCGAGCGGCGATACCGCACTCTCATCTCCCTGCTGGGATTGTTAGCCCTCATACGCCGAGTGGTTAACTACCACAGTTCATGAGTTGTGCAACGGCAGGTTGAGCTGTTTGATGCATCTGGTATTCGGGTGTAGTGTCAAGGCGAGTGGCTCATTACCACACTTTGAACACACCCTGTGGCCACCGTTTGTTGCAGATCTTGTGGAGCTATGTTTGAGTTCCTTGGATCCCTTTTCGGTTGTAGCCTTCAGCTATTGTTCTGTGTCTCATGCATAGCATCTGCATTTTGTCTTATGATGTTTCTTTAGCTGTTTCAGTTTCTCTCCATACTGGGGTTTGACCCCATGTCCCTCTGGGGCTTGGTTGTTTTCCTTGCCTGTTTTGTTGTTCAGGTTCTGCAGCTGGTCGTGGTTTTTACCCAGCTGGAGGTGCCCCAGGAGGTGGTTAGAATATCCCAGTGGCGTATAGCATATTTATATGTATCAGTACAGTTAGCCAGGGGATGCCCTGTGTTCATGTTGTATTTTGTTACATCTTGTGGTTGTTGCCAAGTTCTTGATAGATGCCATTTTCTGTGCTGCGTGTCTTGGGCTGGTAGCCTTTGTTGGTTGATCTTGTAAACTGGGATTGCTTTGAGTATTGTCGTATTTTAAATTATATTGTTTTAAACCGTCAGGGCAAAAGCAAAAAATATTTGACCCGCTTTTTAGTAGCTTCCGCTTGTGTTTGTGTGGTTTTACTCTGTTGTAAGCACGAGGCCTGACACTACCTTCTCAACCCAAAATTCACATTTACTAAACTTAGAAAAAAGTTGCTTATTCCGAAAAAATTTGATCTGAATGTTCTTCCTTGTTCTTAGAGTAGATTAGGATGTCATCCGTAAATACTATTACGAACTGGTATAGGAAAGGTTGGAACACTCTATTTATTATATCAATAATTACTGAAGGTGCATTCGTTATCCCAAAGGGCATCACTAAAAATTCATAGTGTCCATAGCGCGTTCTGAAAGTTGTCTTGTACACATCCGCTTCTTTACTCTTCAGCTAGTGTTATCCAGAACGGAGATCTACCTTAAAAATACAGCTGCACATTTTCACTGATCAAACAGATATTCAATCCTAGGATAGGTTTATTCTCTATTATTAGCTTATTTATCTCCATAAATTCGATGCATAACACATACTCTCGTCCCTCTTCTTGATGAACAGCACAGGGTCTCCCCATGATGAAGTGCTAGGATGTATGAAGCCTTTTTCTAAAAGATATTGAGTCTGATCCTTTAACTCTTTCATAGTTGTAGGCGCAAGTTTATGCGGTGGCTTAGACTCTTGACCTGGTGGCATACTAGATATATCTTCTGAGAACACGTCAGGAAATTCGTTCACTACTTCGACATCTATCAACTTAGGTTATCATCATCTACTACTAATAACGCACTAACCAAAAATCCTTAATATCCCTTCCTTTGATAGCTCTGGGCTTTCAGAGCTGATATCAGTTTAGGGGTTCTATTGAGTCCATCAGCTTGGAACAAAACTGGGTTTCCGTTGGATGGTTTAACTACTACGGTTCTTTGCTTAAAATCTATAAATATTCCGTACTTGTGTAACTAATCTGTAACGCCCCAAAATCCATAGGACCACATATTTAACCTTTTTCTATTTCAAGGGCTTTTTTGATATTGCGTATTTCAGCCTTAAGTTTATTTCGTTTGTTTCAACAGCTAATTTTCAGTTGTTGCTTTGAGACATGACGCAGAAGGTTTCCAAGCAGCTGTCGCCCGAGCATAAACACGAGCAGATTCAGATTTTGGTTTAAAATGCCCTCAGCTGGACAAACATAGTTCTTTTAAAATGTTTTGGTAAAGTTTTCAAATTCAAAATAGTAGTAGGGAGTATTTGACAAATTATTTTGAAAAGGACAAGGGTTGGTAGGATCCCATGCCTACTCGAGTGTTAATACCTACTACAAGTCATATCCCGTATATGATTGTTTTCATAGCAAGAGAGTTTCATCGTTGTCAATAAATTTCTCTCTTTCTCTCTAAAAACTTCAAAGTGCTCGTAGTGGTGCTTGTGGAGAACTCCTGTTGAGACCCGCTGCTTCTGTGTTTCGCAGGTTTAAGGCAAGTAAAGACTGATTCTTTCTACGCCATTTCAAATCATATATTGTTCTTCAGTGCATGATTGTTGCATGTTTATGTTAAGATAAGTTATGTTCATGTTTAAGCATGTTTAAGAAAATGGATGGATGATCGGGTTCCAATTTTGTTTCTGTTACAAAATTTTAAAAAGTGCTTCGATGAAGAACATGAAAATTTTGTTTTAAAATGTTGAGCAATCGGGTTTAAGTAGTATGTTCATGAATGTTCTTCCTTCCGGTGGATGGTAACATCGGAACTTGACGCTATGTAATCGGAGTTGCTAGTCGAATCAGAAGTTAAGTCTGGTTTGATAGGCAACGGCTGATAGCGCAGCCATCGTTTTTATGTTACAACACCAAGTTATAATCAGTAGTCCCCTTTTCAGCAGTTACCTTTGTGTTAAGAGAATTCTAAGTGTTGCGTTCAGCCGTGAGTAGTTTTGTGTCTGAATTGGGTTAGTCCTTCATTATTGTTTAGCTTACAGCTGAGTTGACTACGGTCAACAACCAACAGCTAATTTTTATCCAACAGCTGATTTTCTTAGAACCAGCGTTTGATTGTTCATAAACCAACAGCTGATTTTCTTAGAACCAGCGTCTGATTGTTCATAACCCAACAACTGATTTTTATCCAACAGCTGATTTTCTTAGAACCAACAGCTGATTCCTCTTAGCGATAAGTCTTCGTAGTCGAACCCGATACTTAACAAAGTTTTAAAGAAGTTTTAAAGAAAGAATTTCAAAGCACTGTGAACCCGAACGATGATTTCAAAATCAAATTTCGACCAGATATGAGTTTAAAGGAAGAACGTTTCAATTAAGGATTTATGGCATAGATAACATACGGTCACCATGGAGGGGTGAGCAGCTGTCCAGATGTTAGTTGCCCCTTCACCACGAGCTAAATGCTAAGGCTTATATCAGTAGTCACTTGATCAGGTGCACCACGGACCTAAGGAGAGCTTCTAATCCATAAATCACAATAAAATAAGAATGGGATCTGGGTCATCTTCCCCATTTCCAAGTTTAGCGAAAGAAAGTTTATGAAAGCTGATGAATGACTTCTTTTTAAACTGTTATGTATGTTATGTTTAGATGTCTGCCTGCATTATGTGAAATTGTTATCTTCAGATTTTACTTGCTGAGCCCCTAGGCTCATTAGTTTTAAAATGGTGCAGGTGGGACAGAGCTGGGGCAGGCGGGAGGCAGCGACTGAACCAGCTGTAGTGATTGTGTTTATCTTCGGCCGATGTTTTTCCGCAGCAGCTGTTGTTGTTTTTGATCTTTTTTTAAGTCTGTATTAAATCCATTACAACAATAGTGAATTAATATAGAATTGCAAAGTTGTAATATCGCATTTTGCACTTTTGTAACATCTGTTATTAAAAGAAATTGTTTCAGCCGTTCCAGTATCTGGCGCCATATCATGTTTGTGTTTGAATTTTGATTTAGTTATAAGAAATAAATCTTATAACAATTCCCATTCATCCCTTCTTTTCTTTTTATTATTCTTTTGTGACCCCATGAGGATTGGCACGTCACAACTTGGTATCAGAGCATGGTCCTGAGATAAACACACGCACTTCCAGTTGGAACAGCAGTTGTCAACCGTTTCTCCAGCGCTATGAGTTTATTTTATGTTTTAGAGCATTTGTTTTTATCTTTAGCATGTTCTGATTATTGCATTGTGGTGGATTACGGGCTATAGATTAAGATGTCTGGTCGAGGAAGAAGAAATATCCCAGTAGATGAATCCAACCCAGATAGTAACGCTAGTATTGCCCAGCTTTTAAGGTTGCTGGTAGAGAAAACCAGCAGAGGTAATGGTCAATCATCCAGCAGCCTAGGACCCAACAATGATGATCCTCAAGAGAAGTTCAGAAGACAAAAGCCGAAAGAGTTTAGTGGTACAACCGATCCTTTAGTTGCTGAGAGCTGGATTAAGTCGATGGAGGTTATATTTGAGTAACTCCAGATGCCAGATTTTGATAGGCCAAGGTGCGCTATCTATATGTTGAGGGATGACGCCATGATTTGGTGGGAAGGAGCTAAGCTATAGGTGGATTTGATGAACCTTACTTGGGCGGAAGTCAAGCAAGTGTTTTACGAACAGTACTTCACACCAGATAAGAGGTCTGAGTTGAAAAGAGAGTTTCTGACTTTGAAACAAGGAAGCATGACTGTGCAAGAGTATGCGCGGACGTTTGAAAGAGGATGCTATTTTGTGCCTCTAATTGGAAATGATCCAGCAG
This sequence comes from Dorcoceras hygrometricum, assembly GCA_001598015.1. Classification (NCBI taxonomy): domain Eukaryota; kingdom Viridiplantae; phylum Streptophyta; class Magnoliopsida; order Lamiales; family Gesneriaceae; genus Dorcoceras; species Dorcoceras hygrometricum. The sequence goes on from KV015577.1 coordinate 216,081, forward strand.
AAAAGTTGAGCCACTTTTTGGAAGGGTTAAAGCCCATGTTCAAGATGAACGTGAGGCTATCTGTGCCCAAGACATATAGAGAAGCAGTGGATAGAGCCCTGTGAATTGAGAGGGATTGGAAAGATATAAATGAAGAAAGGCAGCAGAAGAGGCAGGCCTCTCAGCAGTAAGATCAAAGGCCTTTCAAGAAGCAGCATAAGAATCAGCAGAGGCCTCAAGAGCAGAAACTCATACTGGAACAGAAGCCTCTGCCTATACAACCGATCAGTGCAGTTCCAGCTGGTAGCAACAAACCAGTGTGTCCTAAGTGCCAGAAGCCACACTCCGGTCAGTGCAGACTTGGACAGAACGTCTGCTACAAGTGTGGGTTACCTGGGCATATGATGAAGAATTTCCCAAAGGAATCAGCAGAGGCCTCAAGAGCAGAAACTCATACTGGAACAGAAGCCTCTGCCTATACAACCGATCAGTGCAGTTCCAGCTGGTAGCAACAAACCAGTGTGTCCTAAGTGCCAGAAGCCACACTCCGGTCAGTGCAGACTTGGACAGAACGTCTGCTACAAGTGTGGGTTACCTGGGCATATGATGAAGAATTTCCCAAAGTAGAGACAGTTGGTGACCAGCCGAGCATATGTGATGACAATTGAACAGGCCAATCCATATTCTACAGTGGTTACGGGTGAGATTTTAATAGCTGGATTGCCTTATGTGGCTTTGCTAGATTCAGGAGCCACCCATTCATTTATAGCAGCTAAGTTTGCTAGGAAGCTACCCATTGGACCTGATCGTGTAGATGTAGGCTTTTGTGTAACAGTGCCTTCAGGAGAAGAATTAGTATCCCATGATATGTTTAGGAATTTAGAACTTAGACTCCAAGGGCATTCGATTTCCATAGATTTTATTGTTTTGCCGATGCCTGAGTTTGACATGATTTTGGGGATGGACTGGTTAACCAAGCATGGAGTGGTAATTAATTTAAAGACTCGAGTAGTAGCAGTTAACCCGCCTAGAGGAGACACGTTCCAATTTGAAGCCGCTCAGACGTGGAGAATTCCTCGCCTTATATCAGCACTTAAGGCTCAGAGATGTTTAAGAAAAGGAGGGGTAGGATATATGATAAGTCTGTCATCCGTAGCAGCGACTAGCAAGCCCAAACTTTCAGACGTGGAGGTGGTAAGCGAATTTCGTGAAGTTTTCCCTGAAGATATAAAGGACTTCCGCCAGATAGAGAATTAGAATTTTCGATCGAATTAGTTCCAGGAGCAGCCCCTGTATCCAGACCACCTTATCGTTTAGCTCCCTCATAAATGAAATAATTAAAGGAACAGATACAAGATCTGTTAGAAAAAGGATTTATTAGACCAAGCACTTCACCCTGGGTAGCCCTGTTCTTTTTGTCAAGAAGAAGGATGGAAGCTTGAGACTATGTATAGACTATAGGGAGCTGACCATTAAGAATAAATATCCCCTTCCTAGAATTGAGGATCTTTTTGACCAATTTCAAGGAGCAGCAGTCTTTTCTAAGATTGATTTAAGGTCGGGTTACCACCAGCTGAATATTAAGGCAACCGATATATATAAGACAGCCTTTAGAACCCGTTACGATCACTATGAATTTTTAGTGATGCGTTTTGGTTTAACCAACGCCCCATCAGCTTTGGATCTGATGAATAGAGTTTTCCAACCCTTTTTGGATCAGTTCGTAGTTGTGTTTATAGATGATATCCTAATATACTCTAAGACAAAGGTTGAACATGTTGAGCATCTAAGGATAGTGCTTCAAATTCTAAAGAGTAAGCATCTATACGCTAAGTATAGTAAATGCGACTTTTGGTTGGATAAGGTAGCATTATTAGGCCACATTATATCTAGGGATGGATTAGACGTAGACCCAGGTAAAGTAGAAGTTGTATGTGACTGGCCAATACCAAATTCAGTTTCAGAGGTAAGGAGTTTCTTGGGATTAGCCGGTTATTATAGGCGATTCATTCAAGGATTTTCCAAGATAGCTGTTCCATTGACATCCTTAACAAGGAAGCTGGTTAAGTATGATTGGACTTCGGAATGCCAAATCAGCTTCGACAAGTTGAAACAAGCACTGATAGCAGCACCAGTATTAACCATGCCGTCTGATCAAGGGAAGTTTGTGATTTATAAGGATGCATCTAAGATTGGCTTAGGTGCGGTACTGATGCAAGATCGAAAGGTGATCTCCTATGCTTCCCGACAGTTGAAGGACCATGAGAAAAACTATCCCACTCACGACTTGGAGCTGGCAGCCGTAGTGTTTGCCTTGAAGATATGGAGACATTATTTGTATGGGGAGAAGTGTGAGATATTCACAGATCATAAGAGCCTCAAATACTTTTTCACTCAAAAGGAGCTGAATATGAGGCAGAGGATATGGCTAGAGCTGGTAAAAGATTATGATTGCACGATCAGCTATCACCCAGGAAAAGCTAATGTGGTTGCTGATGCTTTGAGTAGAAAGTCCGTTGGACTAGCACAGCTCACTGTCCAAAGACCCTTGGCAGCTGAAATTGAGAAGTTGGGACTAGAACTAGTAACCAGCAGCAGCAAGTCAGTCTTAGCAGATCTCTCAGTGAGATCAGATTTGATGGACCAAATTCATGAGAGTCAGCCGAAAGATGAATAGCTTCAGAAGTGGGTTAAGCAAGATAGGGAAAGAGGCGGCAGTTTCTACTTTTCAGACGGTGGAGTAATCAGATTTCAAGGAAGAATATGGGTGCCCAAAGTGGACACCTTGAGATCAGATTTGATGGCAGAAGCCTATACAACCCCTTATACTGTACATACAGGGAGAATGTATAAAGACCTCCAGCAGTTGTACTAGTGGCCAGGGATGAAACGAGACATTGCCAGATTTGTCTCGGAATGTTTAACTTGTCAGCTGGTGAAGGCTGAACATCAAAGACCAGCTGGGTTGTTGAAGCCACTGCCTATTCCCGAATGGAAGTGGGAATGTATAGCTATGGATTTTGTAGTTGGTCTACCAAAGACTGCCCAAGGATATAATTCCATTTGGGTAATAATCGATAGACTCACTAAGTCTGCCCAATTTTTGCCAGTGAAGACGACATACGATGTGGGCAGATATGCAGACTTGTATATAAAAGAAGTAGTGAGGTTGCATGGTGTTCCCGTTTCAATTGTATCTGACAGGGATCTGAAATTTACGTCAGCTTTTTGGAAGAGTTTGCATAAAGCTTTGGGTACGAAGCTGACTTTTAGCACAGCCTTTCACCCCCAGACAGATGGACAATCGGAAAGAATGATCCAGATTCTGGAAGATTTGCTCAGAGCTTGTATTGTGTATTTTTACGAAGGCTGGGAGCTGAAGTTACCTCTATTAGAGTTTGCGTATAATAATAGTTATCAATCAGCTATACAGATGGCTCCATATGAAGCGCTCTATGGTCGTAAATGTAGAACACCTCTTCACTGGGATGAAGTTGGTGAAAGAGCTGGTTTAGGGCCAGATGTAGTGGAGCAAACAGCATCAGCTGTTAGGAAGATAAAGGAGCGGATGAAGGCTGCTCAAAGCAGGAAAAAGAGTTACGCAGACAACCGGAGAAGGGAGCTGAATTTTGAAGTCGGCGATCATGTATTTTTGAGAGTTGCTCCAATGAAGGGTGTTGGGGAACCGTGGCGGATCCGGATCGCGCCTCCCGGCGAGGCAGTGGAAGAACAATAATTGGCTAGGAGACGATATATACAATTCAAAATCAATCATGCTATGACCATTCATAGGGTGTTTCTCGGGGTTACCTTTCTGACAACTCGTGCCTGGCTCCGACCAGTTTTGCGAGGAAACCGGCACTTCACGGTAGGCGGCGGTAGATTACATCAATCAGGTCCATGACCGGAAACGATCTCCCTCCGATCAGCCTGCACTAGAAGACTGAAGGATTTTATCGCCAACGGATTCTCCTCGAAAAGTTTGCCAGAGCAAGTCCGGCGAACGGCGGCGACGGCGGCGTGCACCGGCGGCGGCGTGAGGTTGGAGAAGAAAGGGGGGCGACGGCTTTTAGCTCTAGGGTTAGGGTTTGTGATTGTTGTTGTTAGTTATGAACTCTTAAGCCTAATTAAATAGACTTAGTCATAGTCTTGGACCGGCCCAACGGGCCCGGGTCCAATGGATGAACATTCGGTTCATCCCTATCACCGTGACTTCATCATAACTCCGATCTCCGATCAGATCGGACCGATCGAATCAGTTTCCAAAACCGAATACTATGATCTGAAAAACCATTTTTCAGAACCCAGTGCAAAATGACCGTTTTGCCCCTCAACAGCGGAAATCATGATTTGACCCCTGTTGACTTTTAGGAATTCGCACTCCCCAAAATCCTCTTCCTATGCTCAACACATTGAGCTCAGTATCCGTGAGGGAATCTCGAATCCAGTACTTGTGTGACCCTCAATGGTTCAGGGATACAGCTAGCCGTGGGCCCACAACCATTGTGGCTCCGGAATCACAATTCCGAACTTGCCCATCGGTTCATGGTAAGAGCGTCTAGCAACATCGCCCCATGATCCCCTAGGTATCACTGATAGTGCCTGCAAGAACCAGTTGGTCGTGGTTAGCGTACAGTACGGTCCTTTCAATCCATATATCCCGATCTGATCAACGACCATTGGTAAATCGAGAGTCGCTATAGATCCGATAGCTATGTATATATCTTGGAGATCGAATAGTGACATCGCGAGTGCAACTAGGTAAACACATTTACCTAAAACACTTCTAGTACTCTGGCCAGAGATTTATACACTATTATCCCCTCAGATAGCATAGGATATCCACGCATGTCTGCGCGCGGTGAATCCTCGACAACGATGCATCGACTCCTACATGCATCGGGGTCTCACCCAATCCCGCCGCCTAATGACCCCACCAAGTGAGTCGGCAAACGGGTCAAACTGAGACGCCTATCATGTAGAGTCTCAATGACGTTTCGAGTCTTGAGTACTAATCAGTACAACCAAGACCTCGGACTTATCCACTCGACAAATGGTAACCACTTGGAAAGTTCGAACGAGGGTAGTTCGATAGATCACCAGGTCACTGCCTATCCGCATGCTCAGAACATCACAATGTTCCCTACCAATGAAACATGGTACTTCGTATCGCAGATACTAGTCTCGAGCTCGGGCGGCCTTATCCTCATTTTGACGGCCCAATCGACTAGGAACTAATTCAGAATGCACAGTGACTATTAGATGTGTTTCATGATAGTCGTCATACCCACTATCACATCTAACATACACTATAGTGCATTCTAGGTCTTTACTCAACGCAATTGTTAATCATCATACAACACAATGAAAGTAAAGAATGCCATATCAATAAATGCGAATATCATATTTATAAAGATTGTCATATACAAGAGTCTATAAACCCACACGCCACAAGTTGGCTAGTTGGGCATCTACTCTAACAATCTCCCACTTGCCCTAAAGCCAACTGCTCATCAGACGCAGTCTCATCGTTTCGCGATATTTTTCAAACAACGGTCCAGGCAAGGGCTTCGTAAGTGGATCAGCAACGTTGTCCGCAGAGGCGACTCTCTCAACTGCTATGTCACCTCTAGCCACAATATCCCGGATTATGTGGTATTTCCTCAGTATGTGTTTGGATCTTTGGTGAGACCTAGGCTCCTTTGCTTGCGCAACGGCACCCGTGTTTTCGCAGTACACCGGGACTGGACCAACTCCATTAGGAATGACACCCAACTCTTGGACAAAATTCCTTATCCAAACGGCCTCCTTAGCAGCAGCTGATGCTGCGATGTACTCAGCCTCAGTGGTTGAATCCCCGATGGTGTCTTGCTTGGAACTCTTCCAAGAGACAGCACCATCATTGAGCATGAATACAAATCCAGATGTAGACTTCGAATCATCCACGTCACACTGGAAGCTAGAATTAGTGTAGCCTTCCAGTTTCAGTTCACCACCCCCATAGACCATGAACATATTCTTAGTCCTTCGCAAGTACTTAAGAATATCCTTCACGGCCTTCAAATGCAATTGTCCGGGGTTGGCCTGGTAGCGGCTCGTGATAGTCAGAGCATATGCGACATGCGGTCTAGTAGAGATCATGCCATACATAATGCTACCTATTGCCGAGGCATATGGAACACGTGTCATACTTTCTATCTCCTCATCAATCTTCGGACACATAGACTTAGATAGAGTGACCCCGAGGCACATAGGTAGGTGTCCTCTCTTGGACTCTTCCATAGAGAACCTCTTAAGTATGGTATCGATGTAGGTAGCTTGGGTGAGTCCGAGCATCCGTTTCGATCTATCCCGATAGATCTGTATTCCAAGAATATAGGATGCTTCACCCATGTGCTTCATCGAAAATCTACTAGACAACCAGACTTTAGTTGATTGCAGCATTCCTACATCATTCCCAATGAGTAGAATGTCATCAACATAAAGTACGAGGAATGTCACAGCGTTTTTAACTACCTTCTTATACACACATGGCTCCTCAGGATTCTTGATGAAACCAAATTCCTTAATTGTTTCATCGAATCTCAGGTTCCAACTTTGCGATGCTTGATTGAGACCGTAGATCGATCTCTGAAGCTTGCATACCTTATGCTCGCTTCCAACAGATGTGAAACCCTCAGGCTGCGTCATATAGATCTCTTCCTTAATGTTTCCATTAAGGAACGCAGTTTTCACATCCATTTGCCATATCTCATAGTCGTACCTTGCGGTTATGGCTAACAAAATTCTAATCGACTTGAACATTGCGACTGGCGAGAAGGTTTCATCATAGTCAACACCTTGCCTTTGAGTGTAACCTTTCGCGACCAGTCGTGCCTTGTAGGTCATTACCTTATCATCAGGCCCAAGTTTCCTCTTGTATACCCATTTACACCCAATAGGAACAATTCCTTTGGGAGGGTTAACAAGAGTCCAAACTTGGTTAGCATGCATTGAGTCAAACTCAGACTGCATTGCTTCAAGCCACAAATTAGAATCAGCATCGGAAATTGCCTCCTTGAAAGTTCTTGGATCAGATCCAACAACTTGATCACCTTGATCATCTTCAAGGAGAAAACCATATCTCTCAGGAGCCCTAGGAACCCTTTCGGATCTCCTAGGTGCGACCATTTCTGGTACTGGCTCTGGAGGTGCGGGAGACTCACCTGGTACTTCGATTGGATCTCGAATCTTCGAGTTCTACTATTTTGACTTTTCTATCAAGTAGAAATTCCCTTTCCATAAAGGTGGCATTCCTAGAAACAAACACTTTTGTTTCGCTGGGATAGTAGAAGTAATATCTAATGGAATTATTTGGATACCCAATGAAGTAGCATAAGATGGATCTCGTATCCAGCTTATCTCCCACTGTCTGCTTCACGTAAGCAGGACATCCCCAAATCCTCATGAATGAGTACTTGGGTGGTTTGCCCATCCATATCTCATATGGAGTCTTATCCACTGCCTTGGTGTGGACATTGTTCAACAACATTACCGCTGTTTCGAGCGCATAGCCCCAAAACGAGGTAGGAAGCTCAATGAAGCTCATCATAGATTTGCCCATCCATATCTCATATGGAGTCTTATCCACTGCCTTGGTGTGGACATTGTTCAACAACATTACCGCTGTTTCGAGCGCATAGCCCCAAAACGAGGTAGGAAGCTCAATGAAGCTCATCATAGATCGAACCATGTCCAACAAGGTCCGATTACGACGCTCCGCTACACCATTGAGATGTGGTGTGGCCGGAGGGGTCCACTGTGCGAGAATCCCATTCTCTTTCAGATAGTCTTGAAATTCAGCATTCAAGTATTCGCCACCTCGATCGGATCGAAGTGCTTTAATACTTTTGCCTAGTTGATTTTCTACTTCAGCCTTGAATTCTTTGAACCTTTCAAAGGATTCAGACTTGTGCTTAATTAAGTACAAGTACCCATACCTAGAGTAATCGTCGGTAAATGTGATGAAGTATGTGTGACCATATCTAGTACCAATACTAAACGGACCGCACACATCAGTATGGATCAAATCCAATAGGCCTTGAGCACGCTCACCCTTGCCCTTGAAGGGTTGCTTAGTCATCTTTCCCTTAAGGCAAGAGTCACAAGTCGGTAGGGAGTTAATGTCTGACAGATCAAACATGTCACTCTTAACTAACTTGTTCATCCTACTTAGAGAAACATGACCTAGCATAGCGTGCCAAAGTTGTGCTGGGTTCAAGTTATCGTGTTTCCGTTTAATCGTTGTTGTATGTGCTTCGACATCGTGAGTTGGAACGTCTTTTAATTTTAAGGTGTATAAATCGTTTTCGCGTTCCCCAATTCCAATTAAACATTCATTCTTGTAAATATTGCAAATCGAATTAGCAAACATTCAAGAATATCCATCACCATCAAGCATAGAAACAGAAATAATGTTCTTTATTAATTCGGGAACAAATAAAACGTTTCTCAATAACTGTTAGAGTAGATGCCCAACTAGCCAACTTGTGGCATGTGTGTTTATAGACTCTTGTATGAAACAATCTTTATATATATGATATTCGCATTTATTATATGGCATTCTTTACATTCATTGTATGTATGATGATTTAAAATTGCGTTGAGTAAAGACCTAGAATGCACTAAAGCATATGTTAGATGTGATAGTGGGTATGACGGCTATCATGAAACACATCTAATAGTCGCTGTGTATTCTGAACATGTTCCTAGTCGATTGGGCCGTCGAAATGAGGATAAGGCCGCCCGAGTTCGAGACTAGTATCTGTGATGCGAAGTACCATGTTTCATTGGTAGGGAACATTGTGATGTTCTGAGCATGCAGATAGTAGTGACCTGGTGATCTACCGAACTACCCTCGTTCGGACTTTCGAAGTGGTTATCATTTGTCGAGTGGATAAGTCCGAGGTCTTGGTTGTACTGATTAGTCCTCACGACTCGAAACTTCATTGAGACTCTACATGATAGGCGTCTCACTTTGACCCATCTCTGGCCAGAGTACTAGAAGTGTTTTAGGTAAATGTGTTTACCTAGTTACACTCGCGATGTCACTATTCGATCTTCAAGATTTATGCATAGCTATCGGATCTATAGCGACTCTCGATTTACCAATGGTCGTTGATCTGATCGGGATATATGGATTGAAAGGACCGTACTGTACGCTAACCACGACCAACTGGTTCTTGCAGGCACTATCAGTGATACCTAGGGGATCATGGGGCGATGTTGCTAGACGCTCTTACCATGATCCGATGGGCAAGTCCGGAATTGTGATTCCGGAGCCGCAATGGTTGTGGGCCCACGGCTAGCTGTATCCCTGAACCATTGAGGGTCACAAAAGTACTGGATTCCAGATTCCCGCACGGATACTCAGCTCAATGTGTTGAGCACGAGAAGAGGATTTTGGGGAGTGCGACTTCCTAAAAGTCAACAGGGGTCAAACCGGGGTTTTCCGCTTTTGAGGGAAAAACGGTCATTTTGCACTGGGGTTATGAAAAATAGTTTTTCAGATCATAGTATTAAGTTTTGGAAACTGAGTCGATCGGTCCGATCTGATCGGCGATCGGAGTTATAATGAAGTCTCGGTGATGGGGATGAACTGAATGTTCACCCGTTGGACCCGGGCCCGTTGGGCCGTAACCAAACCCATATTTAATTCTATTTAATTAGAACTAAACCTAGACTTAACATATTACACTCTAACCTAACCCTAGAGCATCACAACCGCCGCCCCTCTCCTCTCTCAAGCCGCCGCCGCCGCCGCCGTGTGCGCCGTCGCCGCCGCCGCCCTCTTCGCGGGAAATTCGTTCCTGCCATTTAGACGAGGAGAATCCATCCGTGCAGATCTCGTCACGCCTTCTAGTGCAGGGTGACGAAGGAGTCTCGTATCCGGTCGTGGACCGGATTGGCGTTATCTACCGCAATCTACCGAGAAGAGCCGGGTTCTCGTAATTCCGGTTGGAGCCAGGCACAAGTGCCAGCAAGGTAGTGTTTTGAACACCATATGAATGACATTAATTGTTAATTGTATTACTCGTATTGATCGTCTCCCGGCTGTTAATTTTCTGTTCTTCTGCTGCCTAGCCGGGGGGCGTGATCCGGATCCCAACAGTGGTATCAGAGCCAGGTTTTTCGGATCTGATCAATACGATTTGCCATATTGTATCTAATCTTTTAATTTCAGATCGGATCAATCAACGAAATTTTGAAAATTGGCCGCCGGCCGTCGCCAAGCGCGGCGGCCACACCCGCGCTCGATCGTGAGTGCACGGCCACGCTTTTGATCGCGTCTCAGGCCGCACAGCTATGCGAAAGTTGCGCACGTTTGCGCCGATGGTTGTCGCAAGCTGGGCTACTGCCCGCGCGCTTGTCGTCGCGAGAGGCGGTGCCTGGCCGTGCTAGTCGCGGGCAGATGATCGCACATCATGGCCGCCCGATGTATCGCCGCTGCGCGCTTGGTAGCGTCCTAGATGCCATCCACTTGCGCACTGGTTGCGCATGCAACTCGGGCGAGAAAGCTGGTCGCTGGCCGACCTGAGTGCGCCGACGATGGCGATGGTTGCGCGCTCTTGCGTGCGGCATCGCGCGCTGCCACCATGTTTTCGTGGTGGTGGCACCGTCGCCGGCCGCCGCTCCGGCGAGTCTCCGGCGATGTTGTGACGGCTGGTCTGATTTCTTCTAGGGTTTGGTTTGGGCCTGTCCCGGGCAGCCCGTGAAGTTTTCGGGCCGGTATGCGATATTGGGCCCGGTTTTGATCGATTTTGAAATTTTAAGTTTTTGGGCCTAGAATTGTTTTAAGCCCAATATGATACAATTAAAATTATTAAAATGTGATTTTAATTATGAAATATGATTTTATAATGAAATATGATTTTGTTGATTAAAATTTGTTTTTATCGGCAAAATACGATTTTATTATAAAATACGATTTCGTAATTAGAATATGATTTTACGATAAATAATTAGATTATTTAAATTATGCATGTTAATTAGATTAATTGCATGATTGGGGTGATCGAGAGCCGTGCCCAATTTGTTAGGTGTATGCAATTGGTTTTGAATGATTTCGGTTTTATAATATATTTTGATTATCATTTAAAAGTGGGCCTATTTGTGGCCCGTTCCCACCCCTTGATAAATGTATCCCTTATTTGTCATAGTAAATTTAAATGTAAAATTAATAGATTTAGTGGGAGGACATCCGAATACGGTAGACGATGACGATCAAGATATTGAAGACCGAAGATCTGTAAAACCGGAAAACTTTGTAATAGGATTGCATTGCATATTGCATTACCCCTAGGATTGGACCCAGGTCCGTGGCTGGCAACCACGGACCGCATAGCTCTCGCGATCGATCATCCCAATATTTATATATGTTGATATATAGATTAATTGAATCCGCATGTTGCATGTTTTAAATTAGATTTAAATATGCATGAGAGCAAAATTTTTCAAAAATAAAATCCCTCGTTTTAAATTTGATTTAAAACTTATATCAAGATAAAATGTTTATTCGATAAACAAAAGGGTATTTAAAATTGTTTAAATTAATCCTACCTTCCATCAACAGTGGGTGTACGTCGATGCTACCCGTATACATGGCCCGGCTCATATTATTGAGGGGGTCATGTATGCCGGAAAGCTGTCCACGCCATTGACAACTGTTGAGTCGGTTGGAACTCCCTTTAACGTTGGCTCAAATTATGGGGACGTTAAGGGGACCGTCCTTCATGACTCAACATTGATGGGTCAATCTTGACACGTGATAGTAAACGGCGTCATATTATTGGGCCCTTACTGGACGTGAGGTAAATACATGGAGGTTGCACCGGTTGCAATCGGAAACTACCTTTTGGGGGTCATGGATGGCTGATATTATTCGTGTCCATGATCGCTTGATTGGGCTCCGTGTACCCACTAAAGAAACCTGTTTTCTCGATTTCATTAGATGGTGGTGAAATCGTTAAAATAGTGGGAGGGTAATTCATAAAACTAAATGACCATGTATTATGTCTTAGCTTATATCTTATATAGTTAGTAATGCATGTCTGTTTTCTTTTCAGTATAACTGCTTTATAAAATGGTTTCGATGAAAAACCCGCTCGCTGCTATACAGGATACCAACAGGTTCACCGGTCTGAACTACCAAGACTGGCTCCGCAACCTCAATCTTGTATTGGCTTCGGAGAATCTCCTCTATACGATAGAGAAGTGCCCTCCGGAGGAAACCCCTGCCGATATCAGCCCTGAGGAGCTGATTACGCTTGAAAAATGGCGTGACGACGAGGTCAAAGCTCGATGCTATGTGATGGCATCGATGTCCAATGAAATGCAACGGCTTTTTGAGAAGACGAAGTATGCTGCTGACATACTTCATCATCTCAAGGAGCTGTACGGGGAGAACTCTCGACATGAGAGGTTCACGGCTGTCAAGGAGCTGATGACGAGCCGCATGCGCGATGGGACTTCGGTCCGCGAGCATGGGTTTCGTATGATTGGGCTCATTGAAAAGCTGTCGGGCCTTGATATCTCACTTCCACATGAGCTGTCTGTGGATTTACTTCTCCTCTCGCTACCCGCTGCATTTGACACCTTTGTGGTCAACTTCAACATGAACAAGCTAGAAGCCACCCTTGAAGAGGTGGTGAACATGCTTGTAGTGTTTGAGGGGACTATAAAGAAGGACAAACCCGTCCTCCTTCTGGGTTCTTCTTCCTCTGCGAAGAAGGGGCCCAGACGCAAGAGCAAGAAGCGTTCTGCTCCTGCAAAGGAGGAAGAGTCTGTCAAGAAGCCAAAGGCAAAGGCTTCCAAACCAAACAAGCATGAGGATGTTTGCCACCACTGCCACAAGGCTGGGCATTGGAGGAGGAACTGCAAGGAGTACCTCGAGCAGTTGCGAACTGCAAGAGGTATGTTCTATATTGAGAAATAAATGTCTCTAAATTCAACTTCTTGGGTACTTGATACCGGATGTGGATCTCATATCTGCAATGATTTGCAGGTGATGACAAGAAGTCGACGTCTTAGAGAGGGTGAGACCCACTTGAGGCTTGGCAATGGAGCAAGAGTTGTTGCAGTAGCTATATGAGATATTTATTTATTTCGGTCTTCAAATTTTAAGTTGTTGTTACGAGACGTTTTATTTGTTCCTGAATTAATTAAAAACATTATTTCTATTCCTATGCTTGATAGAGATGGATATTCTTGTATGTTTGCTAATTCGATTTGCAATATTTACAAGAATGAATGTTTAATTGGAATTGGGGAACGCGAAAACGATTTATACACCTTAAAATTAAAAGACGTTCCAACTCGCGATGTCAAAGCACATACAACAACGATTAAACGGAAACACGATAACTTGAACCCAGCACAACTTTGGCACGCTAGGCTAGGTCACATTTCCCTAAGTAGGATGAACAAGTTAGTTAGGAGTGACCTGTTTGATCTGTCAGACATCAACTCCCTACCGACTTGTGAATCTTGTCTGAAAGGAAAGATGACCAAGCAACCCTTCAAGGGCAAGGGTGAGCATGCCCAAGGCCTATTGGATTTGATCCATACTGATGTGTGCGGCCCGTTTAGTATTGGTACTAAATATGATCACACATACTTCATCACCTTTACCGATGATTACTCTAGGTATGGGTACTTGTACTTGATGAAGTACAAGTCTGAATCCTTTGAAAGGTTCAAGGAATTCAAGGCTGAAGTAGAAAATCAGTTAGGCAAAAGTATTAAGGCACTTCGATCTGATCGAGGTGGTGAATACTTAAGTACTGAGTTTCAAAACTATCTGAAAGAGAATGGGATTCTCTCACAGTGGACCCCTCCGGCCACACCACAGCTCAATGTTGTAGCGGAGCGTCGTAATCGGACCTTGTTGGACATGGTCCAATCTATGATGAGCTTCACTAAACTTCTTACCTCGTTTTGGGGCTATGCGTTCGAAACGGCGGTCATGTTGTTGAACAATGTCCACACCAAGGCAGTGGATAAGACTCCGTATAAGATATGGATGGGCAAACCACCCAAGTACTCATTTATGAGGATTTGGGGATGTCCTGCTTACGTGAAGCAGACAGTGGGAGATAAGCTGGATACGAGATCCATCTTATGCTACTTCATTGGGTATCCAAAGAATTCCATTGAATACTACTTCTACTATCCCAGCGAAACAAAAGTGTTTGTTTCTAGAAATGCCACCTTTATGGAAAGGGAATTTCTACTTGATAGAAAAGGCAAAATAGTAGAACTCGAAGAGGTTCGAGTTCCAATCGAAGTACCAAATGAGTCTCCTGCACCTACAGAGCCAATACCAGAAATGGTCGCACCTAGAAGATCCGAAAGGATTCCTAGGGCTCCTGAGAGATATGGTTTTCTCCTTGAAGATGATCAAGGTGATCAAGTTGTTGGATCTAATCCAAGAACTTTCAAGGAGGCAATTTCCGATGCTGATTCTAACTTATGGCTTGAAGCAATGCAGTCTGAGTTTGACTCAATGCATGCTAACCAAGTTTGGACTCTTATTAACCCTCCCGAAGGAATCGTTCCTATTGGGTGCAAATGGGTATACAAGAGGAAACTTGGACCTGATGGCAAGGTAATGACCTACAAGGCACGAATAGTCGCGAAAGGTTACACTCAAAGGAAAGGTATTGATTATGATGAAACCTTCTCGCCAGTCGCAATGTTCAAGTCAATTAGAATATTGTTAGCCATAGCCGCATGGTACGACTATGAGATATGGCAAATGTATGTGAAAACTGCGTTCCTTAATGGAAACATTAAGGAAGAGATCTATATGACGCAGCCTGAGGGTTTCACATATGTTGGAAGCGAGCATAATGTATGCAAGCTTCAGAGATCGATCTACGGTCTCAAACAAGCATCACGAAGTTGGAACCTGAGATTCGATGAAACAATTAAGGAATTTGGTTTCATCAAGAATCCCGAGGAGCCATGTGTCTACAAGAAGGTAGTTAAAAGCGTTGTGACGTTCCTAGTACTTTATGTTGATGACATTCTACTCATTGGGAATGATGTAGGAATGTTGCAGTCAACTAAAGTATGGTTGTCTAGCAGATTTTCGATGAAGGACATGGGTGAAGCATCCTACATTCTTGGAATACAGATCTATCGGGATAGATCTAAACGGATGCTCGGACTCACCCAGGCTACCTACATCGATACCATACTTAAGAGGTTCTCTATGGAAGAGTCCAAGAGAGGACACCTACCTATGTGCCACGGGGTCACTCTATCTAAGTCTATGTGTCCAAAGAGTGATGAGGAGATAGAGAGTATGGCACGTGTGCCATATGCCTCGGCTATAGGTAGCATTATGTATGACATGATCTCGACTAGACCGGATGTCGCATATGCTCTGAGTGTCACGAGCCGCTACCAGGCCAACCCCGGCCAATTGCATTGGAAGGCTGTGAAGGATATTCTTAAGTACTTACGAAGGACTAAGAATATGTTCATGGTCTATGGGGGTGGTGAACTGAAACTGGAAGGCTACACTGATTCTAGCTTCAAGTGTGACGTGGATGATTCGAAGTCAACCTCTGGATTTGTATTCATGCTCAATGGTGGTGCTGTCTCTTGGAAGAGTTCCAAGCAAGACACCATCGCGGATTCAACCACTGAGGCTGAGTACATCGCAGCATCAGGTGCTGCTAAGGAGGCCGTTTGGATAAGGAATTTCGTCCAAGAGTTGGGCGTCATTCCTAATGGAGTTGGTCCAGTCCCGGTGTACTGCGACAACACGGGTGCCGTTGCGCAAGCAAAGGAGACTAGGTCTCACCAAAGATCCAAACACATACTGAGGAAATACCACAAAATCCGGGATATTGTGGCTAGAGGTGACATAGAAGTTGAGAGAGTCGCCTCTGCGGACAACGTTGCTGATCCACTTACGAAGCCCTTGCCAGGACCCTTGTTTGAAAAACATCGCGAAACAATGGGACTGCGTCTGATGAGTAGTTGGCTTTAGGTCAAGTGGGAGATTGTTAGAGTAGATGCCCAACTAGCCAAATTGTGGCGTGTGGGTTTATAGACTCTTGTATGAAACAATCTTTATATATATGATATTCGCATTTATTATATGGCATTCTTTACTTTCATTGTATGTATGATGATTTACAATTGCGTTGAATAAAGACCTAGAATGCACTAAAGCATATGTTAGATGTGATAGTGGGTATGACGGCTATAATGAAATACATCTAATAGTCGCTGTGTATTCTGAACATGTTCCTAGTCGATTGGACCGTCGAAATGAGGATAAGGCCGCCCGAGTTCGAGACTAGTATCTGCGATGCGAAGTACCATGTTTCATTGGTAGGGAACATTGTGATGTTCTTAGCATGCAGATAGATAGTGACCTGGTGATCTATCGAACTACCCTCGTTCGGACTTTCCAAGTGGTTATCATTTGTGGAGTGGATAAGTCCGAGGTCTTGGTTGTACTGATTAGTCCTCACGACTCGAAACGTCATTGAGAATCTACATGATAGGCGTCTCACTTTGACCCGTTTGCCGACTCACTTGGGGTCATAAGGCGGCGGGATTGGGTGAGACCCCGATGCATGTAGGAGTCGATGCATCGTTGTCGAGGATTCACCGCTCGCAGACATGCGTGGATATCCTATGCTATCTGAGGGGATAATAGTGTATAAATCTCTGAAAAAAAATGATCTATCGAACTTCCCTCTTTCGGACTTTCCAAGTGGTTATCATTTGTGGAGTGGATAAGTCCGAGGTCTTGGTTGTACTGATTAGTCCTCACGACTCGAAACGTCATTGAGAATCTACATGATAGGCGTCTCACTTTGACCCGTTTGCCGACTCACTTGGGGTCGTAAGGCGTCGGGATTGGGTGAGACCCCGATGCATGTAGGAGTCGATGCATCGTTGTCGAGGATTCACCGCTCGCAGACATGCGTGGATATCCTATGCTATCTGAGGGGATAATAGTCCAGAGTACTAGAAGTGTTTTAGGTAA
>KV015577.1:250990-276574 GCA_001598015.1 Dorcoceras hygrometricum
CTAGTCGTCCTACCTCTTCATCTTCTCGGCGGCATCTAAACAAGTCTAGAGGTAAGATCTCACAGCAGATAGATATATCACATAGACAGATAAAAGATCACATAAGTCACAGAGTCAATCAAAATCAAATCAAAACTCTGTGCCTAGAATCGAGTGTGATCAAAGGAAATCGAGCTTATCCCAGTTTAAGCTCTGATACCAAAAATGTCAGGCCCCGTGCTAATTACTCAAGATAATAGCACAATTAAGCACATAATCACGGAAGCGTAAAAATCGGGCTTAAAAATTTTAGAAATAATTTTGGCCCGAACTTAAAATCATACATTCAAAATATTCATAATCAAAATATGAGTTGACTCAGACTCATACAAATCAGGTAACAACAATAAATCTCAAATCAATTACAGATCCCCAATACATAGTGACACGGGGCATCCCCCGGTTCAATACATAAATATATAACTGGGACTCAAGGGAACGGGGACCGACCAGCTGAACCTCCACTCTGTCCAGCTTGGTTAACTGAAGATCCTGCAAATGGGTAATGCAGACCCAAACAACACAAAAGCAGGAAAACAGTACGAGGTCAAGCCTCAGTACGAAGAGCTAATCAAAACAGCTAATCATGCAACATGCTATAATCAATGCTATGAAATGCATGAGGGCTATCAAAGATCGGATAGCTAGACCAGTGTATCAACTGGCAATCATAACGATCGAGTCTCTATACCACGCACAGCAAGTCAGCCGGTGGAAATCATCGGTCCGTGATCTTCAGGCCCATCAGCCCATCACAGCTCGATGGTCTTCAGACACGACAAGTCAGTCGGTCACCACTCCGATGATAGCGTTGGACTTTTCAAGCACAACAAGTCAGTCGGCCAGTCACAAAGTTGCTCTCAATCAGGTCATCAATCAATCTGTCAGGCTCAATATGTATGCATGAATGCCAATCAATAATCAATGTCAATGCATACAGTTCAGTACGTGAAAACAGAATGAGATATTAAATCAATTCAACAAGCTGTTACACGTAATTTAACAGAATCATATAACCAGATTTCAAAACATCAATCATAGTCATGTTCATGCTCTAAGCTGCTAAATCTGCTCAATTCGTACCTCAATCTTCTGAATTCTACCTCAACAGAATTCCAAAGACACGGCACAAGTAACTGAAGCAAATCAGCTTCCTCCTGCTACTGCGATTACGGCCGGAGATCACCCAAACCTCAATCTGTTAGGGAAACTCATCAATAAAATCATGTCTAATTCAAATCTCGACATTTCCTACAGTCTAGAACCTAACTCCGGTTCTACCTCTAAACAAAGTACTCGTAGCAAATACTAAGCTTAGAATCGGTAGGAAAATCTTACCCAAAAGCTGAAACTATCGGGAGAACTAACGGGTTCCACAGTACGAAGAAATCAGCAACTTCGAAATCTTCTCCAAGTTCGTTCCACAGCTTCAAATGGGCAACAATCGAAAGAGCAAGTCTCAAGGATTCCAGCACCACCACAATCGCTCAAATCATCGACGGAGAACGGCGGTAATCGACGGAATTAGGTCACGGTGAACAGTAGCTAATCGAGGGTTTGGGAAAAGAGATAAGAAATATCGGGTCCAGAATATTTCTAATTGTCGATCAACACTTCTATATATATATATATATACGCAGTGGACGTGAACAGTAGATATCTTACAGCAGATACCATCTCTTTCTTTCGATAAAACCAGCAGCAACCACTAGTCGATACATTCTCAAAGGAACATCAAAACGACACCGTTCCAACTAACTCAAACGACGTCGCAGAGCTTCACCAGCTGACAACAGATATCTCTTACGAAACAACCAAAAGCTGGTAACAGATCTCTTCAAAAACCCATCAGCGACTGATCTCGCGAAATTACACAAAACGACGACGCGTCAACTAATCTAAATGACGCCATAATGGTTACGTAAGCATTGCTTCCAACAGCTGTTCACCCAGTCGCAATAATCAAAACGCAGCATTTCAACTTATTCAAACGACGTCGCTTCTCATCATTCTCGTATTTGTGCGCCTGCTGCCAGCAGCAACCATTCTAAGCGCAACTATTGCCAGCAGATAATAACACGTCACGCCAACGTCATCTCTACTGATTCAAAATCCTCCAGCTGAGAGCTACAGTACCGTTGACCCGCGTTGACTTTCGCTACAGGAACTTGCTGCTGACAGACTTTACCAAAATTCGCTACGTCTGCTTCTTATAATAGCGCTACGTCTGATTTCTAATACTTAGAGAATTTCAATAACGCAAAATCCTCAAAATTCACGTGGCTAATCCAAATCAACAAAATTAACCACTAATCTAAATCTGATTCCTCACACATACCCAAGCAACCCAAAAACAGGAAAAGGACACAAGGTCAAACCTCATTGCGAAGAGCACTAAGTAAACAACTAATCATAAACCACTGTCTCAAAACATGAAATGCATGAGGGCTGTCAAAGAATCGGTCATCTTGGCCAACGAGTCAGCTGGAAAATCAGGTGAGCCTCTATACCACGCACAGCCAATCAGTCGGAAATCATCGGTCCGTGATATTAAGGAATGGCCACTCAATTAACCATAACAGCTCGGTGGTATTCAGACACGACGAATCAGTCGGTCACCACTCCGATGATAGCATTGTGCCCTTCAGGCGCGACACATTTGCCGGCAGGTCACAATGTGGCTCAATTTGGTAATCAATCAAATCTCAGGCTCAAGACGTATGTATGAATGCCATTAAATTCAAATCTGATTTAAGCATGCATAATTCACGTAAAGCAGAACAAAATAATCATTCAGGGAGCCAAATTCTGTTCAAGTAATTCACAGAATTCACAGAACACAGTTCATGCCTCAAAATACTAACACGCATATGCCCAAAGCTGTTAACAGAAGCTCAATTCCTACCTCAAATCCCAGATTCTACCTCAAACAGATCTCACCAGGGCACGACAACTTCAACTTGCTCAAGTCTGCTTCCTCGCTGGTCTCGGCAAACACAGCAGAAACTGCCTGGGAGCTCAAATCCAGAAGCTCAGTAGAAATGAAAAACTCTTGGGTCAACATCACGAAAATCTTCGAACAACACAGCTTCTTCGTGCTCCTCCTTCACGTCGATTTACAACTCCAGACTGGTATTAATCGAAAGACCTAGGAAAGGCGAACCCAGCGCCACCAGTCTTGCTCCAAACGATTGTGGAAATCGACGGCAATCTAACGGAGAAGGGTTCGAATGAACAGTAAGGGATTCGAGGTGAACGGGGAAGACGATAAGGAAATATCGGGTTCGAAATATACGCTAAGTGTTAATCAACACTTGTATTTAAATCCTCGAGTCAAAATCTACAAAAGTCAATAGCGACATATCCAGATCCCAGCATCAGATCCTAGCGCTAAGGCACAAATCCTCGAATCTGATTCCAGCGCTAACTCAAATATGGTCTCAGCGCTACCGCTAACGCACCACTAATCAAAATGGCGTCGCATCAGGTTCCAGCTAACTAAAGCAAAACGACGTCGCACTACCTCACATCTGAAACAGATCCCACTCGTTTTTAGTCAAATCTGACTATTCACATCTGAATTTCGCCAACTCTCGCACAGAAACTCTACTGGCCTATTTTCCCTCAGCGAAACAACCTCAAATCTTAATTCTTCCAGAAAATCAGCTCCCGATATAAAACAATTCAAAACTCCTCCAAACTCGAAGCAGATTTCACCCGATAGCGACCAACGACTCGAAGCTGATTAGCTCTACGTCACATATGAAAATCACCAACTAGATTTGACCAAAAATCCTCAACCCGAAATTCAAAAATCACGACTCCCGGGACTAATCCTTAACAAAATCTGATTAATCACTAATTATCGAATCTCAGTCCTCACATTCTCCCCACCTTAAGATATTTCATCCTCGAAATCAAAGGCAACACAGGGCAGAAATAACAGAACACAAGAACTAACCAACTTAACTCAACACAAGCCACAAATCCAAGGCACAAAACAACTATCAAAACACGAAGCAAAAGCCAGAAATTACCTGGAATTCTCACTGTCAAAGCTCAAACAGATGAGGCAACTCTTGTCTCATCTTCTCTTACACCTCCCAGGTATCTTTTTCTCGGCCATGCTTACTCCATTGGACCATGACCAACGGAATTATCTTATTCATCAGCTGCTTCTCCTTTCTATCCAGAATCTGCACTGGATACTCAACATAACTTAAGGCAGATCTAGCACAACTTCATCAGTCCTCAACACATGGGACGGATCTGGCTCATATTTCCTCAACATTGACACATGAAAGACATCATGTATCGCTGCTAACTCATCAGGCAGCTGCAATCTATAAGCCAACTGTCCAATCCTCTCAACAATCTCGAAAGGACCAACAAATCTAGGAGCTAGCTTACCCTTGAATCTGAATCTCATCACACTCTTGAAAGGAGAAATCTTGAGAAATACTCGATCTCCAACCTCAAACTTCAACAGTCCGTGCCTCTTATTATCATAGCTAGAGAAGCGATCTTGTGCATCTTTCATCCTGCTCCGAATCAACGAAATCTGATCTCTCATATGCTGCACAAACTCAGGGGTCGAAAGCTGTTTCTCACCAACTTCTTCCCAACATATCGGCGATCTACACTTGCCACCATACAACGCTTCGAATGGTGCCATCCCGATAGTCACTTGGTAGCTGTTGTTATAAGAAAACTTGACCAAGGATAAAGAATCCTGCCAGCCACCATTGAAATCACAATTGCTCGCAGCATATCTTCTAAAGTCTGAATGGTTCTCTTGGATTGGCCATCTGTCTGAGGGTGATAAGCTGTACTCATAGCCAATCTCGAACCCATAGCTACTTGCAAACTCTTCCAGAATCGAGATGTGAATCTTGGATCTCTATCAGAAACTATCGAAACAGGCACTCCATGCAATCTAACCACATGGTCGATGTACATTCTCACCATTTTCTTCATCGAAATCGATTTCTCGACTCGGAGGAAATCCAGGAATCTCATATGGAAACACATCTGGGATCTCTCGGACAATCGGGATGTCACTCAATTCCAATCAAGGCTCTTGGGAAACATCGAGCACATATATCATAAATCCAGCGTTACCTAGCAACAACAGACTAAACATCTCCATGACGGACACCAGTGGAATCTTCGATCGCGAATCAACACCATAGAAGTCCCACTTCTCACCCGACTCAGGGCGAAATCTCATCACACCATGGAAACAGTCAACAGTCGCTCTATACTCAGACAACACATCCATCCCAAAGATGCAATCAAAATCCCTCATCACCAAGGAGATAAAATTCGCCACTACCACATTCTGATCAAATCGGATCACAAAGTCCACCACAATCTCACGGGACATCAACCAAACACCAGCAAGAGTAGACACAGATACAACATCACACATTGGGGTAACTCCAAACCCACACTCATGCACAAACCATGCAGAAACAAAGGAGTGTGATGCTCCTGTATCAAATAAAACTCGTGCAGGAAAATCAAAGATAGAGTATGTACCTGCAATAACTCCACCAGGCATCTCATCAGCCTGCTCCCTCGACAAAGAATTCACCTGGGCCTGCTACGGTCCCAGAAACTGAGGTCTTGAAGGTCCTCCAAACCTAGACGGTTCACTGGGTTGGAATCCAGACCATTGGCTCGGGGCAGGAGGTTGCAGCCTCTACGAAGAACCACCAACCGAACCTTGCTGTGAAGGAACTGAAGACTGTCCTCACAACAAAGGAAACACTATTAGAAAGTGTCCAGGCTGCCCACATTTGTGGCAAGTCCCCTGAACTCCATGGTACTGCGAAGTCATGTGCTTACCGCCACATTGTCCACAAGACACTCCTCTCGATCCACTGCACCAGAGCTCACAGAACCTGAGGAACTAGAATTCGAATTTCTCTTAAAATGCTTCCCACGAGGCCTGAACCTTTGAAGATTCGATTGCTGCGAAGTCTGAGGAGATTGAGAAGTATGCATCCCTTAAGGCGCAGGATAGTAACTGCTCGATACACAGCCTTAGCATACGTCGATGGGGCACCAGCCAACACCAACTGAAACAACTCTGGCCTCAATCCCTTAATAAACTTGTTCCTCTTCGTTCGCTCCTGGCTAGCAACATGAGGGACATACGCTAGAAGTGAGGAAAACTGTCTGGCATACTCAGCAACCTTCAAATTCCCTTGCTTCAGGTTGTCGAACTCCCTCTCACGGTTATTGAAGTACGACTCTGGGGTATACTCCTGCCGAAACGCGGCACATAAGCTCTCCCAAGAAACCAGAACTCCAGTCTCTCTCATCACTCTGGAAGTACCCATCCACCAACGTTGATCATGCTCCCTCAACAGAAAAACGGCCAACTTCAATCTCTGCTCTGTGGTGTACTACATAGTATCGAACAAGTCCTCCATATGCTCCAACTAGCCTTCAGTAGAAAGACCACCCTCGACGCCAATGAACGTACGGGGATTAGTTCTCTGGAATCTAGCCAACACTAGCTCCACCTCACCTATCTGTCTCGTCACATCCTCCACCTCTGCCTGTCTCTCTCTATGACACAAAGGTATATTCTATTGAACATCCTCGTTGCTCTCCGAGGCCCTAGACTCCTCAGCGGTACGTCTAGCAGTCCTACCTCTATCCCTCCTCGGCGGCATCTCTAAAAGACACTCAGGGTAAAGTCTAACAGCAGGTAATCACAGAGGCATGTAAAATAATCACATAAGCCACAGAATCAAATCAAAATCAAATCTAAACTCTCTGCCTAGACTCGAGTGGGATACAAAAGAAATGAGCTTATCCCAGTTTAAGCTCTGATACCAAAAATGTCAGGCCCCGTGCTAATCAACAAAGATTAACAGCACAAATAAGCACATAATCACGGAAGCATAAAAATAGGGCTTAAAATTTTTTAAATATTTGGGCCCGAACAATAAAACATTCATTCAATATATTCATACTCAAAATAGGATTTAACTCAAAGTCCAACAACTAAGAAACTCAAATAACAGATCCCCAAATACATAAAAACTCAGGGCATTCCCTGGTTTAGTACATAATCAAATACAACTAGGAATCTAACGAAATGGGGATCGACCAGCTGGTTCTCTGCTCTGTCCAGCCTGGTTACCTGAAGAACCTGCAATGGGCAACACAGACCCAAGCAACCCAAAAATAGGAAAAGGATACGAGTTCAAACTTCAGTACGAAGAGGACTAAGTAAACAGCAAATCATAAACATGCTGTGTCTCAAACCATGAAATGCATGAGGGCTATCAAAGAATCGGTCATCTAGGCCAACGATTCAGCTGGAAAATCGGGTGAGCCTCTATACCACGCACAACCAATCAGCCGGGAAAATCATCGGTCCGTGATATTCAGGTCTGGCCACTCAATTAACCATCACAGCTCGGTGGTATTCAGACACGAAGAATCAGTAGGTCACCACTCCGATGATAGCATTGTGCCCATCAAACGCGACACATCTGTCGGCCGATCACAATGTGGCTCAATTCGGTAATCTGTCAAATCTCAGGCTCAAGATGTATGCATGAATGCCATTAAATTCAAATCTGATTTAAGCATGCATAATTCACGTAAATCAGAATAGAATAATCATTCAGGGAGCCAAATATGTTCAAGTAATTCATAGAATTCACAGAACACAGTTCATGCCTAAAAATACTAACACGCCTTGCCCAAAGCTGTTAACAGAAGCTCAATTCGTACCTCAAATCCCAGATTCTACCTCAAACAGATCTCACTAGGGCACGGAAACTTAAACTTACTCAAGTCTGCTTCCTCGTTGATCTCGGAAAACACAGCAGGAACTGCCTGGGAACTCAAATCCAGAAGTTCAGTAGAACTGAAAAACTCTCGGGTCAACTTCACGAAAATCTTCGAACAACATAGCTTCTTCGCGCTCCTCCTTTGCATCGATTTACAACTCCAAACTGGTATTAATCGGAAGACCTAGGCAAGGCAAACCCAGCGCCACCAGTCTTGCTCCAAACAACGACGGAAATAGATGGAAATCTAACGGAGAAGGGTTAGAATGAACAGTAAGGGTTTCGAGGTGAACAGGGAAGATGATACGGAAATATCAGGTTCGAAATATACGTTAAGTGTTAATCAACACTTGTATTTAAATCCTCGAGTCAAAGTTTACAGTGAAAGTCAACACCTACATATCCAGATCCCAGCATCAGATCCTAGCGCTAAGGCATAAATCCTCGAATCTGATTCCAGCGCTAACTCAAATCTGGTCGCAGCGCTACAGCTAACGCACCACTAATCAAAACGGCGTCCATCAGGGTTCCCGCTAACTAAAGCAAAACGACGTCGCACTGCCTCACATCTGAAACAGATCTCACTCGTCATCATCAAATCTGACTACTCACTTCTTAATTTCGCCAACTCTTGCACAGAAACTCTACTGGCCTATTTTCCCTCAGCGAAAAAACCTCAAAACTATGTTCTTCCAGAAATCAGCTCCCGATATAAAACAATTCAAAACTCCTCGTAACTCGACGCAGATTTCACCCGATAGAGACCAGCGACTCTAAGCTGATCAGCTCTACGTCATGTCTGAAAATCACCAACCAGATTTGACCAAAAATCCACAAACCCGAAATTCAAAAATCATGAATCCCGTGACTAATCCTTAACCAAATCTGATTAATCACTAATTATCGAATCTCAGTCCTCATATGTAGCGAGAGGAATCAGATTTGGTTGCGTAGAGGAGTCAAAGCTGGTTAAGTGCTCAGATCTGATTTGGTCGGTGGCACTGTAGCGTTGACTGGAGATTTATATATATGTGTGTTGACCAACACTTAGCGAATTGGAGACCCGAAATTTTTTATATTCTTTATTAGAGAGTGTTTGACTTAAATCTGTTCTTCGAACCCTTACTGTTCACTCGAATTCTCTTCCTTTTATTACCGTCGATTTATGCTGCCGTTTGGAGCAAGATTGGTGGCGCTGAGCTCGTCTCCCTAATCTTTCGATTGATACCATTTTTGCGACTTGAGTTGTCGAGTTGAGGGAGTGCGAAGTAGTTGCAGGGTTCGAATACCTTCGTGATTTTTGACCAGTAGTTCTTTTGTTCTTAAGCAGCTTTGGGTGGTAGCTATGTGATTGTTCGAGCAGCTTCTGTTAGGTGTTCACCGAGAGCTGTTGGAGCTATGTTTTCGTGTGTGAGCTGTTGGACATGTACCTCTGCATGATCTGTTGATGTAGTAGTTGTACGAGTCTGAGGTACGATAAGCTCATACTAGCAGCTTTGATATAATCATGTTATTATTTCCTGCGTGATGTGAGCTGCTGTGTGGCGTGATCTTCCTTGTTTAATTTCTAGATGAAATTTTCTAGCTGCGCAGTTAATTGTGGTTCTCTTTTCTAATTGCCTATGTGTTATTTATTGCTTTTATTGTGAGCTGAATATGTCTTACATACACGCATATCATATTGAGCCTGATGTAATTGAGAACCGAT
Organism: Dorcoceras hygrometricum; assembly: GCA_001598015.1. Lineage (NCBI taxonomy): Eukaryota > Viridiplantae > Streptophyta > Magnoliopsida > Lamiales > Gesneriaceae > Dorcoceras > Dorcoceras hygrometricum. The sequence continues at coordinate 260,555 of KV015577.1, forward strand.
CGTTGTATAGTACCAGTATGCTGAATCTATGATTTTGAAAATAAAATGATTGAGGTGTCGATGAGATTTCGTACCCTCGACTCCCTGTCGTGAGGTTTTTCGATTGCCCTGAGGTTTTCTTGGGTGGCTCCCACCCCTCAGCTAGCATGAATGACATCGGTGGGTTGAGAGATTAGATTGCAAGCCACTGGTGCTGCATGTGAAGGGCATGGGTAGCACCCATGATTCCACATGCGATGTGGCCACTACTTTATGATTCACTGCCGAGCTTTGGGCGTGAATTGTTGTTGATACCTGATGAGATTTCATGGTACCCAGATCATGCATTTCATGCTTGAGATTGCATGTTTTATATGTTAGCTGGTTTTATAGATGCTCTCGTACTGAGGTTTGACCTCGTTTTATTTCCCGTTTTGGGTTGCGTTGGTTTGTATTGGCTTTTGCAGGATTTTCACGTAATCCAGCTGGACCGAGTGGAGCATCAGCTGATAGATCCCCGTTTTGAGTCCCAATTATTTATACTATATATTGAACCAGGGGATGCCCTGATTGATTATGTATATTGGGGATCTGCATTTGTATTTTACCTGTATTTGATGCTGTTGATGTGGTTGGTTCTTTGAGTAAAAATCCATATTTTGAGTACGATTGTATTTTAAGAGTTGATGTTGATAGTTTAGGTCCAAAAAGAAAAATTTTAGCCCGTATTTCTATGCTTCCGTGTGATTAGGATTAATTGAGTAGTTAATATGTGATTTAGCGCACCGGGCCTCGAGTATAGGCATAGAGTTTGAGTTATCTGTGATTGTGTTGCTTTCTTCGGTGTATTATATGTTATTGGTTCTTACCTCTGAGTTTTGGTAGATGCCACCGAGGAGAGGTAGAATTAGAATCTCTATGCAGGTAGATGGGGAGTCTAGAGCCCCGAGAAGTGATGAGGATGTTGAGCAGCAGAGTGTGTCTTTGCGTCATCGAGCTAGACAGGCAGAGATTGAGGTAGAAGATGTGACTAGACAGATTGGCGAGATGGAGCTAGTGCTGGCTAGGTTCCAGAGGATGAATCCCCCGACGTTTACTGGCGCCGAGAGTGGTCTGATGGCCGAAGGCTGGATAGAGCACATGGAAGAGTTGTTTGACACGGTGGAGTATTCCCAGGAGAGGAGACTGAAGTTGGCTGTCTTGCAGTTGAGGGATCATGCTCAACGCTGGTGGAAAGGTACTTCCCGAGCCATGAGAGAGAGTGAAGCTTTAATTTCTTGGCAGAGCTTCTGTGCAGCTTTTCGACAGGAATATATCCCTGAGTCGTACAACAATAACCGTGAGATGGAGTTCGATAATTTGAAGCAAGGGAACTTGAGGGTGGCCGAATATGGTAGACAGTTTTCCTCGCTTCTATCGTACGTTCCCCACGTTGGTAATTAGGAGAGGACGAAGAGGAACAAGTTTCTGAGAAGTTTGAGGCCTGATTTGTTCCGGATGGTGTTAGCTGGCTGTCAGGCCCGGTGATAATACATCAATTAATCACAATTATGCGGAAGCATCATAAAAATATGTGCTAAAAATTTTCGAATATGGTCCTGATCCAATATCATTCAAAATACATTCATAGTTAAAATAAGAGTTTGACTCAAAACTCAAACAACATACAATAAAACAAGTAGTCAATCAACTACAGATCCCTGAATAAATAAAGGCGGAGGACATCCCCTGGCTCAACATAATATATCAATACGACTGAGACTCAAATCAAAAAAGGGATCGATCAGCTGAAGCTCCACTCTGTCCAGCCTGTTACCTGAAGAATCTGTAATGGCCAACACCGACCAAACCAGCCCAAAACCGGGAAAAAAAATAAACAAGGTCAAACCTCAGTACGAAGAGCACAATAAAATCATCTATCATATCAGACAATGCAATATTTCAATCGTGCAATGCATGAAAAGGGCTACCAAGAATCATCGGTAGGCAACAACACAACGACTCAGCTGTGCAGATCTCATCAATCATCATCATCTTGTGATCTTTAGGTGCGACGACTCAGCCGACCATCACAAGTCAGTGTGGTATTCAGGCACGACGACTCAGCCGGCCACCACATCTAAAACAGCGTTGGACCTTTCAGGTGCGACGACTCAGTCGGCCGATCACAACGTGCAAAGGAATTCAGCTCTCAAAGGAACAAGGCTCAATATGTATGCGTGAATGCGCAGCAGACTCATGCTTAAAATCATACATATATCTCACGCACAAAACAGAAATGAGCACAGAATCACCATACAATCAACACAAAACACAGAAGCTAATAAACGAAAGAAATATCCCAAAGCTGATAACAAAGCTTCTAATTCTAGCTCAATTCATACCTCAATTCATCTTCTACCTTAACAGATCTTACAAAAACAGGGGCGCAGCAACCAGCTCAAGTCTACTGCCCTAGAAACTTTCAACGAACTCAACAGAAGCCACTACCTGCTCAAATCCAAAGCTGCTAAAGAACAGAAGAACTACGGTTCAACAATCGCGAAGACACACGAACACTGCAACAACTTCGCGCTCCTCAAATCCGGCAACTCCAGTCTCCAAACTGGTACCAATAAGACGAGCTCAGCTCTACCAATCTTGCTCCAAACGGCGGCGTAACACGATGGCAATCGATGGAAATAGGGTTCGGGTGAACAGTACCAATTGAGGGTTATTGGGGATGAAGATAAGAAATATCGGTTCTCAATTTCTCTAAGTGTTGATCGACACTTAATTTAAAATCCCCAGGTCTGAGCTACAGTGAAAATCAACCACCGCCAAATTCATATCCCATCGCTAAGGCAGAAGTCCCTCAAATATGGCCTCAGCTTTCACTCACATCTGGTCATGTTATCTCGGATCTGACTCTCTAAACAAAACACGCGCTTCTAATCAAAACGTTGTCGCGCTACTTAACAAAACGACATAGCATCGGAGTCCCGCTCTGACAACAGATCCCGCTAACACTCATCCAGATTTGACCAAATAGACACTCGCTAAACAGATCCCGCTCACTAGCGTCAAATCTGAATACTCGATACGACATCGCATGACCTCTTGCAACACCAAATCTGACTAGTACCTCAATGACAGCGTTTCACTCCCTGCTCGCGGCAATTCAAGCAAACACGCGACGGATAGATCTGGACATCCAGATCCCGCTCAAATCTGAAATTCTGAAAAATCACCAAGTCCTCAAATCTGGAAACCCGATAATCAGAAACTAAATTTGCTCATCCCAATCCAAATCTGATTAGCCAATAAATCATAATTAACAATTTCTAGTCCTCACATTCTCCCCCACTAGAAATTGATTTCGTCCTCGAAATCAACTCTTAGCGCCAGATTCGAAAACTACAAGGAACAACAATCACAACAATATGGCATTCTCACGGCACAGTATACTAGACACCATACAAAAACACCTATGCCATACTGCCCAACATACTCAATGCTAAAAAAACCACAACTCAATCATCAACAGGCAAAACAAAAGTCATAAATTACCTGGAATTTTACTGTCATCAGAGCTCAAAAAGATGAGGCCACTCTTGTCTCATATTCTTTTCCACTTCCCAGGTAGCTTCTCACGACCATGCTTGCTCCATTGGACCATCGCCAACGGAATAATCTTATTCCTCAGCTGCTTCTCCTTCCTATCCAGAATCTGCACTGGATATTCGACATAGCTCAAGGTAGAATCCATCTCAAATTCATCAGTCCTCAACACATGGGACGGATCTGGCTCATATTTCCTCAACATTGACACATGAAACACATCATGCATCGCTGCTAACTCATCAGGCAGCCTCAATCTATAAGCCAACCGTCCGATCCTCTCAACAATATCAAAGGGACCAACGAATTTAGGAGCCAATTTATCCTTAAGTATGAATCTCATCACACACTCTTGAAAGGAGAAACTTTGAGAAACACTCGATCTCCAGCCTCAAACTCCAAAGGTCTACGTTTCTTGTTATCATAACTAGCATGTCGATCTTGAGCAGCTTTCATCCTACTCCGAATCAACTCAATCTGATCCTTCATGTGCTGCACAAACTCGGGAGTAGACAACTGCTTCTCGCCAATCTCTTCCCAGCAGATCGGTGATCTACACTTACGCCCATACAACGCTTCAAAAGAGGCCATCTGGTAGCTGTTGTTATATGAAAACTCAACTAAGGATAAAGAATCCTTCCAGCCACCACTGAAATCCAAAACAACTGCCAGCAGCATATCCTCTAAAATCTGAATGGTCCTCTCAGATTGACCATCTGTCTGTGGATGATAGGCTGTACTCATAGCCAATCTCGAACCCATCGCTGCCTGCAAGCTCTTCCAGAATCGGAAATTAAACCTTGGATCTCTATCAGACACTATCGAAACCGGCACTCCATGCAATCTCACCACATGGTCAATGTACAGTCGCACCATCTTCTTCATCGAACACCTCACATCATAGGGAATGAAATGGGCTGACTTCGAGAGTCTATCAACATCAACCCAAATCGCATCACATCCCTATTATATCGAGGCAAATGCATCACAAAATCCATGGCGATGTGCTCCCAATTCCACTAAGGCACTTCTAAACTCTGTAGAAATCCACCAGGTCTCATCCTCTCAGCCTTGACCTGTTGTCATTCAAACATCGAGTTACAAATCCAGAGATATCATTCCTCATTCCTTCCCACCAAAAATGAGACTTCAGGGCATGATACATCTTCTTCTCGCCCGGATGCACACTGTATCGACTACAATGAGCATCATTCAAGATGGCTTCCTTGAAATCAATCAAAATTCGGAACCACCAACCTACCTCGAAATCTCAAGCATCCATCAGAAGCAACAGAAAAATCCTCAGACTGACCTTTCTGAGCCTTAAATTCAACTCATGGACATACGGATCAGCCCTCTGCGCTGCTCTAATGTCTGCTACCAACTGTGGCTCAACCTGAAAAGAAGAAACCACGAAGCAATGACCACCTGACTGAAAACGCCATACCAAAGTCCCAAAATACTCATGGACTTTGGATATACTCATCGACGTCAACATCGTAGGTTGGGCTTTCCTACTCAAAGCATCAGCCACTAAATTCACCCGCCCAGGATGATACTGAATCTCACACTCAAAATCCTTCAGCAACTCCATCCAGCGGCGTTGCCTCATATTCAAATCTGACTGCGTGAAGATATACTTCAAAATCTTGTGGTCAGTGTACACCATAAATTGTTCACCATACAAATAGTGACGCCAAATCTTCAAGGCAAACACTATCGCAGCCAACTCTAAATCATGAACGGGGTATCTAGCCTCATGGGGCTTCAACTGTCAAGACGCATAAGCTATCATATACCCGTTCTGCGTCAGCACGCAACCCAAACCACTCAGAGAGGCATCAGAGCAAACTACAAAACCTCCAAAACCTGAAGGCAAAGCTAACACAGGAGCAGTAGTCAACTTATCCTTGAGCAACTAGAAACTCGATTCACATTCTTCGGTCCAAACAAACTTCCTATCCTTCTGGGTCAACTGAGTCATCGGCCTCGCTATCGAAGAGAACATCTCGATAAAACGCCTATAATAGCCAGCAAAACCCAAGAAACTATGGATCTCAGTCACACTCCTACTTTGCTCCCAGTTAAGAACTGCTTCGACCTTACTCGGATCCACGGAAATCCCTTGTGCTGAAATGACATGACCCAAAAAGACAACTCTATCCATCCAGAATTCACACTTGCTGAATTTCGCATATAGTTGTGAGTCTCTCAGTTTCTGCAAAACCAATCTCAAGTGCTCTTTATGCTCTCTGAAGTTCCTCGAATACACCAGAATGTCATCTATGAAGACAATCACAAAACGATCAATATACTCACTGAAGACGCGATTCATCAAATCCATGAAGACAGCAGGAGCATTCGTCAATCCAAAATACATCACCAAAAACTCATAATGCCCATATCTCGTCCTAAAAGCCGTCTTCGCCACATCAGCGTCTCTAATCCGCAACTGATGATAACCAGATCGCAAATCAATCTTAGAGTATACAGCAGATCCCTGCAACTGGTCGAACAAGTCATCAATACTCGGCAACGGATACTTGTTCTTAATTGTCGCTATGTTCAACTACCGAAAATACACACACATCCTCATAGATCCATCCTTTTTCTTCACGAAAAGAATCGAAGCTCCCCAGGGTGACATACTCGATCTAACTACCGAAAATACACACACATCCTCATAGATCCATCCTTTTTCTTCACGAAAAGAATCGAAGCTCCCCAGGGTGACATACTCGATCTAATGAAGCCCTTCTCTAGGAGATCATGCAACTTCTCTTTGAGTTCCTTCAACTCAGCTGGCGACAATCGATACGGAGCTCTAGAAATCGGGGCTGTTCCTGGAACCAACTCTATGCTGAAGTCAATCTCTCGTCTCGGAGGGAATCCAGGAATCTCATACGAGAACACGTTGGGAAACTCTCGAGCAATCGGAACATTGCTCAACTCTACTCGCGATACATGGGAAACATCCAAGGCATAGATCTAAACCCTGAATGCTCTAGCGACAACAAACTAAACATCTCTATGGCAGACACCAAAGGAATCTTAGGTTGCGAATCAGCACCATAGAAATCCCATTTCTCTTCAAATTCAGGACTAAATCTCACTACACCATGAAAACAATCAACTGTCACTCTATAACGGGACAACACATCCATTCCCAAGATACAGTCAAAATCTCTAATCTCCAGGACAATCAGATTAGTCACCAACTCATTATCATCAAACCTAAGAACACAATCCAACACTACCTCACGGGACAACAAACTCATGCCAGCAGGGGTAGATACAGAGACAACATCACATAGTGGGGAAGAACTCAACCTACACTCATACACAAACATCTCAGAATAAAAGGAGTGTGATGCTTGGCCTATCCCTCCACCTGTTCTCTCGTAAAAGCGTTCACCTGAGCTTGCTGCGGTCCAGGAACTGAGGTCTCGAAGGTCCACCAAACCTAGACGTTTCACGGGGTTGGAAACCTGATCGTTGGGACTGAGCAAAAGGTTGCGGTCTCTGAGAAGAACAACCAGCTGAACCTTGCTGCGACTGATCCAAAGATTGTTCTCCTGTCGGACACACTCGAGCAAAATGTCCAGGCTGCCCACAGTTATGGCAAAGGCCCTGAACTCCACGACACTGCGAAGTCATATGACGACCTCCACACTGTCCACAAGTCACTCCTCCTCCGGAGCCACTGCCATCAGAACTCATTGAACAAGAAGAACTTGAGTTCGAACGCTTCTTAAACTGTTTCCCTTGAGGCTTGAACCTCTGACGATTCGACTGTTGCGGCACTTGAGGAGATTGGAAAGAAGACATCGCTTCCGGTATAGGTTGAAAACTACGCCCAGCTATCGGCTGAACCTGATTCTGCACCTCCATCAGACTCTCCTCAATATCCACTGCTCTATCCACAGCCTCAGCATACGTCGTAGGGGAACCAGCTAACACCATACTGAACAAATCGGGCCTCAACCCACTCAAAAACTTGTTCCTCTTCTTCCTCTCCTGGTTCGCAACATGGGGAACATACGAAAACAACGAAGAAAACTGTCTGGCGTACTCGGCCACCCTCAAGTTCCCTTGCTTCAAATTATCGAACTCCCGCTCATGGTTATTATAGAAAGACTCAGGGGTATACTCCAGTCGAAAAGCTGCACAGAAACTCTCCCAAGAAATCAGAACTACAGTCTCTCTCATGACACGAGAAGTACCCTTCCACCAGCGTTGCGCATGCTCTCTCAACTGCAACAATGCTAACTTCAGTCTCCTCTCTGGAGAGTACTCCACTGCGTCAAACAACTCTTCCATGTGCTCAAGCCAGCCTTCAGCCAATAGACCAGCCTCGACACCAGTAAACGTCGGGGGTTTCATCCTCTGGAACCTAGCCAACAGACTCCCCATCTACCTGCCTAAAATTCCTACTCCTACCTCTCCTCGGCAGAATCTACTCAAAACTCAGAGGTAAGAACAAGCAGATAAATCACAGAGGCAAATAATAAAATCACACAATCACAGAGTTAGTCAAAATCAAAACTCAAACTCTGTGCATAGACTCAAGTGTGATCAAAAGGAATGAGCTTATCCCAGTTTAAGCTCTGATACCAAAAATGTCAGGCCCGGTGCGCTAACACATCAATTAATCATAATTATGCGGAAGCATCATAAAAATATGGGCTAAAAATTTTCGAATATGGGCCTGATCCAATATCATTCAAAACACATTCATACTTAAAATAAGAGTTTGACTCAAAACTCAAACAACATACAATAAAACAAGTAGTCAATCAACTACAGATCCTCGAATAAATAAAGGTGCAGGACATCCCCTGGCTCAATATAATATATCAATACGACGGTGACTCAAATCAAAAAGGGGATCGACCAGCTGAAGCTCCACTCTGTCCATCCTGGTTACCTGAAGAACCTGTAATGGCCAACATCGACCAAAACAGCCCAAAATTGGGAAAAGAAAATAAACGAGGTAAAACCTCAGTACGAAGAGCACAATAAAAGAATCTATCATATCAGACAATGCAATATTTCAATCTTGCAATGCATGAAAAGGGCTACTAATAATCATCGGTAGGCAACAGCACAACGACTCAGCTGTGCAGATCTCATCAATCATCATCATCTTGTGATCTTCAGGTGCGATGACTCAGCCGACCATCACAAGGCAGTGTGGTATTCAGGCACGACGACTCAGCTGGCCATCACATCTAAAACAGCGTTGGACCTTTCAGGCACGACGACTCAGCCGGACGATCACAACGTGCAAAGGAATTCAGCTCTCAAAGTAATCAGGCTCAATATGTATGCGTGAATGCACATCAGACTCATGCTTAAAATCATACATATATCTCATGCACAAAACAGAAATGAGCACAGAATCACCATACAATCAACACAAAACACAACAGCTAATACAAGAAAGAAATATCCCAAAGCTGATAACAAAGCTGCTAATTCTAGCTCAATTCGTACCTCAATTCATCTCAACCTCAACAGCTCTTACAAAAACAGGGGCGCAGCAACCAGCTCAAGTCTACTGCCCTAGAAACTTCTCAACAAACTCAACAGAAGCCACTACCTGCTCAAATCCAAAGCTGCTAAAGAACAGAATAACTACGGTTCAACAATCGCGAAGACACACGAACACTGCAACAACTTCACGCTCCTCAAATCCGGCGACTCCAGTCTCCAAACTGGTACCACTCGATCGCTCTAGGGAAGACGAGCTCAGTGCTACCAATATTGCTCCAACTGCGGCGTAAAGAAATATCCCAAAGCTGATAACAAAGCTGCTAATTCTAGCTCAATTCGTACCTCAATTCATCTCAACCTCAACAGCTCTTACAAAAACAGGGGCGCAGCAACCAGCTCAAGTCTACTGCCCTAGAAACTTCTCAACAAACTCAACAGAAGCCACTACCTGCTCAAATCCAAAGCTGCTAAAGAACAGAATAACTACGGTTCAACAATCGCGAAGACACACGAACACTGCAACAACTTCACGCTCCTCAAATCCGGCGACTCCAGTCTCCAAACTGGTACCACTCGATCGCTCTAGGGAAGACGAGCTCAGTGCTACCAATATTGCTCCAACTGCGGCGTAAAAACGACGGCAATCGACGGAAATAGGGTTTGTGTTGGATTTGTGTTTACAGATCAGAATATAAGTTTTGATTCACACAAAATCTGCTTCTATTGTACTAATGCTCTACTTGACATGCGCATCCTTTCTTAGACTGGAGTAGACGTCAAGATATCCAAGCTAGGAAAGTGAAGGGATGCCTGAGCTGGACTGTTCGAAGATATCAAGCTGGAACAGTAAGGGGACGCCCAAACTGGTTCAGAAGTTTACTTCCAGAAGTGAAGGGAACATAAAGCTGGTTCATCAGCTGGATGTTGGAGCAGCACGAAGATCAAGCGCAGAGTCTGAAGAGCAGTTCAAGTGCAGAATCAAGAGCAGAATTGAAGTACAGAGTTGAAGCGTAGAATGCTCAAGTGCAGAACAGCTCAAGCGCAGATCAAGTGCAGTGTACAATAGAAGTGATTGAGTGCAAAGCCGTATACAAGAGCAGTGATCAAGTGCACGCTTGATCATTGAGAACGGAAATTATCAGTTCATCGTAGGGATATCAGTCATTGGGTATACTGAGATAGAACTGATTAACAGTTTGCTTGTTGATAATTTGGATAAGGTGTCTGAATGGACCAAGTGGACAAGAAAGCAATACTGGGGCTCCTGACGAGAAGAATAGAGCCCAGCTGGTTAAGGACAAACCAGTTTGAAGTTAAGGAGATCAGATGGGAGCAGACAAACCAGCTCGCCGTATGATATCTGTCAGAAGCTTGATCTCACAGATATATCAACCAGCTGGTTGGCGACCAGCTGGAAATGGAGAAAAGCTGGAGCCTCGAAGCAGCTCTAAGAGCAGGAAAGAACAGAACGAGCTCAGCTACAAACAAAAGAGGCGTAGAGCAAGAATTTGCTCAAAGACAGATCAATGAGGCAGAGCAACCAGCTTGAAGAAGAAACCAGCTGAAAAGACCAACTCCAGAGAAATCAGTTTGGTCAAGAAAATCAGTTTGAACAATCTACGAAGACCAACTTAATTTGTTCAAAATGATTTGCATTGTCTTGTCCACATCAGGTACAAGCAGACAGAGCTCAAAGTGACCAAAGGCTGCAGAATCGCCGATGAACAGAGCTCAAGTCAAATAATGCATGCAACACATTAAATGCCAAAGGACACAAAGTACATATGCATCAGAAGACTTTTCAGAACGGCTTCATCTTTGTGTCCAACGGATATATCCAAGCAGAGGCTTTATAAAGAGGCGCAATGAAATAGATTGAATAGACGCGCAAAATAGGGAGAGTGTGTTCTGCAAATCAAGAAAGAAAACACTTGAAGACGCATGAAACTTGATCTGGGGAGATAGCAGAATACCAGCTCGAACAAGGAGCACTTCCCAGAGTGTGTGAGATTTAAAACATTGAGAGATTATGCTTACAATGTATACTCACACACACACATTCACTCCACATTCGAGAGTTGAGCGGAATTTATAAAGGGTGAATGTGAATCAAATACTCTCCATTGTAGTCTTTGGACAGAGACGTTAAACAAGTATAGTTGTCTTTCGCACTGAGATGTTAAAGAAGTGTGTGTAGTCTTTGGACAGAGAAGTTAAACAAGTCCTTGTAGCCTTTCTCACTGAGGCGTAAAAGAAGTGAAGTTAGTCACATAGTCTGCGGGGCTGGTGTGCAATGGTAGAAGCTAGGAGTTCTTGCGGCTGCTGGTCGTAGAGAGTGGGTTGCAACGATGGTAGTTGTAATCAAAGTCTTCAAGTGGATCCTTCCCGTGGCGGAAGAAGGGGAGATGTAGGATATTGAGCTCCGAACTTCCAGAAACAAATCAGCGTATCTTCTTTACTATTTTCAATACTTGCATTCATACTTTTAAGATAAAATTTATTAGTTTTGGTGATAAAAAAATTAGACAAGAGCTAAATTCAGAAGTAACATTTGGACAGTCAACCGTTGAAGATGATCAACTACATGTTTGGAGCAAAGTATACTTCAGATGTTCGATTGACCAGTCAGATATTGGGTTTGAATACTTCAGTTGTTAGATATCAGATCTTGGTATTCGGGAATATTTCAGCAGTTGAGTTGAAGCACTCAGTTGATGGGTTTCTATTTCAGAGGTTGAAGTATTTGGTTATCATTTTCTGGTATCGGGTTTTTATGTCAGTCGTGAGAGCAATTCAGGTGTTGATCAAGGCTTACGCAATCAGACTTTGGTATTAATCAGCAGTTGGATATTCACTTAAGTAGTCAACATATTTCAGCAGTTGGGTATTCGCGTCAGTAGCGAATGCATTCAGTAGTTGGGTATTTATTTCAGTAGTAAGTATTTTCAGTAGTTGGCTACAGTGCTTTTGATTCAGTCGTAATTGTTGTTGGAACCTTCAGTCGTTGCAACCAGTAGTTATCATATTCACAATTTACAAAAAGGGGATATTCAGGCGTTGAGTATCCATTCAGGCGTTGGTTATCTAATCAGCAGTTGGTATAATCAATCGTTGGTTTTTTTTATCAGCAGTTGTATTCTACTTTAGTAGCGAGCATATTCAGCCGGTGGGATTCAGTTTTTGATTTGATATCAGGCGCAACTACTTAGATGTTAGCATGTTTCTTAACGAACAACAAAACTACGTCGTTTGGATTAGTTGATACGACATCGTTTGGCTTAGCGCTAAAATTCAGAAGTTGGTTTATGATTCTATCAGCGATGAACTATTCATATTTTTCATGAAAAGAAAAGCTATTTTAACAGTAAGAGAATTCAGGCGCAAGCGAGAAATCGATTCAAACGCGATTATATATTCAAAATTAAAAGAATCAATGGTGAAGATTGAATCGTACTATTACCTGGAATTAAGGAGACAACTTCGGTACTACTTTGGGTAAATAGTACACAATTTACAGAGGACGTTATACGGTGATTGCATAAATATGGAAAACGACATTTTGGCTCAGACGATGTGCAATTTACCATTTTATGGAGCAGGATATACGGTTGCGTGATTAACAGATTTCAAAAGGGATTTTGTTTCCTTTACAAAATCAAATGACCGTTGGAGGACAAAGCATATAAATAGATCTAGAATTTGAACTAAAGAACCTCTCTGTCATTTTCTCTATTTATCGTCTCCATCACTCTTAGCTTACTCTCTGTTGAAGTTATCATTCAAAAAATCTCACAAACTCGAAGAACACAAGTGTTGATTTTCACAGACATTACCTTCGAGTCATCTTCTGGTTCACCTGTGAATCGTGTTTATTTGTTTAGAAACCAGAAGATTTACAGACTCAATAGATCTGTATTCACTGTTGTTATTCTAGATTGAGTCTGTAACAAACGTGCTTCAAAAGACGTTTGAAATTTACCAAGTGTTGTAAACAGCAGCTGCGACTGCTTTGTGAAGTTGTGTTGCTAGGAGTTCACGTTAAGTGCTACTTGCGTGACTGGGTGTTTGCAGAAGGCCTGTAACCATCAAATCTTCTAGTGGAACCTTCCTGAAAAGGAAGAAGGGGAGACGTATGATATTGATATCCGAACTTCCATAAACAAACTCTCGACCCTTAAACTTTTATATTATCGCATTTACTTACTGCTTTAATCTTTTCACAAATTAATCGGCTTCTTTCAGCACTTTTTGTTAGCCGAGAAATTTGATTTAAACTGTGATCCTTAAATCTGGTAACTCGGATTTAAGTTAAGCAGGTGCTTGTAAAAATTGTTTTAAAAGGTTTCGAAAATTTGAAAATACCAAGAGTTAATTCAACACCACCCTACTGAACTCTTGTAGCTGTTTTTCGAACCACATTGATCCTATCAATTGGTATCAGAGCCTGCTCATCTCAGTATTGAACAGTTGTTGTTTGTGCTTTATCATATATTAACATGTCAACTTCTCACAACAAGATTACTATGTTTTCTAAGGAGGATTATGACGACTGGAAGATTCGCATGCAAGCTCATCTGGCTGCTCAGGATGACGATATGTGGTCTATTATCACAGAAGGGCTGCTGAAAATAATGAAGCCAAACCTAGCTTTTGCAATTTTTAACGGCGAGCCTCAGTTTCTGGAGAAGAGCAGACATGAGTACACTAATGAGGATAAAAAGAAGGCGAATCTAGACAATGTGTCCAAGGATATTTCTTTCAAGACGCTGGACAAGGAGAAAAACATGTTCAGTAAGATCAAAACTTGCGCCACAGCTAAAGATATTTGGGAAAAGCTGACTCAAATGTGTGAAGGAAACGACGAGACGGAAGAGAACAAGTTGACTGTGGCTCAGCAGAAGTACGAGTCGATAAAGATGAAGGATGGAGAGACGATTACGGAGTTCGATGAAAGATTCAGTGCTATTGTTATTGAGTTGACGAGTCTTGGCAAAAAATATAGAAACAGAGAGCTAGCGTTGAAGGTGATGAGAGCGCTGCCCAGGGAGTGGGACGTGAAGACGATGGCGATGCGTGAATCAAAAGATCTGAACAAGCTGGAGCTTCACGACTTGTTTGCAAAACTTAAAGCTTATGAGTTCGAATTGGAGACAAGAGCTGAAGCTGCTCCATCAACATCCCAGCCGACGAAAGCATTAGCAGCTACAACTACTGAATAGTGCTCTCCAAGCACTAGCAAAACGGCTAATCAACTCAGCAACGACGTCATGTCCCTCTTCGTTAAGAAGTTTGGGAAATACTTGAGAAGATCTTTCAACCCTTCTACTCCTTATAATAATTTTCAAAAATCTGATAAAGTTAATGCTGATTCGAATTGTTATAACTGTGGTCGTCCAGGGCACTTTGCAGCTGATTGCAATAGGCCAAATAAGGAGGACAGATCAAGGGATGACAAGAGAACTGATGATAGATAGAGGAGAGATGAAAAGAAGGAGGATCGATACAAGCGAGATGACAAGACAGATGAGAGAACTGTCGACAGATCCAAGGATAGATCCAAGGACAGACGGATGAGGACAAGAGGTGATAAAAGACCCAGCCGCAAGAATGATCGCAAAGTATTGATGGCTGAAGAAAGCACCAAGAGTTGGGCTGACATAGATTCAGACTCTTCATCCAGCAGTTCCTCATCAAGCGATAGTGAACAGGAGGAGGTTCACTGTTATGACTGACCAGACATCTGATGACGAGGTATTCGACTTCTCTAACATTGAATTTAGACGAGAAGACCTTGTCAGTGTTGGGGATCCGGATCCGCCCCCCGGCGAGGCAGCGGAAGAACAGAAAATATACAGCCGGGAGACGATCAATACAAAAAATTCAATAACAATTATCGTCATTCATAGAGGGTTCAAAATCACTACCTTCTGGCACTTGTGTCTGGCTCCAACCGTAGTTACAATAACGTCGGCTCTTCTCGGTAGATTGCGGTAGAAATCGCCAATCCGGTCCATGACCAGAAATGAGACTCCTTCGTCAGCCTGCACTAGAAGGACTGACGAGATCAGCACGAACGGATTCTCCTCGTCGAATTAGCCAGAAAAAATTTTCCGGCGACGACGGGCGGCGGCGCACGGCGGCGGCGGCAGCGGCGGCGACGGCTTGAGAGAGGAGAGGAGGGGCGGCGGTTTCTAGGTTTAGGGTTAGGTTCAAATTTTAGTGTGTTAAGTTAAATGAAGCTTAGTCTAATTAAATAGACTTAGGTGTTGGACTTGGACCGGCCCAACGGGCCCGGGTCCAACGATGAACATTCAGTTCATCTCCACCACCGAGACTTCATAGTAACTCCGATCGCCGATCAGATCGGACCAATCGATTCAGTTTCCAAAACTGAATAATATGATTTGAAAAACCATTTTTCAGAACCCCAGTGTAAAATGACCGTTTTGCCCCTCAACAGCGGGAAACCTCGGTTTGACCCCTGTTGACTTTTAGGAAGTCGCACTTCCCGAAATCATCTTCTCGTGCTCAACACATTGAGCTGAGTATCCATGCAGGAATCTCGAATCTAGTACTTGTGTGACCCTTAATGGTTCAGGGATACAGCTAGTCGTGGGCCCACAACCATTGCGGCTCCGGAATCACAATTCCGGACTTGCCCATCGGATCATGGTAAAGCGTCTAGCAACATCGCCCCATGATCCCCAAGGTATCATTGATAATGCCTGCAAGAACCAGTTGGTCGTGGTTAGCGTACAGTACGGTCCTTTCAATCCATATATCCCGATCAGATCAACGACCATTGGTAAATCGAGAGTCGCTATAGATCCGATAGCTATGCATACATCTTAGAGATCGAATAGTGACATCGCGAGTGTAACTAGGTAAACACATTTACCTAAAACACTTCTAGTACTCTGGCCAGAGATTTATACACTATTATCC
>KV015577.1:298689-330680 GCA_001598015.1 Dorcoceras hygrometricum
AGGTCAAGAGTACAGGAAGACTTCTCACACATTCGAGAGTTAAGGCTGAAAACGTTGATTTGAAAAATTGCTCAGCTGAACCAAGTGCTGTTGAACTTGGTGAAGCTGACATTTTGAAAATAGAGTTGAGTAAGCTGATGGCTGAGAATGAACTATTGAGAAATGAATCTAGTGAGCTCAAAGATGAAATTGAAAAATTAAATTTGACAATGAGCTCCTGGACCAAGTCTTCTGCTTCTCTTGATAAGCTGTTTGGAATTCAGAAGCCAGCGAGTGATAGAACTGGCTTGGGTTTCAATAGTAGTGAAAGCAGTGAAGTAGAAACAAGTACTAAGTCACAGCTGGTGTACGACAAGTTCAAAAAGATGAGTTTTGTCAAAGCCAGCGTGACATATGACAGCTGTGAGTCGATAACATATAATGACCAGACCTCTCAGAAGTTGAACCATAAAGGAAAAGCTGGTATCAGCTATCAAAGACCTGAGAATTTCAAGCCCAGTTGGCTAAAGAACAAATTGGACAAAGACAAAGCGAAAGTTGGTTCTAAGTCGTTTGTTCCTAACCAGCCAAGGTGTAATTCAACGATGGTAAAATCTGGTTGGAGAAAGGTTCAGTCGAGGAGGGATCTAAATGGTCAAAATATGAAATCAACACTCAATAGATCTCACCATGGTTTTGCACAGACCCTCACGGACTCTAGTACTGGAAAACTGTAAAGTAATTCAAGTATGGGTCCCGAAAGGGGTAATCCGGTCTGGACCCAAGTAAAATTGGGTACCAAAAGCTGTTTGTATGATTGCAGGACAACAGGTACGAACCAGATGATGTATCAAATTTGTGGTACCTGGACAGTGGCTGTGCATGACATATGACAGGGAACCAAAAGCTGATATCAGATGTTGTCCCACACAAAGGCGCAAAAATAGTCTTTGGTGATAACGCATATGGTAACACTTAGGGTAAGGGTAAGCTTGTCCACGGTAATATCTCTATTTCAGAAATCTTAGTTGTTGATAATTTACGTTGTAATTTGATTAGAATTAGTCAGCTATGTGACAAGGGTTACATAGTTAAGTTTCAACAACAGACTTGCACAGTTCAGAGTGCAAATGGTCTGACTGTATTGGTAGGTAAACGTTCGGGGAATACCTACATTATTGATTGGTCAGAGCAGTTGAAATCTGAACAGTTGTGCCTTGCAGCTGACTCTTGCAAGAGTTGGCTGTGACATCAAAGAATGAATCATCTAAACTACAAAACACTTGCCAAGTTGAGTCAACATGCTATGGTTTCTTGTATGCCAAAAATCAATTTTTCTAAGGACAAGGTTTGTGTCGCTTGTCTGCTGGGAAAGCAAATTAAATCTACATTCAAAAAGAAAGGCGGTAAACATTCTTCCCATAGCTTAGAGCTTTTACATATGAATATTTTTGGTCCTATTCCCGTAACTAGCTTAGGGGGAACGAACTACACCCTTGCAGTTGTTGATGATTTTACAAAATATACTTGGTTGTTGTTTTTAAAAGAAAAATCTAAAACCGCCGACCAGCTGATACGTCTTTTAAAACATTTGCAAAATGACATATCTTGTTCAGTCAACCGAATAAGAAGTGATCGTGGTACTGAGTTTTTAAATCAAAAATTGACTTCTTATTCGGAAGACTTAGACTCCTCAGCAGAACGGGTTAGCTGAGAGGAGAAATCGTACTTTAAAAGAAGCTGCTAGGTCAATGATTGCTTATTCTGGTATTTCACAAAAATTTTGGCAGAAGCAGTTAACACAGCATGTCACACTCAAAACAGATCTATGATTAATAGGATGTACGATAAAACCCCATATGAGATCTGGCATGGCAAGAAACCTGATATATCTTATTTCAGGGTGTTTGGGTGCAGATGTTTTATTCATAATAATGGCAAGAAGCACCTAACAACTTTTGAACCAAAATCTGATGCAGGTATCTTTTTAGGATATTCAGCTGTTAGCAAAGCATATCGCGTATTCAACAACAGAAGTCTAACAGTCGAAGAATCCTCTCATGTGGTGTTTGATGAAATAAGCTTCAGATCCAATTCAGCTGCAAGCTTACACGATTTCTGTTCACGTCTGGAATCAACAACTCTTGATGACTCAGATGATGATGTGGCTCCACAAAGATATTCTGCAGAGATGGAACCAGCACTGGGACACACCACATACTAACTCGCAACAAGATCTGACAGGTAATCCAGTAGTCATCGATTTAACTAACGTTTACTCTACGCAGGATCAGATCTCGCCAAGTGTACCAGCTGTTGGAGGAGGAGCAACCAACCTTCAACCAGATGTTGCTCAACCAGCTATTGCTCCAACAGATGTTGTTCAACTAGATGGTGCTCAATCAGATGTTGCGCAAAAAGACCTCCCTATACATCAATCAACAGCCGACGCATCAGCCGCAAGCACTTATAAACTGGTATCTAAACCAACAGCTGATGAACTAGACGCAAGCACTTCATATCAGTTGGTATCAAGACCAACAGATGATGCATCCGTAGCAAGCACCTCATATCAAGAGATATCCAGACCAACAACTGATACAAGAGCTGATCCAAGCTCACATCTGGAACAACCATCTCAACAACTGGAACCTGACGCACAAGCCAATAACGAATAATATCAATTTGTGTCAGCTGATCCAGCTGTTGCAATCCACCCAGACACTCAAATGCAACAAGGAGCAAATCCCATTGGATCTGATCTCTGGTGGAATAAAAATCATCCACCTGAGCAGGTCATAGGTAAAATTTATTCTCCTGTTTGCACACGAGGCCAGCTATCACATGATCATTTTTATTATGCATTCATCTCTCATATAGAACCTAAGCAAATAGATGAAGCCTTAGCTGACCCCATTTTGATAGATGCAATGCAAGAAGAATTAAATCAGTTTAAGTGCAATAACGTATGGCAACTTGTATCTAGACCTTCTAATCATTCAGTCATAGGAACTCGATGGGTCTTTAGGAATAAACTGAATGAAGATTGTGTAGTTACTAGAAACAAAGCTAGGCTGGTAGCACAAGGATTTAGGCAGATGGAAGGTATAGATTTTGATGAGACCTTCGCACAAGTAGCTAGATTAGAAACCATCCGCATGTTTCTTGCATATGCTGCATTTAAATATTTCAAAGTCTTTCAGATGGATGTTAAGAGTGCATTTCTTAATGGAATCTTAACAGAGGAAGTGTATGTTGCACAACCTCCTGACTTCGTAAATCATACACATCCTTATTATATTTATAAGTTGGATAAAGCTGTATATGGGTTGAAGCAAGCACCCATAGCTTGTTATGATACACTGTCCAAATTCCTTATTGAGCACGACTTCACAATAGGCACAGTAGATAAGACATTGTTTAAATTTGTAAAAGCTGATCATGTTTTATTAGTTCAAATATATGTAGATGATATTATCTTTGGGTCAACTAACCCCAAATTGTGCCAAAAGTTTTCAAAGTTGATGCATGATAAATTTGAGATGATCATGATGGGGGAGCTGACGTTCTTTCTAGGATTACAAGTACGACAGCTGGAGAATGGAATCTTCATTAACCAGGCTAAATATACGAAAGAACTGCTGAAGAAATTTGACATGGACAACTGTTCAGCAGCTGCAACCCCGATGAGCTCTTCAATCAAGATGGAGAAAGATGAAGCTGGAACTGCCATTGAGGTATCACTTTATCACGGTATCATAGGCTCTTTGCTTTACTTAACTGCTAGAAGACCAGACATCATGTTTGCTGTCTGTATGTGTGCTAGATTCCAAGCAGAGCGAACGCAATCACATTACATAGAGGTGAAGAGAATTTTAAAATATTTAAAGGGTACTTACAACGTGGGTCTTTGATATCCCAAAGACTCAGGATTTCAACTAATTGGTTACAGTGATGCAGACTACGTAGGATACAGGATTGATCGCAGGAGCACTAGCGGTACTTGTCAATTTTTAGGAGATCGTTTGATTCCCTGTTGGAGTACGTGTCGACTGAGTAGCAAGTAGATGACATCTTCACAAAGCTTCTACCAGACGCTAAGTTTTCTTATTTTAGAAACATATTAGGTCTTATTGAATTGCCTTGATTTGTATGTGTGCTAACAATTTGCAGGTTGTCAGCTGTTGCTTAAATCAGCTGCGAGTCTTTTCCTCAGGGGGAACGCAAAGACTTTCAGTAGAGGCAATCATATTGATTTGGAGGATATCAGTCATAGGGGGAACCAGGATCTGATTTGTTAAGCGCGACGTCAGCTGAATATGTGAAGTCTTGATATATTCAGAAGTCACATATATACAGCTGGTGCTTATTTATGATCAGCTCTTTCCTTACCCTCAGCGATACATTAAAATCAGCAGTGATGTTATTACAATCGTTGCAACAGTTGTGACAATGTCAATTTTGGCGCGCTTTTTTTTTAAATTTTTTCTTGTACGGGTGAAATCTTTTAAAAATCATTTTAAAATACTTTCTCTACTTCGTAATTTTGATAAAATCTTTTTAACATCATTTCAAAATATTGTACGCGCCGTTGGATGATTGACACGTGTTGTCATCATTCCAATCGTCACATCGACATCGTTTCACTCTCTTGTCGTTTACTATTCCATACATATTTACGGCGCTTCCTTTTCGCTAACACTTATCTTGCATATTTGCTCTCGTATATTCTTGTGCTCGTATTCTCTGTGTGTGTTCTCTTGCAAATCTTTTTCAGGCATACTCTAAGCTCATATATCAATCTCCAATGGCATTTTATCTGTTTGTCAACACCGTCCATGTTTTCTTTGAATCTGTTCTTGCTATGGACAACGCCGGGATGGTGGCGATGTTTGAATCCCTTGTGTCTACTGGATTGAAAGGATTTCTGGGCTGTCCGTAGTGATTCACGAGGCTGCACTGTTGGAGTTCTTTGAAATGGATCAGTGAGAGATGATGGTTGTTAGTACAGTGAATGGAGTAACAGTGGAGATTTATGAACAACTGTTTGCATAAAAGTTTGAGCTTCCAGTGGAGGGTTTGACAGATTTGTCTGAGATTCCTAAGGATTTAGTGTTTGATGCGAGGAGCATCGTCTCTCTGTCTGGTGAACCAGTGAGTATTTCAGGTAAAAATAAGGAGATGACGATAGAGTTTCGACTTCTGTGTGATATACTGGCCAAAACAATATCTGTAAAGGCCGGGTCATTTGATGCAATTACCCAGGAGAAGTTTCTGATGATTGTTGCAATTACCTGTGGAGTGAGGATTAACTGGAACAGGCTATTGTTCAACATTCTTAAGGACATGGTGACTGCAGGAACGAGGCAAGCCAAAGGCTATGCCATCCAAATTAGTCTTCTACTGGAAAATGTTCCAATCTTAGAACTGGTCGAATCCTCTGAGTTTCCTTCTTCAAAAATCCTAACAGAGAAGACAGTGCATCGGTATATTGTGTTAAATGATAAGGTTGGTATGGAAGATGTAACAGCTGAACCAAGGGTGAAGAGAACACCTATGAAAAAGGCTGTGTCTAAAAAGAGACCAGCTGCTGCGGAGGCTGAACCAGTCGTGAAAAAGAAGAGGACTACCAAGAGCAAGTCAGTGTCCTCACAAGACACTTTGGATATTTTTCATGTGGCACAGGACGCAGTGCCTCTTCAAATGGTTAAGCCAACTCCTGCTGCACCAACAGAGCAACCTCCCTCCGCACAGAAACGCAAAATCCAGAAGAGGAAAAGAAGGTTGATTCTAGGCTCTAATGATGAATTTTTTGACCAACCAGATGTAGACTTCACTGGTGAGACTGGTGTTGAAGAATCAGCCGTAGCAAATGTTCTGGAGAAACAGTAGAGAGAGACAGTTGTTGATGATTTTGTAGAGGTTCTTGAAGAGATCGTTTTTGAAAATATTGCTGAACCAGATTCTGAGCCAGCAGTAGCAGATGTTGCTAACGCAGGTATGCCTACTGCTGATGATGTTGACACTATAATTGGGCAGGTCCTTGCTGAGACTGCTCAAATTGACACAGATGAGGAAATGGAGACAGAGGCTGTTGAACAATCTGTAGATGAGGCAATGTCTCTGGAGGATAGTTTTATGACAATTCCAATAGAGTGCCCATTCCGTCTGCCGGTGTGGAGATAACGAAGATTACCTTAGGCAAGAGTATCTCAATCCCTGGAGTCAATGAAGGGGACTGGTACAAGGCCAGTCTTTTCCAAAGATTCTGCGGCGGATAAAGGGAAGGCACCCCTTATGGAAGGAGATCCAATTAAGGGTAATCCCATCAAGGAGCAATTTTCTCTTATTCTTGCAGATATAGAGGTTCTTGTACAGTTACGAGAGCAGATTAGCGACAACGTAGATAAATTATTTAATTCTTTCAGTCTCAAGAAGTTAGCGAATCTAAAGATAGATGAGTCGTATTTTGATAAGGAGGCACTCATTTTGTCTTGGGTGCAAACAGGCTCTACTAGAGTAGCTCTCAAAAGGAGGATGTACATATTAACTAAGTACAGAGAATTGTTAATCAGGAAATTTTTGGAAGCAAGGAAGATCAATTTTGTCCCAGGTGAAGGTTCTTCTGCTACTGATCTCAAAGTACTGGAGAGGCTTTTCGATCTTCATATGTTTGTGGAAGAAGACTTGAAAGAACAGATGATAGCACACGGTCTTAAATGGGAGAAGTCGTGTCGCTCAAAAATTTTTGAAGGTCGCCCACGTGATCGAGGTGCTATAATTGCCAGAACCAACACCAATACTCGATCTACATGCTGGATTAGAACAATGATTTGTGTTGATGGTGTTTGGGACATTGAACCATGTGGTGATCACTGGGTGACGATACCTCGGGTGTCAGGCCTCGTGCTCACATCAGAGACAAAACACACAAAAGCGAGTAAAATTTTTGCTTTTGGCCTGACGGAAATACAATATAATTTAAAATACAGCAATACTCAAAATATATTTATCCCAGTTACACAAAACCAACAAAGGCTACAAGCCCACGACATACAGTACAGCAGAAACATGTATCAATACCTGACAACAACCACAACTGAGTATACCGGACTACAACAAAAAGCACAGGGCATCCCCTGTCTAACTGCACTGATACATAACTATATGTTATACGCTACTGGGATACCTTAACCACCTCCTAGGGCACCTCTAGCTGGTTCAGCACCACGACCAGCTGAATAACCTGGGAAACCTGAACAACAACAGGAAAACAAATAAACCAAGCCCCAGAGGGACATGGGGTCAAACCCCAGTATGGAGAGCAACTTAAACAGCTAAAGAAACAACATAAGATATAATGCAGATGCAATGCAGGAAATCAAGGCTACAACCGAACATCGGGAGCCAAAGGGATTCCAAGGACTGCTCAGGAAACCGAAATCAAGTGCGATTATATGAGGTGTGAGAGCTACTCACTCCGCCCATATAAATACTCAACCTACTGTCGCCCAACACATAAGGTGTGAGAGCTACTCACTCCGCACACGGTGGCTAACCATACCAGCAGGGAGAACAACACGTGAGGTGTGGGAGCTACCCACTCCGCCCAGAATATGCACCTTAGCACATACAATTCAGGAAATACAAGGCACGACAATAACAGGGATCTGGATACAACAAGGATAATGCGTATATGCATATAATAGAAAGCAATAACCACTGCACGACATACACCAAAACAGCAGATAGCAAGCACAACACTCATCCATGCCAAATATCACGCCTTAACAAGCTCAATATCCGTACCTTCTAAACTCTGTGCAACAATTTCCACACACACAAGCTCGAGAGATTTGGTCCAACACCTGCTAATAAAACAGCGTGCAAAGCATAAATCTCACGGGACACTAACACAGAACTCACGGCTGGGAACTACAACTCAAATAACAATTATTCTACCATTCTACTCAACAGGAAGCTTAATTGGAAGCTCTAAGGTAAGATCTCAACGTTAAACGAAATGCTACCTGCACAGCGAAAACATGGCCGAAGGAAGCTACTTCGCGATCTTATATCCAGCTAATTTCAGCTTCCAAGAATGGTATAAAATGAAGCAGCTTCACGAGAGGAGTCCAGCTCTACCTCAAACGCACAAAACAGTGACCGTAAATGACGGGAATCGCCGGATAAAAGTCGCGATGAACAGTATTCTAGGGTTCGCGACGAAGAAAGAAATCGGGGCAATATTTCTCTAAGTTTGGGATCTGGTTAACTAAAATGAAGACCAAGTCCTCAATATATAAATACGTGAAATCTGCTAAGAAAATAACCACCGACGACAACGATACACAACAGATTCCACAATCACCGAACGCTTGCGCTAAATAGCGAACACAAGTCTCAACGACGTCGCGCAACACCACAGGAGAAGTCTGAAGACAAAACGCTAACGGCTGGAGACATCTGGAACACAACACGCTAATTCTCGCGCAACAGATCTCTCCATCAAGCGCTAACCAAAATGACGACGTATTGGTGACATCTGAAAACCAGCGCTATACTTTGTTCCGCGCACCAGCGATCACGCTCATCAGATCTCACAACCAAACGCTAGGCCAAACGACACCGTATTTACTTATCTAAACGACATCGTATTGTGCTCAACACAAAACACGCGGGCAGACTCCAAATCAGATCCTAGCGCTAACGAAATATCAGATCTCTCCTAAACGACGGCTTATATTGCGCTCTCGCTACAAAACACGCTGCGACCAAATCAAACACCAGCGACCAGATTTCACCACTAACCCGAACAGATCCCTCACTAAAGCTGTTCAGATCTCACACGATCACAAATGCGAAAATACCAAACTTTCCAAAATTGCTCCAAATGTGAAATCTGACCTGAAATGGCAAACGAAACCTTCAAATTGAAATCTGAACATCCAGAATTTCTTACAAATCAATTTATTCCAACCAATTATTCCTCATTAAATTTCAGGTCTCACATTTCTCCACCACTAAAAAGGATTTCGTCCTCGAAATAAACAACAATTCCGGAAATAAAACACAATAGAAGAAAACGAAACAGAAATTCGCCTAACACATGGCCAAGAGTTCAAGATAACTGAGCAAACAATAAACAACAACTAAGGAAAGAACGACAGAACTTAACTAGCTACTGGAGTCTATTACAACATTCACTCAAACAGATGCGACCACTCGCGCTGCATCTTCTCTTACAACTCCCAAGTAGCTTCTTCCCTACCATGTTTGCTCCATTGCACCATTACCAACGGAATGGTTTTATTCCTCAACTGTTTCTATTTTCTGTCTAGGATCTGCAAGGGATACTCTTGATAACTCAACGTCTGATCTAGCTGAACCTCAACAGTTCTCAGCACATGAGACGGATCTGGCTCGTACTTCATGAACATGAAAACATGAAAGACATCATGTAGAGAAGAAAATTTTGGTGGCAACAACAACCGATACGCCAAAGGCCAATCCTCTCAACAATTTCATAAATGTAACGAGGGGCTAACTTTCCCTTGCGACCAAAACGCATAACACTATGAAACGGAGAAACTTTAAGGAATACCTGATCACCAACCTGAAACTCTAGAGGTCGACGCCTCTTATTTGCATAACTGGCTTGGCGATCCTGGGCAGCTTTCATCCACTGTCGAATCAGATCCACATGATCCTTCATTTGCTGCACAAAATCTGGGGCAGACAGCTGCTTCTCCCCTACTTCTTCCAAACATACCGCCGATCTTCACTTCCTGCCACACAAAGCCTCAAACGGTGCCATGCCAATCGTCACTTGATAGCTATTATTGTAGGAAAATTCCACTAAAGACAACGCGTCTTGCCAGCTACCACCGAAATCCATCACAACAGCTCGGAACATATCCTCCAACGTCTGGATAGTTATCTCATATTGGCCATCTGTCTGGGGGTGATATGCTGTACTCATCGCCAATCTGGTACCCAAAGCTGCTTGCAAACTTTTCCAAAACCTGGAAGTGAACCTTGGATCTCGGTCTGAAACGATTGAAACAGGCACGCCGTGCAGTCTAACCACAAGATAAACGTACAGTTTCGCCATTTTCTTCAACGAAAACGTCATTCCATAGGGAATAAAATGTGCAGACTTCGACAATCGGTCAATAACCACCCAAATAGCATCGCATCCTCTGCTAGAACGAGGCAGATGAGTCACGAAATCCATCGCTATGTGCTCCCAGTTCCATTGGGGTACTTCCAAACTCTGAAACAGACCACCAAGTCTCATCCTTTCTGCCTTGACTTGCTGACACTTACAGGCAACGAGCAACAAATCCGCAACGTCGCTCTTCAAACTAGCCCACCAGAAGTGCGGCTTCAACGCATGGTACATCTTCCGAGCACCAGGATGAACACTGTGTCTACTGCAGTGCGCTTCTCTAAGTATTTCCTCCTTCAGATCAATCAGGTTGGGCACAACAAACCGACCACGGAAACGCAACCATCAGACGAAACAGAATAGTCCTCAAGTTTTCAAGCCCTGACCTTCAACATTTACTCATGGATGGAAGGATCAGTCCTCTGAGCTGCTCTAATGCTAGAGACAATCTGTGGCTCCACTTGGAAAGAAGAAACCACTACATAATCCTCAGCCGGGTAAAACCTCCAACCAGTAGTGTTAAGATGCTCACGGTCCTTAGACACATACAGCGACGCCAGCCTCTCACCAGCCTTCCTGCTCAAAGCATCGGCCACTACATTCGCTTTCCCAGGCTGGTTTTTTATCTCACAATCAAAATCCTTCAGCAGCTCCATCCACCTACGCTGTCTCATGTTCAAGTCAGGCTGTAAAAACAAATACTGCAAACTCTTGTGATCCGAGTACACTACAAATTTCTCGCCATACAGGTAGTGGCGCCAGATCTTCAACGCAAAGACCACGGCTGCTAGCTCCAGATCATGAACTGGATAACGAGTCTCATGCGGTTTCAACTGCCGCAAAGCATACACAATGACTCGACCATGTTGCATAAACACACAGCCCAGTCCATTGTGCGAAGCATCAGAACACACAACATAACCACCTGATCCAGACGACAGAGCCAACACAGGCGCAGTAGTCAATTTATCCTTGAGAAATTGAAAAGAATTCTCTCATTGCTCCATCCACACAAATCGCTTGTCCTTCTGAGTCAGATAAGTCATCGGCTTAGCTATGCTAGAGAACCCTTCAATGAAGCGGCGGTAATAGCCTTCCAGACCCAAGAAACTACGAATCTCCGACTCGTTCCTGGGACGATCCCAGTTCAAAACAGCATCAACCTTACTGGGATCAACAGAAATCCCCTCGGCTGAAATTACATGACCCAGAAACATGACGCGATCCAGACAGAACTCGCACTTAGAAAATTTGGCATACAGCTGCTAGTCTCTCAACGTCTGAAGGACAACTCTCAAATGCTCCTTGTGCTCCAAATGAGTCTTCGAATACACCAAGATGTCTTCGATGAACACTATCACGAACTGGTCAATAAACTCTCGGAAAACTCAGTTCATCAAATCCATGAAGACTGCAGGTGCATTGGTCAGCCCAAACGGCATAACTATGAACTCAAAGTGCCTGTACCTCGTACGAAAAGCAGTCTTTGCGACATCTTGATCTCTAACTCCTCAGCTGATGGTACCCTGAACGTAGATCGATCTTCGAATAAACAACAGACCCTTGCAACTGGTCAAACAAATCGTCGATCCTCGGCAACGGGTACTTATTCTTTACAGTAGCTTTTTTCAACTGGCGGAAATCAATGCACATTCTCATTGTGCCATCCTCCTTCTTGACAAACAAAATAGGCGCCACCCACGGCGACATGCTAGGTCTGATAAAACCTTTCTCCAGCAAATCATCCAGTTGCACCTTGAGCTCTCTCAACTCTGCAGGCGCTAATAGATACGAGAAATCAGAGCTGAGCCAGGCACCAACTCAATACTAAAGTCAATTTCCCTCTTCGGAGGAAAACCAGGAATCTCCTCCGGGAACACATCGGGAAAATGACGCACCACTGGAACGTCGCTGAGCTGCACATGCGAAGAAGAAGACGCATCCAAAGCGTAGATCATAGAACCAGCATTCTCCGCCGACAACAAGCTGAACATCTCCATCGCTGAGACTAACGGGATCTTCGATCAGAAATCATGGCCGTATAAGTCCCACTTCTCGCCATACTGAGGCCTAAAACGCACAATCCCATGGAAACAATCCACGGAGGCCCTATAATTAGACAACACGTCCATCCCCACAATGCAGTCGAAATCCCACAACATCAAACGAATCAAATTTGCTACCAACACATGCTCACCAAACCGCAAAACGCCATCCAACAAAACTTCCTAGGAAAACAGGCTCACGTCGCCAGGAGTAGAAACAGACACGACATCGCGCAAAGGAATGGTATGCAAACCATGCTCAATCACAAATGCATCAGAAATGAAAGAATGCGATGCGCCAGTGTCAAACTACACTCGTGCAGGAAAGTCAAGACAAGACATGTACCTGCAATCACCCTGCTCGGCGTCTCCTCCGCTTGCTCCCTAGTAATGGCGTTGGCTTGAGCATGCTTAGGTACAGAATAAAACTGCTGAGACGACTATCCGAACCGTGCGGAGCAGGCAACTGAAACGGCCTAAACTACGTCTCTCCAACTCTAGGCTGCGGAAACTGAGGGGAACGACCCCTAGACTGTCCTCCTTGACCCTGAGGCGGGGCTGCGGCTTGCTGCGATCCAGCTGACGGACATACCCTCACGAAATACCATACTGACCATAGCTATTACATGAGCCATGCACACCAGTGCACTGCGTCGGTAGATGCCTGCCTCCACAGAAACCACAGAAATCTGCTCTAGAACCACTGCTACTAGAGCTGCCAGAACCAGAAGAACCAGAACCAGACTTCTTCTTAAACTGTTGGCCACGGGGTCGGAACCTCTGACGTCCTGACTTCTGGGCCAACTGCTGTTGTGGATGCTGCTGGGGCTGATGGGCGGACTGGGAAGACTGCGCTCACTGAACAGCGGGACGACCACCCTGAGCACCCTAAGGCCTAGCACACGACCTCCGGTTCCACAGACCTTCCTCGATATCAATAGCGCTATCCACAGCCTCTGCATAGCTCTTTGGTTTTCTCGACAAAACCAAAGTATACAACTCTTCTCTAAGTCCCTCAAGTAACTTGGTCCTCTTGTTCCTCTCCCGGCCAGCTACATGCGGGACATATGCCAACAGAGAGGAAAACCTATGGGAATACTCTCTAACAGACATGTTGCCCTGCTTCAAGTTGTCGAACTCCCGCTCACGGGCGTTCACGTAAGACTTCGGGACATACTCCTGTCGAAAATCAACGCAGAAACTGTCCCAAGTAATCTCCACACCGGTCTCCTCTAGAGTCCTCGAAGCGCCACGCCACCAACGCTCCGCATTCTTCCTCAACTGGAAGGTTTCCAAACTCAACAGAAGCACATCGTCATACTGAACACGATCGAACAACCCAGTGATGTGCCGAAGCCATGAATCCGCATCCTCGCTAGACTCGTCACCGTTGAAAATCTGAGGACTCATCCTTTGAAACCTAGCCATGACAATCTCCATGCTCTCCACACGGGTTGCCAAGTCGCGACTTCCTCCTCCTCACGCCTACCACGGCCACGACGAGGAATACTACGCTGATCCTTATTCTGTCCTACTGATTCCTCAAACTGCCCCCTACCTCTACCACGATGTCTAGGCGGCATCTACGAATACACTCAAAAGGATAAGGGAACACAGAACAAGTACAGCATAGATATCACATAATACAGCAATATGCAGCACATAATCACATAGCCAAGCACATGCAACACACGACACTGTTCCTAGACTCAAGTGTGATCAAAGAAATCGAGCTTATCCCAGCTTAAGCTCTGATACCAAAAATGTCAGGCCTCGTGCTCACATCATAGACAAAACACACAAAAACATGTGGAAGCTACTAAAAAGCGGGTAAAATTTTTGCTTTTGGCCTGACGTAAAGATAATATAATTTAAAATACGGCAATACTCTAAATATATTTATCCCAGTTACACAAAACCAACAAAGGCTACAATCCCACGACATACAGTATATCAGAAACATGTATCAATACCTGACAACAACCACAACTGAGTATACCGGACTACAACAAAAGCACATGGCATCCCCTGTCTAACTACACTGATACATAAATATATGTTATACGCTACTGGGATACTCTAACCACCTCATGGGGCACCTCTAGCTGGGTCAGCACCACGACCAGCTGAATAACCTGGGAAACCTGATCAACAATAGGCAAACAAACAAACCAAGCCCCAGAGGGACATGGGGTCAAACCCCAGTACGGAGAGCAACTGAAACAGCTAAAGAAATAGCATAAGATAAAATGCGGATGCAATGCAGGAAATCAAGGCTAAAACCGAACATCAGGAGCCAAAGGATTCCAAGGACTGCTCAGCAAACCGAAATCAAGTTCCATTATATGAGGTGTGAGACCTACTCACTCCGCCCATATAAATACTCAACCTCCTATCGCCCAACACATAAGGTGTGAGAGCTACTCACTCCGCTCACGGTGGCTAACCATACCAGCAGGGAGAACAACCCGTGAGGTGTGGGAGCTACCCACTCCGCCCACAATCTGCACCTTAACACATACAATTCAGGCAATACAAGGCACGACAATAACAGAGATCTGGATACAACAAGGATAATGCGTTTTATGCATAAAATCGAAAGCAGTAACCACTGCACGACATACACCAAAATAGCAGATAGCAAGCACAACACTCATCCATTCCAAATCTCACGCCGTAACAAGCTCAATATCCATACCTTCTAAATTCTATGCAACAATTTCCACACACACAAGCCCGAGAGATCTGGTCCAACACCTGCTAATCAAACAGCGTGCAAAGCATAAATCTCACGGGAAACTAACACAAAACTCATGGCTGGGAACTACAACTCAAACAAGCAATTATTCTACCATACTACTCAATAGGAAGCTTAATTAGAAGCTCTAAGGTAAGATCTCAACGTTTAACGAAATGCTACCTGCACAGCGAAAACACGGCCGAAGGAAGCTACTTTGCGATCTTATATCCAGCTAATTTCAGCTTCCAAGAATGGTATAAAATGAAGCAGCTTCACGAGAGGAGTCCAGTGCTACCTCAAACGTCCAAAATAGTGACCGGAAACGACGGGAATCGCCGGATAAAAGTCGCGGTGAACAGTACTCTAGGGTTCACGACGAAGAAAAGAAATCGGGGAAATATTTCTCTAAGCATGGGATCTAGTTAACTAAAACGAAGACCAAGTACTCAATATATAAATACGTGAAATCTGCTAAGAAAATAACCACCGACAACAACGATACACAACAGATTCCACAATCACCGAACGCTTGCGCTAAACAGCGAACACAAGTCTAAACGACGTCGCGTAACACCACAGGAGAAGTCTGAAGACAAAACGCTAACGGCTGGAGACATCTGGAACACAACACGCTAACTCCCGCCGCAACAGATCTCTCCATCAAGCACTAACCAAAACGGCGACGTATTGGTGACATCTGAAAACCAGCGCTATACTTTGTCCCGCGCACCAGCGATCACGCTCATCAGATTTCACAACCAAACGCTAGGCCAAACGACACCGTATTTACTTATCTAAACGACATCGTATTTCGCTCAACACAAAACATGCGGGCAGACTCCAAATCAGATCCTAGCGCTAACTAAATATCAGATCTCTCCTAAACGACGGCGTATTATGCTCTCTCGCTACAAAACACGCTGCGACCAAATAAAACACCAGCGACCAGATTTCACCACTAACCCGAACAGATCCCTCACTAAACCTATTCAGATCTCACCCGATCACAAATGTGAAAATACCAAACTTTCCAAAATTGCTCCAAATGTGAAATCTGACCTGAAAATGCAACGAAACCTTCAAATTGAAATCTGAAATCCAGAATTTCTTACTATTCGATTTATTCCAACCAATTATGCTTCATTAAATTTCAGGTCTCACATCGGGAAGTTGTAATGAGATTTCACGTCAACGATCTTATAATGACACACTCCCTTCTGTTAGTGATTTTTTCAAGCTGATGAAGAAGCGGTGGGGAGATGTTTGTATAGAAGTTGTGCAATTTTCTGTCTCTGGTAAACTTCTGCCAGTAGGCTCTATTAACTTTTGCCGCACTCTTGCAGTTTTTGAGCCTGTTTCAGATTCTGTTTCTCGTCAATCAACAGTTACTGGTTGGGGATGGAGTCAACTATGTACAGCTTTTGTTCAGTATAGTTTGTTCAGTGGTTTGCATACAGATGATATTCGCAGTTTTGTTTCAACTATTGCTTTGAACAGATCAGTGTTGAGGGATGTACAGTTTGTTCAGAGTTTAGTTTTTGTTAATCCTCATGTACAGTTGCTTTTGGACCAGCGTCCTCACTCTCCGTCCACCACAAATGATTCTTCCATGCATTTTGTTGAAGATGCCATTCAGTTGGAAGATGATTCAGCTCCTGATAAATTTATTTTGACTTCCTCTTCCACAGCTATCTCTGCCACTATTGATGCTCTTCGGGAATCTTTCTCCAAATTTTCTGCTAATCAATCGAGGGATTCTCGACAGACGAATAATGCTCTTGGCGAACTGATGAACAAAATCGATCATGTTAAAAGAGTCTTCCTCGACAGTATGCTGAGCAAAATGAAACCTTCCGAGGTTTATTCAAACGTAGTCGCCAGGAAGCTCAAAATGACACCAATGCACTGTCGCTATCTCTAAAAGCTGTCCGCACTCAAAATTTTATATTATCGATAGACTTAGAGGCTACTAGAAAAGAAGTGAAGGATATCAAGGCTGCGTTATCGAAGGATTTTGATGATAAAATAGCTGATATTCGCAACGAACTTCTGGAGTTTCGCATAGAAACACAAGGACAATTGGATTCCCTCAGTACTCACCTTTCAGAACTCATTGCCTTTCTCACTAAGGGCGGTGATGACAAAAAGGGGCAAGATAGTAGCAGCCGCCGCCCTCAACCACCGCCTTACAATCAAAGCAGACCCATCGGGGGAAGTGGTGGCAGTGGCAATAGAGCAGATGAACAGAGTCGTCCTGTTGGAATTGGTAGCAGAGGTGGAAGTCAGAGAAGAGGCGATAGGAGTGGATCTTCCAAGAGAAGATCTTACAGCAGTGGTGGTGGACCGTTCAGAAGATCATTTGAAGATTGGCTATGATAATATTGCTGTTGATGCTGTTGATCTCTTAGTTGTACAAATCTTATGTACAGTCGTACCGCCTTACAATCAAAGCAGACCCATCGGGGGAAGTGGTGGCAGTGGCAATAGAGCAGATGAACAGAGTCGTCCTGTTGGAATTGGTAGCAGAGGTGGAAGTCAGAGAAGAGGCGATAGGAGTGGATCTTCCAAGAGAAGATCTTACAGCAGTGGTGGTGGACCGTTCAGAAGATCATTTGAAGATTGGCTATGATAATATTGCTGTTGATGCTGTTGATCTCTTAGTTGTACAAATCTTATGTACAGTCGTCAGTTAATGAAATTTAGTATTTCAGCAGACTTTGTCGTTTGATCATCCATTTAAATAAATAGGCTGCTAAGTTTTGTCATCACCAAAAAAGGGGAAATTGTTAAGATAAAATTTATTAGTTTTGGTGATAACAAAATTATACAAGAGCTAAATTCTGAAGTAACACTTGGACAGTCAGCCGTTGAAGATGATCAACTACATGTTTGGAGCAAAGTATACTTCAGATGTTGGATTGACCAGTCAGATATTGGGTTTGAATACTTCAGTTGTGAATATCAGATCTTGGTATTCGGGAATATTTCAGCAGTTGAGTTGAAGCACTCAGTTGATGGGTTTCTATTTCAGAGGTTGAAGATATTTGGTTATCAGTTTCTGGTATCGGGTTTTTATGTCAGTCGTGAGAGCAATTCAGGTGTTGATCAAGGCTTACGCAATCAGACTTTGGTATTAATCAACAGTTGGATATTCACTTAAGTAGTCAACATATTTCTGCAGTTGGGTATTCGCGTCAGTAGCAAATGTATTCAGCAGTTGGGTATTTATTTCAGTAGTAAGTATTTTCAGTAGTTGGCTACAGTTATTTTGATTCAGTCGTGATTGTTGTTGGAACCTTCAGTCGTTGCAACCAGTAGTTATCATATTCTCAATTTACAAAAAAGGTATATTCAGACGTTGAGTATCCATTCAGGTGTTGGTTATCTAATCAGCAGTTGGTATAATCAGTCGTTGGTTTTTATGATCAGCAGTTGTATTCTACTTCAGTAGCGAGCATATTCAGCCGATGGGATTCAGTTGTTGATTTGATATCAGGCGCAACTACTCAGATGTTAGCATGTTTCTTAACGAACAACAAAACTACGTCGTTTGGATTAGTTGATACGACAGCGTTTGTCTTAGCGCTAAAATTCATAAGTTGGTTTATGATTCTATCAGCGATGAACTATTCATCTTCTTCATGAAAAGAAAAGCTATTTTAACAGTAAGAGAATTCAGGCGCAAGCGACAAATCAATTCAAACGCGATTATATATTCAAAATGGAAAGAATCAATGGTGAAGATTGAATCGTACTATTGCCTGGAATTAAGGAGACGACGTCGGTACTACTTTGGATAAATAGTACACAATTTACATAGGACGTTATACGGTGATTGCACAAATATGGAAAACGAAATTTTGGCTCTGACGATGTACAATTTACCATTTGGTGGAGCAGGATATACGGTCGCGCATTAACAGATTTTCAAAAGGGATTTTGTTTCCTTTACAAAATCAAATGACCGTTGGAGGACAAAGCATATAAATAGAGCTGGAATTTGAACTAAAAAACCTCTCTGTCATTTTCGCTATTCATTTTCTCCATCACTCTTGAGCTTACTCTCTGTTGAAATTATCATTCAAAAAGCTCACAAAATCGAAGAACACAAGTGTTGTTTTCACAGACATTACCTTCGAGTCATCTTCTGGTTCACCTGTTGAATCGTGTTTATTTGTTTAGAAACCAGAAGATTTACAGTCTCAATAGATCTGTATTCACTGTTGTTATTCTAGATTGAGTCTGTTACAAACGTGCTTCAAAAA
The DNA here is from genome assembly GCA_001598015.1 of Dorcoceras hygrometricum. NCBI lineage: Eukaryota > Viridiplantae > Streptophyta > Magnoliopsida > Lamiales > Gesneriaceae > Dorcoceras > Dorcoceras hygrometricum. The sequence goes on from KV015577.1 coordinate 317,890, forward strand.
GCCATTTGAAATTTGCCAAGTGTTGTAAACAGCAACTGCGACTGCTTTGTGAAGTTATGTTGCTAGAAGTTCACGTTAAGTGCTGCTTGCGTGACTGGGTGTTTGCAGAAGGCCTGTAACCATCAAATCTTCTAGTGGAACCTTCCTGAAAAGGAAGAAGGGTAGACGTAGGATATTGATATCCGAACTTCCATAACCAAACTCTCGACCCTTAAAATTTTATATTATCGCATTTACTTACTGCTTTAATCTGTTCACAAATTAATCGGCTTCTTTCTGCACTTTTTGTTAGCCGAGAAATTTGATTTAACTGAGATCCTTAAATTTGGTAACTCGGATTTAAGTTAAGCGGGTGCTTGTAAAAACTGTTTTAAAAGGTTTCGCAAATTTGAAAATACTAAGAGTTCATTCAACCCCACCTTCTGAACTCTTGTAGCTGTTTTTCGAACCACATTAATCCTATGACATACGTATCTCATATTTGCTTACGCGTTTATAACTGTTTAATTGGAATTCGAACGATAGAGTGCAGTTTGAGTTATTTCCACATGTTTTATTTACATTACTCAATATATATCTCGGTGCACAAAGTATTCAAGAACACTGAGCTACTGCAGCTCAAGTTAAGTTAACCAGATCATTCGGCCAAAGTGTCGAGCTGGTTCTAGTCTTCCGACTGGAATCAGAATGTTTAGCGCTCGCCTTGTATCGGGCTGGTTTTAACTCAAGCTGAAACCAGCCTGATCTTTGCGAACCCGACTTCAACTTCTGCTGAATCCTACGTCTTGTCATTCGATCTGGTTACACCCTCTAAGTGCCGATTATTGTCAAAATAACAAGTATATAGAGGGTTAAATCGATCCCCAACAAGTGGTATCGGAGCAGGTTGTTCTTGAATAGTGCATTTTCTTCGAAAAATGTTTTTTTTAAACAGTTTACGCTCTGATATCCGTTCGTAAGCCTGTTTGTGCTACAAATTTAAAGTTTTCAAACCTCGGCATATGGATAGGGGGAGGAATGCTTCTTGATGCTCTTCGGATCCATATGTATGAGAATTTTTTAAGTGGCATACACTTTTCAAAATTCATGCATACACAAAGCTTTCGACAAACTGTCTTCCCATGCATAAAATCGTTTTATTTTAAAAATAAAATTACCCCATGTTTTGTTGAGGGGGAGTTTTGTTAAGGGGAAGACAAGGTTTCTAACTCTTTTTGATTCCCACAAAAAGGGGGAGAAATATTTTTGAGCATAAACATACATGCATATGTTTATCCAGATTTTGTGCTGATAAAAAAGCGTAAGATTGTTGGATCTGTGTTTATAGATCAGAATCTAAGTTTTGATTCACATAAAATCTGCTTCTATTGTAATGCTCTACTTGAAATGCGCAGCCTTGCTTAGACTGGAGTAGACCTAAAGATATCCAAGCTAGGACAGTGAAGGGACGCCTGAGCTGGACTGGTCGAAGATATCAAGTTGGAACAGTAAGGGGACGCCCAAACTGGTTCAGCAGTTTATTTCAAAAATTTCAGGGAACATCAAGTTGGTTCATCAGCTGGATGTTGGAGCAACACGAAGATCAAGCGCAGAGTCTGAAGAGTATTTCAAGCACAGAATCAAGAGCAGAATTGAAGTACAGAGTTGAAGCGCAGAATGCTCAAGTGCAGAACAGCTCAAGTGAAGATCAAGTGCAGTGTACAAGAGTAGTGATTGAGTACGAAGCCGTATACAAGAGCAGTGATCAAGTGCACGCTTGATCATTGATCACGACAATGATCAGTTCATCGTAGGGATCTCAGTCATTGGGTAGACCGAGATAGAACTGATTAACAGTTTGCTTGTTGATAATTTGGATAAGGTGTATGAATGGACCAAGTGGACAAGCAAGCAATACTGGGGCTCCTACGAGAAGAATATATCCAGCTGGTTAAGGACAAACCAGCTTGAAGTTAAGGAGATCTGCTGGGAGCAGACAAACCAGCTCGCCGTATGATATCTGTGAGAAGCTTGATCTCACAGATATATCAACCAGCTGGTTGGCTTAAAGAAAAACCAGCTTGGGAGCAGATGAGAACAAAGAGCAGAATCAAGCTGGTTAAGGTCAAACCAGCTCAGCAAGCAGACAAAGCTCGAATGACCAAAGGCTGCAGAATTGCCAATGAATAGAGCTCAAGTCAAATAAAGCCTGGAACGCATTAAATGCCAAAGGACACAAAGTACATATGCGTCAGAAGACTTTTCAGAACGGCTACATCTTTGTGTCCAACGGATATATCCAAGCAGAGGCTTTATAAAGAGGCGCAATGAAACAGATTGAATAGATGTGCAAAATAGGGAGAGTGTGTTGTGCAAATCAAGAAAGAAAACACTTGAAGACGCACGACACTTGATCTGGGGAGATAGCAGAATACCAGCTCGAACAAGGAGCACTTCCCAGAGTGTGTGATATTTAAATCATTGAGAGATTATGCTTACATTGTAAATCTCACACACACACATTCACTCACATTCGAGAGTTGAGCGGAATTTATAAAGAGTGAATGTGAATCAAATACTCTCCATTGTAGTATTTGGACAGAGACGTTAAACAAGTCTAGTTGTCTTTCGCACTGAGACGTTAAAGAAGTGTGTGTAGTCTTTGTACAGAGACGTTAAACAAGTCCTTGTAGCCTTTATCACTGAGGCGTAAAAGAAGTGAAGTTAGTCACACAGTCTGCGGGGCTGGTGTGCAATGGTAGAAGCTAGGAGTTCTTGCGGCTTCTGGTCGTAGAGAGTGGGTTGCAACGATGGTCGTTGTAATCAAAGTCTTCAAGTGGATCCTTCCCATGGCGGAAGAAGGGGAGATGTAGGATATTGAGCTCCGAACTTTCAGAAACAAATCATCGTATCTTCTTTAATATTTTCAGTACTTGCATTCATACGCATCTCATATTTGCTTACGCGTTTATAACTGTTTAATTGGGCTCCGAACGATAGAGTGCAGGAGTTATTTCCGCATGTTTTATTTACATTACTCAATCTGTATCTCAGTGCACAAAGTATTCAAGAACACTGAGCTATTGCAGCTCAAGTTAAGTTAACCAGATCGTTCGGTCAAAGTGTCGAGCTGGTTCTAGTCTTCCGACTGGAATCAGCATGTTTAGCGCTCGCCTTGTATAGGGCTGGTTTAACTCAAGCTGAAACCAGCCTGATCTTTGTGAACCTGGTTTCAACTTCTGGCTGAATCCTGCGTCTTGTCATTCGATTTGGTTACACCCCTAAGTGCCGATTATTGTCAAAATAACAAGTATATAGAGGGTTAAATCGTTCCCCAACAAGTGGTATACGAGCAGGTTGTTCTTGAATAGTGCATTTTCTTCGAAATTTTTTTTTTAAATAGTTTATGCTCTGATATCCATTCATAAGCCTGTCTGTGCTACAAATTTTAAAGTTTTCAAACCTCGGCATATGGATAGGGGGAGGAATGCTTCTTGATGCTCTTCGGATCCATATGTATGAGAATTTTTAAGTAGCATAGACTTTTCAAAATTCATGCATACACAAAGCTTTCGACAAACTGTCTTCCCATGCATAAAATCGTTTTATTTCAAAAATAAAATTACCCCATGTTTTATTGAGGGGGAGGTTTTTTAAGGGGGAGACAAGGTTTCTAACTCTTTTTGATTCCCACAAAAAGGGGGAGAAATATTTAATTTAAAATCGACACTTTATTCTAAGCAGTTGAATAAAGCGACAATTAAGAATAAGTACCCGGTTCCGAGAATGGATGATCTGTTCGATCAGTTTCAGGGATCGGCAGTGTACTCTAAGATTGATCTGTGATCTAGTTATCATCAGTTGCGGATTAAAGATGCTGATGTGGTGAAGACGGCTTTTAGGACTAACTACGGGCATTATGAATTTCTGGTGATGCCATTTGGATTGACGAATGCTCCTGCTGTCTTCATGGATTTGATGAATTGCTTCTTTAGTGAGTACATCGATCGTTTCGTGATTGTATTCATAGATGAAATCCTGGTGTATTCGAGAAACTTCATAGAGCATAAGGAACATTTGAGATTGGTGTTGCAGAAAATGAGAGAGACACAGCTTTATGAGAAGTTCAGTAAGTGCGAATTATGGTTGGATAAGGTAATCCTTTTGGGTCATGTCATTTCTGCACAAGGTATTTCAGTGGATCCTAGTAAGGTCGAAACAGTTCTTAACTGGGAGAGACCTAGGAATGTTTCAGAGATCCGTAGTTTCTTGGGTCTGGCTGGCTATTATTGACGTTTTATCGAGAAGTTCTCTTACATACCCAAGCCGATGATGCAGTTGACCCAGAAGGATAGAAGATTTCTGTGGACAGATGAATGTGAGTCGAGTTTCCAGTTGCTTAAGGAGAAGTTGACTACTGCTCCTGTGTTGGCTTTACTTTTGGGTTCTAGATGTTTTGTTATTTGTTCTGATGCGTCTCTGAATGGTTTTGGCTGTGTATTGATGCAGAACAGGCGAGTGATAGCTTATGCATCTCGATAGTTGAAGCCCCATGAGATGAGATACCCCGTTCATGATCTAGAGTTGGCTGCCATTGTTTTTGCGTTGAAAATTTGGCGTCATTACCTGTATGGTGAGCAGTTTTTGGTTTACACAGACCACAAGAGTTTGAAGTATATCTTCACTCAGTCAGATCTGAATATGAGGCAACGTCGCTGGATGGAGTTGCTCAAGGATTTTGACTGTGAGATTCAGTATCAGCCTGGGCGGATGAACTTAGTGGCAGATGCTTTGAGTAGGAAAGCCCAACCTGTGATTTTGACATCATTGAGTATATCCAAAGTCCATGAACATTTAGGGACTTCTGGATGGCGTTTTCACCCATATGATCAGTACTTTGTGGTTTCTTCTTTTTAGTTGGAACCACAGATTGTTGCAGACATTAGAACAGCACAGAGAACTGACCCGTATATTCACGAGTTGAAGATTAAGGCCCAGAATGGTCAGTCGGAAGATTTTTCTGTTGCTTCTGATGGATGTATGAGATTTCGTGGTAGATTGGTTGTTCCAAATTTTATTGATCTGAAGGAAACCATCTTGAACGAGGTCCATTGTAGTCGTTACAGTGTGCATCCAGGCGAGAAGAAGATGTATCATGCCTTGAAGTCTCACTACTGGTGGGAAGGTATGAGGAACGACATCTCTAGATTTGTAGCTCGATGTTTGAACTGCCAACAGGTCAAAGCTGAAAGAATGAGACCTGGTGGATTTTTGCTAGATTTAGAAGTGCCCCAATGAAATTGGGAGCACGTGGTCATGGATTTTGTGACTCACTTACCTCGTTCGAATAGGGGATGCGATGCGATTTGGATGGTGATTGATAGGATTTTGAAGTCAGCCCATCTCATTCCCTATGATGTGAGGTGTTCCATGAAGAAGATTGCGAGACTGTATGTCGACCATGTGGTTAGATTGCATGGAGTGTCGGTTTCGATAGTGTCTAATAGAGATCCAAGATTTACTTTCCAATTTTGGAAGAGTTTGCAAGCAGCATTGGGTTCGAGATTGACTATGAGTACAGCTTATCATCCTCAGACAGATGGCCAATCCGAGAGGACAATACAGATTTTGGAGGATATGATGCGAGCTATAGTGATGGATTTTAGTGGTAGTTGGCAGGATTATTTGTCTCTGGTAGAATTTTCGTATAATAATAGCTACCAAGTGACTATCGGGATGTCCCCATTTGAAGCTTGTACGGTCGAAAGTGTAGATCACCAATTTGTTGGGAAGAAGTTGGTGAGAGACAGCTATCTACACCTGAGTTTGTGCAGCATATGAAGGATCAGGTTGAGTTGATTCGAGGTAGAATGAAGGCTGCACAAGATCGTGAAGCTATCTATGCTAACAAGAGGCGTAGGCCTTTGGAATTTCAGCTTGGTGATCGAGTATTTCTGAAGATTCCTCCTTTCAAAAAGCGTGATGAGATTCAGATTTAAGGGTAAATTGGCTCCTAGATTTGTTGGTCTCTTTGAAATTGTTGAGAGGATTGGATCTTTGGCATATAGATTGCAGTTGCCTTCTGAGTTAGCAGCGATACATGATGTGTTTCATGTGTCAATGTTGAGAAAGTATGAGCCAGATCCATCCCATGTGCTAAGCACTGATGAAGTTGAGCTGGACCTGACCCTGAGTTATGTCATATATCCAGTGCAGATCCTGGATAGGAAGGAGAACCAGCTGAGAAATAAGATTATTGCCTTCTGAGTTAGCAGCGATACATGATGTGTTTCATGTGTCAATGTTGAGAAAGTATGAGCCAGATCCATCCCATGTGCTAAGCACTGATGAAGTTGAGCTGGACCTGACCCTGAGTTATGTCATATATCCAGTGCAGATCCTGGATAGGAAGGAGAACCAGCTGAGAAATAAGATTATTCCTTTGGTAATGGTCCAATGGAACAAGCATGGCAGAGAGGAAGCTACCTGAGAAGTTTAAGAAAAAATGAGACAGGAGTGGCCTCATCTGTTTGAGCATTCACGAAACTGATCCAGGGAATTTTCAAGCTTGTTGATTGATGTTCTGAGTTGATTCTGGCGTTCTTGGTGCGAAATTGTTGATAAGCTTTGATAAATTTCTGGAGAGTTGTGTATTTGATTTGGTGATTTTCTGGTAGTCCTTTGATTTTGATCTCTATGTTGCCATTTGATTTCGAGGACGAAATCTCTTAATGTGGGGAGGATGTGAGGTCTGTAATTAATTTATTCAGTTAATGTTATGTTTTGAGCAGATTTGGGGAATTAAGCTAGAATAGTTATTTAGTAATTAGCGAATTTTTCAAATCTGAATTGTGATTTAGTCTCGAGAGTATCTCAGGCTGAGTAAGATGTTAAGAAGATTCGGATTTGGCTTAGAAGTGAATCGGTTGTGTATTGTTGAGTAAAGGAGAGAGTAGCTGGAGTTCAAATCTGGAGAATACCCCGCGCGAGTGATTAGAATCATTGTGAGAATCGGTTTTGGTTCGACGATTGAGTAGACCGGTTCGTTGTTTTCAGATTTGAGTAAGATCTGGGTGTACAGATCTGACCCTTGTGCGTATGAGTGAGTTGTCTTGAGCGGAAAGCGATAAGATTTCGTGTTGGATAACCCGGTAGATGCAGGTTGAGTATAAGTGATGCGATGTCGTTTGGAATATAACAGATTTGGCGTTGCTTGAGTATGATTTTTGTGACGTCATTTAGCGAGCATCAGATTTGATGAGAATCAGACCTCGGTGTGACGTCTTTTGCTGATAGTCAGATCTGGTGTAGCGAAGGGAATCAGATTTGGTTGCATAGATGAGTCAAAGCTGGTTAAGTGCTCAGATCTGATTTGGTCGGTGGCACTGTAGCGTTTACTGGAGATTTATATATATGAGTGTTGACCAACATTTACCGAATTGGAGACCCGACATTTCTTATCTTCTTTCTCAGAGAGCGTTCGACTTATATCTGTTCTTCGAACCCTTACTGTTCACTCGAATTCTCTTCCTCCGATTATCGTCGATTTACGCCGCCGTTTGGAGTAAGATTGGTGGAGCTGAGCTAGTCTCCGTAAGATCTTTCGATTGATAGCATTTTGGAGACTTGAGTTGTCGAGTTGAGGGAGTGCGAAGTAGTTGCAGGGTTCAAATACCTTCACGATTTCTGGCCAGTAGTTCTTTCATTCTTAAGCAGCTTTGGGTGGTTGTGAGATCCGAACATTCTACTGTTCAGATGTTGATCGGGATCAGACCAGTTGTGAGTCGATGTGCTTGGAGTAGCCATCGGAATTGGTTAAGTGTGGAATTCAGCAATGACTGATCGCTTCCAGTTGTAGCGTCGATTAGAGTGTTTTCAGTTGCGGGTGCTAATACGTCTTCGTTTGGATTAGTTGGAGCGACAGCGTTTTGATTTAGCACTAGGACTCAGCTGTTGTGTTGTGCGCGTATCCAACTGCTGATTGTGGGATCAGCTGATGAGTGAGCGATCAGCTGTTGGTTAGTTGTTCAGCAGTGAGTAGTGGGTGACGTGTTCAGTTGCGACAGTAACTCCTACGACGTCGTTTGATTTAGTTGATCGTTGTTTAGCGAAAGGACTTAGTTGAGGAGAGATTCAGCTGTTGGTTGGAATATCAGCGTGATAGCTGAAGTTGTCGGTGTATCTGTTTACTAGTTAGTCAGTTGTGACTATAAATAGAAGACCTGGTCCTTGCGTTCAATTATTGTTTCCCCGAAACTAAGAAATATTTCCCGTGAACCTTATCTTGTCGTGATACCCGAGTTACTGTTCACATCAACCTTCTTCATTTCAATTGTCGTCGGTAGATAGCTCCGACGAGAGCGAGAGTGGTAGTGTTGGACTCATCTTGCTAAGGAGTTTTGTCTCATACCCTTTTATTAGTCAGCGGAGGAGCTGGAAGAGGACGCAGAGACATCTCTCTTCTCTAGTCTGTTAGCATAAGCGTCGGATTTCGCATCCTGTCCTAGCTTTTTGGGGTAAGTAAAGATTCTGCAAGATTGTTAGAACTTTTCGTGTTGATAAAAGGTAGAATTAGCGTTGGTGGAGTCGTAGCTCCCAGCTGTTGTGGTTCTGAGTTGTAGTCCTTGAGCGGTTGCTTGTATTGGCTTAGCAGGTGGTGGATCTGCGTTGCTAGGACTTTCATTGTGGCAATCTGCGTGTGCTAGGCATAACTCAGAAGTTAAGGTACGGATGTTGAGCTTTGTTACAGCTATGGGTTGAGCGTGGATTATGTGCTTTGATGTGTATGCTCTTTGCTATTATTATTGTGCATGTGTTATAATATCAGCTGTTGCATTTGCATACACGCATATCCTCCTGTCGAGCTCTATTTTGTTAGGTATGCCTTGTATTCGATTTGAGCATACCAGGATGCTGGGCTTAAGGACGAGCGGGTAACTCCCGTATACCTTAAAACTGGAGGCGCGCGGGTAACTCCCGTCCCTCATATCCCTGCTGGGACTGTTAGCCATTATGGGCGGAATAGGTAGCTCCCTCACCTCATAAGTGGGCAACAGCAGGTTGAGCTATTGTTGCATCTGGTGCAGTATACGTGAGACGAGTGGGTAGCTCCCATATACTCTGTATACATTCCGTGGCCAGTGTGACTAATGTCTTCCAGTTGTTCCGCTCGTTGCTGTTTTGAGGTCTCTCGGCTTCTAGCTTTTGGTTATACTTCAATATCCTGCATATCATCTGCATATCTATCTACTGCTTTCCGTTTGCTGTATTCGTTGCTCTCCATACTGGGGTTTTACCCCGAGGTCCCTCTGGGGCTGTTGTGTTGTTGCCTGCTTGTTGTACAGGTTTTCCAGGATTCACAGCTGGGCGTGGCTTTGATCCAGCTGGTGCTGCCCCAGGCGGTGGATAGAGTGTCCCAGTTAGCGTATATCATATTATGTACTAGTGTTGTCAGCCGGGGAATGCCCTGTGCTTTAGTTTCTGTTCAGCTGTAGCTTTGTCAGCTGTTGTATTGTTGCTAGTACTTGTAACTGTTGTACTGTCATATTCATAATGTAAGATGGGATTATTTTAAGTATTGCGTTATTTTAAATTATTTGTTTTAATCGTCAGGCCAAGCAAAAATTTTAAGCCACTTTTTATTGATTCTGCTATGTTTCTGCGTGGTTTAACTCTGAGATGTGCACGGGGCCTGAAATTTTTGGTATCAGAGCTTAAGCTGGGATAAGATCTATTTTGTTTGATCACACTTGAGTCTAGGCACAGTGTTGTGTGTTGCATGTGCTTGACTATGTGACCTATGTGCTGCATATTTTGTATGTTGTATATGTTATGTATGATCTTATCATGTTTAGTGTCTTCTTAGATGCCGCCTAGACGTAGGGGTAGAGGTAGAGGACAGTTTCAGGACGATTCTGTAGGTCAGAACAAGGATCTAGCGTAGTTTTCCTTTCAATAGAGGCGATAGTCGGGTTGAAGAAGAGATTGACGAGTTGGCAGCCCGCATGGACAGCATGGAACTGGTGATGGCTAGGTTCCAGCGGATGAGTCCTCAGGTTTTCAATGGGGATGAGTCTAGTGACGATGCCGACTCTTGGTTGCAGCATATCATAGGTCTATTCAATCGTGTGCAGTACGATGATGAGCTCAAGTTAAGCTTAGCTACCTTCCAGCTGAGGAAAGGTGCGGAGCGTTGGTGGAGAGGCTCTTCGAGGACTTTGGAAGAGACTGGAGTGGGGATTTCGTGGGATAGTTTATGTGTTGCTTTTCGTCAGGAGTATGTCCCGGAGTCCTACGTGAACGCGCGAGAGCGTGAGTTTGACAACTTGGAGCAGGACAGTATGTCTGCTAGAGAGTATGCCCGTAGGTTTTCTTCCTTGCGTATGTGCCGCATGTTGCTGGCCGAGTGAGAGCGAAGAGGACTAAGTTTCTTGAAGGGCTGAATGAGGAGCTGTATACCTTGGTTTTGTCGAGTAAACCGAAGATCTATGCAGAGGTTGTGGATAGCGCGATTGATATCGAGGAGGGGTTGAAGAATCTTCGGTCTCGTACGCCGCAGGTGGCGCATAGTAGTCGCTCAGTGATTCAGGGAGCGCAGCCTTCCCCGTCATCCCAATTGTCTCAGCCTTTACCACAGCAGCAGTTAGCTCAGCAGTCGGGAAGTCAGAGGTTTAGGCTTCGTTGTCACCAGTTCAAGAATAAAGGAGGTTCTAGTTCTTTTGGTACTGGTAGTTCTAGCAGCAGTGGCTCCAAGGTGGAGTATTGTGGATTTGTGGTGACAGGCACCCTTCGACGCAGTGTACTGGGGTGCAAGGATCGTGTAAAGTTTGTGGGCAGTATGGGCACTTTGCGAGAGTGTGTCCATTAGCTGGATCTCAGCAAGCTGCCGCACCACCGCAGGGACGTGGTGGATCGTCTAGGGGTCGTCCTTTTCTTGGACAGCAGCAACAACAGTAGAGAATAGGGTAGACGCAATTTAGGCCGTTTCAGCAGCCTGGTCCGTCGCATTTCGGACAGACTTCCCAGCAGCATATCGCTTTTCCCCAGCAAGCCAAGTTTAATGCCCTTACTAGGGAGCAGGCGGAGGGCACGCTGAGCGGGGTGATTACAGGTACTTGTCTTGTTTTCGATTATCCTGCGCATGTGTTGTTTGATACTAGTACATCGCATTCGTTTCTTGCTGATGCTTTTGTGATTGAGCGTGTTCTGTGTACCACTGTGTTGCGCGATGTTGTTTCTGTTGCAACTCCCGTTGGCGTGAGCCTACTCTCCCAAGAAGTTGTATTGGACGGAATTCTTAGGTTCGACGAGAACGTTCTAGTAGCAAACCTGATTAGGATAACGTTGTGGGATTTCGACTGTATCATATGAATGGACATTCTGTCTAGTTATAGGGCCTCCGTGGATTGCTTCCATGGGATCGTGCGTTTTAGGCCTCTGTTTGGCGAGAAGTGGAACTTCTACGGCCACGATTCTCAGTCGAAGATTCCGTTGATCTCAGCGATGGAGATGTTCAGCCTATTGTCAGCAAAGAACGCTGGTTTTATGATTTATGCGATGGACGCATCTTCTTCTTCACGTGTGCAGCTTAGTGATGTACCAGGTGCGCGTCATTTTCCCGATGTGTTTCCGGAGGAAATTCCTGGTTTTCCCCCGAGGAGGGAGATTGACTTCAACATTGAGTTAGTGCCTGGCACAGTTCCGATTTCTCGTGCACCGTATCATTTAGCGTCTGCCGAGTTGAGAGAACTCAAGGTGAGAAAGGCTTTATTAGGCCTAGCATGTCGCCTTGGGGAGCGCCTATTTTGTTTGTTAAGAAGAAGGATGGCACAATGAGGATGTGCATCGATTTCCACCACTAAATAAAGCTATTGTTAAGAATAAGTACCCGTTGCCTATGATCGATGACTTGTTCGATCAGCTGCAAGGCTCGGCTGTGTATTCAAAAATTGATCTACGTTCAGTGTACCATCAGATGAGGATAAGAGATTCAGATGTTGCGAAGGCTGCTTTTCGTACGAGGTAGGGGTATTTCGAGTTTCTGGTTATGCCTTTTGGTTTGACGAATGCCCCAGCAGTTTTCATGGACTTGATGAATAGGTTTTTCCGAGAGTTCATCAATCAGTTTGCGATAGTGTTCATCGATGACATCTTGGTGTATTCGAAGACTCCTTTGGAGCACAAGGAGCATTTGATAGTTGTTCTTCAGACGCTTAGAGACTCGTAGCTGTACGCCAAGTTTTCTAAGTGCGAGTTTTGGCTGGATCGTGTTGTGTTTTTGGGTCACGTTATTTCAGCAGATGGGATTTAGCTTTATCCCAGTAAGGTAGAAGCTGTTGTCAGTTGGGAACGCCCCAAGAGTGTGGCGGAGGTTCATAGTTTCTTGGGTCTGGCAGGCTATTATCGACGTTTTATCGAAGGATTTTCTAGCATAGCTAAGACAATGACACAGTTGACCCAGAAGGACAAGCGTTTTGTTTGGACTGAGCAATGTGAGAACAGTTGTCAGTTTCTCAAAGAGAAGTTAACATCTGCGCCCGTGTTAACCTTGCCGTGTGGTTCAGGTGGTTACGTGGTGTGTTCAGATGCCTCGCTCAATGAATTGGGCTTTGTGTTGATGCAGCATGGTCGAGTCATTCCTTATGCTTCGCGGCAGCTGAAACCGCATGAGACTCGATATCCAGTTCATGATTTGTAGCTAGCAGCTGTAGTCCTTTCTTTGAAGATTTGGCGTCATTATTTGTATGGCGAGCAATTTGTGGTGTATTCAGACCACAAGAGCCTTCAGTATTTGTTTTCGCAGCCAGATTTGA
>KV015577.1:341833-352506 GCA_001598015.1 Dorcoceras hygrometricum
TCAAAGAGAAGTTAACATCTGCGCCTGTGTTAGCCTTGCCGTCTGGTTCGGGTGGTTACGTGGTATGTTCAGATGCCTCGCTCAATGGATTGTGCTGTGTGTTGATGCAACATGGTCGGGTTATTGCTTATGCTTCGTGGCAGCTGAAACCGCATGAGACTCGATACCCAGTTCATGATTTGGAGCTAGCAGTTGTAGTCTTTGCTTTGAAGATTTGACGTCATTATTTGTATGGCGAGCAATTTGTGGTGTATTCAGACTACAAGAGCCTTCAGTATTTGTTTTCGCAGCCAGATTTGAATATGAGACAGCGTAGATGGATGGAGCTGCTCAAGGCTTTTTAGTGTGAGATCCAATACCAGTCTGGGAAAGTGAATGTAGTTGCTGATGCATTGAGCATAAAGGCTCAAGGAGCAATGCTTGCATCGTTGTATTCTTCTGACCGTGAGAATCTTAGCACTACTGGTTGGCTGTTTTACCCAGCTGTGGATTATGTTGTGGTTTCTTCTTTTCAAGTTGAGCCACAGGTTGTTTCTAGAATTAGAGCTGCTCAAAGGACAGATCCTTCCATCCATGAACTATAGCTGAAGGTAAGAGCTGGAAACATCTTGAGGACTATTCTGTTTCGTCTGATGGTTGTTTGAGGTTCTGTGGCCGGCTGGTTGTGCCAAACCTCATAGACTTGAAGGAACAGATTTTGAGAGAAGCGCACTGCGTAGATACAGTTTTTATCCTGGCGTGAGGAAAATGTACCAAGCGCTGAAGCCTCACTTCTTGTGGGCTGGATTGAAGAGTGACGTTGCTAATTTTGTGGCCAAGTGTCTGATTTGTCAAAAAGTTAAGGCTGAAAGGATGAGACCTGGTGGTCTATTGCAGAGTCTGGAAGTGCCCCAATGGAATTGGGAGCACATAGCGATGGATTTTGTGACGCATCTGCCTCGTTCCAGCAGAGGGTGCGATGCTGTTTGGGTTGTTGTAGACAGATTGTCAAAGTCTGCGCACTTCATTCCCTATGGTATGACATTTTCTTTGAAGAAAATGACGAAGCTATACTTAGATTTTGTAGCACGTCTGCATGGTGTGTGCCTGTTTCGATTGTTTCATATCAAGATCTGAGGTTTACTTCCAGGTTTTGGAAGAAGGCACTAGATTGGCTATGAGTACAGCGTATCACCCCCAGACAGATGGCTGAGCAAACTATCTAAATCTTGGAGGATGTTAAGAGCTGTTGTGACGGGCTTCAGTGGTATCTGGCAGGATTCGTTGTCCTTGGTAGAATTTTCCTATAATAACAGCTATCAAGTATCGATTGGCATGGCACCGTTTGAGATGTTGTATGGCAGGAAGTTCAGATCGCCTGTGTGTTGGGAAGAAGTGGGGGAGAAGCAGCTGTCTTCTCCAGAGTTTGTGCAAAAGATGAAAGATCATGTGGATATAATCCGTCAACGTATGAAAACTGTACAAGATCGCCAAGCCAGCTATGCGAATAAGAGGCGTAGGCCTTTAGAGTTTCGGGTTGGTGATCGTGTTTTCCTTAAGGTTTCCCCTTTCCGTAGTGTTATGCGATTTGGTCTGAAGGGTAAGTTTGCTCCTCGTTATGTTGGTCCTTATGAGAGCTTAGAGAGGATTGGCCCTTTAGCTTATCGGTTGTTGTTGCCAGCAGAATTGTCTTCTGTACATGATGTCTTCATGTTTCCATGTTGAGGAAGTACGAGCCAGATCTGTCTCATATATTGGGAACAGATGAGGTTGAGCTTGATCAAACTTTAAGTTACGTTGAGTATCCCTTGCAGATCTTGGATAGGAAGGAGAAACAGTTGAGAAATAAAACCATTCCGTTGGTAATGGTTCAATGGAGCAAGCATGATAGAGAGGAAGCTACCTGGGAATTATAAGAGAAGATGCAGTGGGAGTGGCCGCATCTGTTTGAGTAAACCTTGCAATAGATTCCAGTAGTTAGCTTGTTTCCAGTTATCTTGAACTCCTGAGTTCAGTCACGTTGTTCCTGGACTTGTTGATTTTGAGTAAGAAATCGTGTCTTAGTGGGGGAGTGATGTGAGACCCGAACATTCTGCTGTTCAGATGTTGATCGGGATCGGACCAGTTGTGAGTCGATGTGCTTGGAGTAGCCATCGGAATTGGTTAAGTGTGGAATTCAGCAGTGAATGATCGCTTCCATTTGTTAGGGTAAACGTCGGATTTCGCATCCTTTCCTAGCTTTTTGGGGTAAGTAAAGATTATGCCTTTACGATTATTGTGATAAAAGGTAGAATTAGCGCTGGTGGAGTCGTAGCTTCCAACTACTGTGGTTCTGAGTTGTAGTCCTTTAGCGGTTGCTTGTATTGTCTTAGACAGTGGTGGATCTGCGTTGCTAGGACTTTCATTGTGGCAATCTGCGTGTGCTAGGCATAACTCAGAAGTTAAGGTACGGATGTTGAGCTTTGTTACAGCTATGGGTTGAGCGTGGATTATGTGCTTTTCTGTGTATGCTCTTTGCTGTTATTACTGTGCATGTGTTATAATATCAGCTGTTGCATTTGCATACACGCATATCCTCCTGTCGAGCTCTGTTTTGTTAGCTATGCCTTGTATTCGATTTGAGCGTACCAGGATGCTGGGCTTAAGGACGAGCGGGTAACTCCCATATACCTTAAAGCTGGAGGCGCGCGGGTAACTCCCGTCCCTCATATCCCTGCTGGGACTGTTAGCCATTATGGGCGGAATAGGTAGCTCCCTCACCTCATGAGTGGGCAACAGCAGGTTGAGCTATTGTTGCATCTGGTGCAGTATACGTGAGACGAGTGGGTAGCTCCCATATACTCTGTATACATTCCGTGGCCAGTGTGACTAATGTCTTCCAGTTGTTCCGCTCGTTGCTGTTTTGAGGTCTCTCGGCTTCTAGCTTTTGGTTATACTTCAATTCTCCTGCATATCATTTGCATATCTATCTACTGCTTTCCGTTTGCTGTATTTGTTGCTCTCCGTACTGGGGTGACCCCGAGGTCCCTCTGGGGCTGTTGTGTTGTTGCCTGCTTGTTGTACAGGTTTTCCAGGATTCACAGTTGGGCGTGGCTTTGATCCAGCTGGTGGTGCCCCAGGCGGTGGATAGAGTGTCCCAGTTAGCGTATAGCATATTATGTACTAGTGCTGTCAGCCGGGGAATGCCCTGTGCTTTATTTTCTATTCAGTTGTAGCTTTGTCAGCTGTTGTATTGTTGCTTGTAATTGTTGTACTGTCGTATTTCATAATGTAAACTGGGATTATTTTAAGTATTGCGTTATTTTAAATTATTTGTTTTAATTGTCAGGCCAAGCGAAAATTTTAAGCCACTTTTTATTGCTTCCGCTATGTTTTACGTGGTTTAACTCTGAGATGTGCACGGGGCCTGACAGTGGTAGCTACGTGATTGTTCGAGCAGCTTCTGTTAGGTGTTCACCGAGAGCTGTTGGAGTTTAGTTCTCGTGCGTGAGCTGGTGGACGTGTACCCCTGCGTGATCTGTTGAGGTAGTAGTTGTATGAGTTTGAGGTACGATGAGCTCATACTAGCAGCTTTCATATAATCATGTTAAATTTCCTACGTGATGTGAGCTACTGTGTGGCGTGATCTGACGTGTTTAATTGCTAGCTGAAATTGTCTAGCTGCGCAGTTAATTGTGGTTTTCTTTTCAAATTTCCTATGTGTTATTTATTGCGTTTATTGTGAGCTGAATATGTCTTGCATAAACGCATATCATATTGAGCCTGATGTAATTGAGAACCGATCGTTGTAAAGTACCAGTATGCTGAATCTATGATTTTGAAAATAAAATGATTGAGGTGTCGATGAGATTTCGTACCCTCGACTCCCTTCCGTGAGGTTTGTCGATTGCCCTGAGGTTTTCTTGGGTGGCTCCCACCCCTCAGCTAGCATGAATGACACCGGTGGGTTGAGAGATTAGATTGCAAGCTACTGGTGCTGCATGTGAAGGGCATGGGTAGCACCCGTGATTCCACATGCGATGTGGCCACTACTTTATTGATTCGCTGTTGAGCTTTGGGCGTGAATTGTTGTTGATAACTGATGAGATTTCATGTTACTCAGACATGCATTGCACGCTTGAGACTTTTCATGTTTTATATGTTAGCTGGTTTTATAGATGCTCTCATACTGAGGTTTGACCTCGTTTTATTTTCTCGTTTTTGGGTTGCGTTGGTCTGTATTAGCCTTTTGTAGGACCGAGCGCTTGCCGCTTTACCAAAAGCTATAGCTGGTGGTAACGGTGCAACTCCAATCTTTTAAACCGTATAGCAACACAAGCGTGCCACGGTTCGATCGCTCTACCTAGCAGGGACAATTATTGCACCTCAACAATCTCCCTCCCAATAATTACACTCCTTGCAATTAATGGGAATCGAACCCGTGACCTTGTCTCTGGTTCCAATTGATATGATCAATGGAATCGAAAAAGTGTTTAAAATAAGCTTAGGAGTTCGGAAGGGGGGGTTTGAATGAACTCCTTCGATTTTTAATTTTTCGAAACCTTCAAAAACTATTTTTACAAGCTTTGCTTAACTCAGATCTAGTTACCAGATCTGAGGCTCTCAGTCCAGATATGTTCTCTCGGTTAACAACTATTGTGCGGAAAGAAACCGATTGAACAGTGAACAATTAACAATAAATACAGTGCAAGTAAGTAAAATATAGAGTGGAGAGTTTGTTTGTGGAAGTTCGGATCTTAAGATCCTACATCTCCCCTTCTTCCTTTTCAGAAAGGTTCCACTAGAAGAATTTGATGTGTACAGCTCCTGTAGACACCCGATCACGAAAGCCCCATTTAACGTGAACTCCTAGAAACTCCAAATACAAGGCAGATCACACTGCTGTTTACAATCAAATGATTTTTTGAACTGCTTCACACAGCAAGTTCATTACAGACTCTGTTTGGGATATGACAACAATTACAAAACTAACAGAGAATGTAAAATTCTGGTTTCTTATACTATGAATCTTGTTTACAAATGTAAATCAGAAGATATCTCGAAGATTATATCTGATAAATAACTGAAAGAATGTTCTTCGAGATAGTATACGCTGGTATGTCGAATGACTGTGAAAATAAACTGAAGAAAACCAGCGACTGAGATAATGAAAGACGAGAGCGTCAAGTGTCCAGAACGTTTTTCAAAATCACTAAGAGCGATTCAAAAATGACCGAGATTGTATTAAATTTCCGAGTGTGTAAACCTGTCGAGATCTTCTTTGTTTGAAATCTTCAACTGTATATACTCTCCCATCTTCAACAGTCATTAATTGAGCCAGTAGACACAAACCTTGTTTGCATATCTCCATCGTATCAATGCATTAAATGCTCCATTAATACTATGCAAAAGTTTGTCTAGGGTTGTGAGAGTTTAGTTGACCTTCATACCAAAATAGGTAAACATCGGTTGTACCAATTCTGTGTACTGTTCAACTATACTCGAAGTAGCTCTGAAATTTTGTCTCTTTCATCTGATTCGTCTAACAAGCTTTATACAATTGAATCTCGATCTTTAAATCCTTTGGGATGTATAACTGTTAAAATCTGAAGCTCAAATCATTTTCGACACTGAGACCTGAAATCTGTTTCTCAAATATATAAGCTTTACTGAATTTTCTCTCGCATATCTTCTCTCTGTACTTTAATGATGTCTTTAGACCTGAAACTTCTCTTCTTTATGAAATATCACCCTTTTTTGTCTTCTTTAAAATAGAAATATAGTCAAAACTGAATTCCCGGAATAACTGAATATGTGAAATACCCTGTTCTAATCTGACATTCTGTTTCTGAGATCTGATATGTTGTTTTATCTCTATTAAACTATAACCGAATCTGAAAGAATCTATTAACTGAAACTGAAACCTTCAGAACTGATCAGTCCTCATCTGATTTTCTCGGATCTTAAATTCTTAACTTAACAACTGAAAATAACCCGAATACCCAAATCTGATATATCTGAACCGAAATCTTCAACCCGAATAACTAAGATCTGAAATCCTCTGTTAAATACGCTTCTATCTTCTCTGATCTGATATACTCATCTTGATAGCATGACATCCAGATCTGAAATTCTTACTTCCTCCGAGAGCACAATTACATAAGATCCATATCTTAGTCTTAAGTTCATTTTTTTGTCTAGTTTTCGTTATTACCAAAACTTATAAATTTTATCTTAACACCTTTGCAGGATCTTCAAGTAATCCAGCTGGACCGAGTGGAGCGTCAGCTGGTAGATCCCCGTTTTGAGTCCCAGTTATTTATACTATGTATTGAACTAGGGGATGCCCTGTGTGATTATGTATATTGGGGATCTGTATTTGTATTTTACCTGTATTTGTTGCTATTGATGTGGTTGGATCTTTGAGTCAAATTCATATTTTGAGTACGATTGTATTTTAAGAGTTGATGTTGATAATTCAGGCCCAAAACGATAAATTTTAGCCCGTATTCCAATGCTTCCGTGTGATTAGGATTAATTGAGTAGTTAATTTGTGATTTAGCGCACCGGGCCTGACACTGAGACCTATGCTGGTTGTTGTTGGGTCTCTTGGCTTTCCTCTGGTCCTTATGTTGAAAGTATTGAGGTTTTTTTATGTATCTCTTCTCCTATCTCCTTCCAATCTTGTTCAGCTCGGAGGGCTTTATCCACTGTTATTTTGGCTTCTTCCCACCAAATCATTGCGTTGTCTCTCAACATGTAGATGGCACATTTGACTCTATCCAGAAATTTATTTTGGCCTCTGGTGTCTAAACATTTCCTGAGGATTCTCGTGACTAAATCCTCGATTTGAAGATTGTTCAATTCCTAAGCTAGATTTCCCTACTAGTTGCTTCAGCAATTGAGCCATGCTTTCTATAACCTGTGTATTACTATCAATACTAACATCTTCATTCATAGCTTCTGTCCTTCTTCTTCCTCTTCCTAACATATCTGAAATATAGTCCTTATTGTTGGCGCAACGACGGATCCGGATCCCGCTCCTGGGACGCAACGGAAGTTTAAAAAGAATTTGCCCGAGAACGATCAATACATGATTAACAAACTATCTAAACATACAAAGGATGTTTAGAGCATTTACCTTTGGTGACTTGGCGTCCGACTCCGACTAGTCCACAAGGTAAATGGCTCTACAATCGTTGAACAATTGATGAACGCCCAATCTGGTCCACGACCAGAATCTCAATTATTTCACTGGTCTGCACTAGAAAACCAGTGAATATTTCACGAACAGAACCTTCACTCTGAGACGGTCGGAAGGAATGGCGGAGGCGACGGCGAGACGTCGGCGATGGGAAGCGATGGCGGCATGAGGAGGAGGGCGAGAGTGAGGGGGAGGGGAGTTGTCAATACAACTTGGTACAAATGAAAAGCTCCCCCTATGCGTCTTTATAGATATTTCATGGGCTTAAACCAGGTTAATGGGCCCAGGCCCTGGGAACATTGGTTTCGAGTCCATCATTGTGGCTTCATCATAATCCCGATCGACGATCAGATCGAACAGATCTGCAGAGTTTCCAAAACTGTACATTATTATGTGAACACAAGGTTTTGGACCATTTAATCCAAAATAGCAGTTAGACCCCTATCAGCTAAAAGGAAAGTAATTCTTACCCAGCCAATTCAGGAAGTCATACTTCCATCCTTCCTCCTACTATACTCAACACTTTGAGTACCATTTTCGTATGGGAATTGAGAAACCAGTACTTGTGTGACCCTCAATGGTTCAGGGATATAGCGAGTCGTGGGCTCACAACTCCTTGAAACTTCGAAAACACATTTTCGGCCTTACCCATAAAGCGCCTAGCAACATCGCCCCATGATCCCCTAGGTATCACTAATAGTGCCTGTACGAACCAGTTGGTCATGGTTAGCGTACAGTACGGTCTTTCAGCTCAAATATCCCGATCTAAACCAATGACCATTGGTAAATCAAGAGTCACTACAGATTCGATATTCATGCATACATCTTGGAGATCAAATAGTGACATCGCATGTGCTACTAGCTAAACCCATTTACCTAAAACACATCTAGTACTCTATCCAGATATTTGTCACACTATTTATCTCCTCAGATAGCATAGGATATCGGCACACAAGGGTGAGCGGTGAATCCTCAACAATGAAGCATCGACTCCTACATGCATCGGGACCTCATCCAATCCCGCCACCTGATGACTGCAACGGCCTCAGATAGCATAGGATATCGGCACACAAGGGTGAGCGGTGAATCCTCAACAATGAAGCATCGACTCCTACATGCATCGGGACCTCATCCAATCCCGCCACCTGATGACTGCAACGGAGTCGGTAACAGGGTCAAAGTGAGGCACCTATCATATAGAGTCTCAATGACGTTTAGAGTAGTTAGGACTAATCTGTACAATCAAGACCTCAGACTTAATCCACTCGAAAAATGATAACCACTTGGAAAGTCTGAAAGAGGGTATCTCGATAGGTCGCCAGGTCACTATCCATTTGTATGTTCAGAACTTCACTATGTTACTACCAATCTCGAGCAGCCCTTATCCTCTTCTGGACGACCCAATCGACTAGGAACTCGTTTAGAACGCACAGTGACTATTAGATGTGTTTCATGATAGCCATCAAATCACATCTAACATATACTATAGTTGAAACGAACAAGACTCTAATTATTTTTTTTTAATATCATATGCGGAATAAAGAACTCATAGCTATGGCTCGTTCCCTTTTAAAAATATTTTCTAAAAATATGTTTGAAACAGAAATAAATAACTATATTAAAATTTAAAATCATCCATACAGTAAATATAAAATCATCCATACAGTTTCAAACCATACAGTAAATGTAAAATCATCCATACAGTTTTTTAAAAATAACAGTCTAAGTAAAAGTACTGAACATGAACATGCTAAAATCAATATCTGAAAAGCATATCATATCAAAGATAAAACATCAATGTGGCCACGGGGTACGGCTGCAGTGGGTACTCAGAGGTCCTCACCGCCAGTCGGGATAAAATCTGCAGGGTCATCACCTGCACCATTTAAACCTAGTGAGCCTAGAGGCTCAGCATGCTCTATCTTTTCAAATAGCAGGTACATAATAATAAAATCACATGCAAGCACATACGTGTACTGAAATAACATTAAATCATACATGCGTGAATGGTCGTAAAACATGGTTCGTCATCGGTCGTAACGTATCATAATCATATAATATAAATATCATAAGGCATGACATAACGTAACATAAAAATGTATGAGTCGTATCTGTGAAATGTGAGCGGGCTTATGACTGACCAGTCGAAAGAACCAACGTACGTGGTGGTGCGGTTCACCCGACCTTACCTCGGGATCCCACACACCTCTATGCTTGCCACTTCACCATGTCGTGACCACATGGATCCATAAGCTAGTAATACATTAAAACAGGGGATCCCCGGGCCCGGCTACCCGGCTAGCTCCCATCGTAAACTTCCCACAAGTCACTTCAATTCCTCGGGGTTTCTTTTAAATGGACATGCCTTTATCGTTTCGTAAAACGTTCATGATGCATGCATTTAGTAAAATCATATAATTTAAAAGTTTAGCTCGTCAATATATATTTAATTTCCTTCATTTAAAATATTATTATACATAACATACTACATATATAATTAAGTATATATATTCACTGGTCTACATTTTCTACTATGGTCAAGGACTGGTTCAGGAGCTTGTCCACTACTTCTAAGCCTAAAAGAACCTAGACTTAATTTAAAATTGAACTTGTTCTAATACATGACTTGGTCAAAACTTTAAAATTGAACTTAAAATTTTGACTTTAAAATATTCGGTCCAATACGCTAAAAGTGCCAAAAATACCATAAATTAAATAACTTATAAAAATGATGGAAAACATCTTAAAATATTCTTAAAACATCAATTAAAGTCATCCACGAACTTTGGCAGCCCCTAAAACTCAAAATCTTAATTTTCACAGAAATGACCCGACGAGGCTCACTACGAGCGACAAAACGGTAAAAATCATTAAAAAGTTATTTATTAACAAAATCGCTCTCTGTTTCAACCCACATCACCCTAATTCAATATAATAGTTATTGGAACCAACAAGACTCAAAAACAATACAGTAAGTGGACAACACGACGCCCAAAAACCCACTGCCCGTGTGAAGATTGCAACCAGGACACGTGTTAGCTATAATATTCATAAATAATTCGTTTCTCAACCAAATCACTTCCTGTTTGAACCTACGTGATCCTAACTTAATGTGATATCTCTTGAAATCAACCCTGACCACATAAAAATCTTAGATCGACTTATCTTACCCCAACTACTCTACTGTTGCACACAGACGACAAGCCAGGACACATGCTGATCATAAAATTTTTAAATAATTCATTCCTTGACCAAATCTCTTCCCATTTGGAACTACGTGACCCTAACTCAATGGAATAACTATCAGACCATCCTTGTACCAAAACCTAGCCCCATGAACCGTCCATGACCGAAGAAACAAGAGATCAAATCAAAACCGTAATGAAAAACATGAGTCATGCATAGATCTAAAACAATTGTGCATGGATCTAAACAAATCACATTCAGATCTAAACAAATCACATTGAAATCATGAATTGAACTTTAAAAACATTTACATGGTGTAAATGGT
>KV015577.1:352542-394312 GCA_001598015.1 Dorcoceras hygrometricum
AAACCGTAAATGTAAAAAACAATGAGTCATGCATAGATCTAAAACAATTGTGCATGGATCTAAACAAATCACATTCAGATCTAAACAAATCACATTGAAATCATGAATTGAACTTTAAAAACAATTTACTATGGTGTAAATGGTGAGGAAATAAATCGATATTACATGCCTGTCTTGGAGAAAGATGAGATCTATGAGTTACCGACGTAGAGGACGCGAGATCGGGACAAGACCGCCTTTGAATCACCAAATTCCTATATATTTTTGATGGGGTTGCTTGAGGTAAGGATAATTGAGCTACAAAGGTGAAGGGAAATACAAGAAAGAAGTAGATAAGACTTCAAGTCTAAGAATAATGGAGATACACATGTGTGGGGAGAGAGGAGAGAGTTAAAGCTTGGAAATTGAGAGTGTTTGCATGTGTTGTCATGGGTTGTGTGTTGTATATGTATTAAACCATGCCATGTGATGTTTAAATAAGGATGTTTGGTGGTTGGCTTAATAATTTTGGTGGTTGATTAAATAATTTTGGTGGTTGTATATAATAGTGTGTGCATAACATGTTCAAAAAGTTGTATATATGTGCATAAAGTTGCCAATCAAAAATTATATCTTTCCCCTTTACATATTTCAAAATTTGTTGTTTAAAATGATAAATTGATTCTTAAAAATTGAAGGACTTAAAAATCTCAATTAATATTCATCTCGGTCGTCCCTAATCTCGTCCAGGCGTCCGGTGCTCAAACAGACTAAAAATGGAACATGCATATCATGCAACATTAAAATCATAAGTAAATCACATAAAATAGCATGTAGTTTTCTAAAATTATTTTCCCCCTAGTCATGCACTCTTTTCTACGTGTTCAGGAATTTCTAGGCGTTACAATAGTGAATTCAAGATCTTTATGCAACAATTTGTAATCATAATAATGAAGATAAAGAAATTCCATAAATTTGCGAATTTCATAAATAAAGATCATTTTACATAGAGTCAACAAGAATCCACATGCCACAAGTTGGTTAGTTGGACACCTAATATAGCAATCTCCCACTTGACCGACAGTCAAGTACTCATGAGACCTAGTCCCATTGCTTCGCAATATTTTTCAAACAATGGTCCTGGCAAGGGCTTTTCAAATGGGTCAGCAATGTTGTCTACAAAGGCGACACTCTCGACTGCTATGTCATCTCTAGACACAATATCCCGGATTATGTGGTATTTCCTCAGTATGTGTTTAGATCTTTGGTGAGACCTAGGTTCCTTTGCTTGCACAATGGCACCCGTCTTGTCATAGTACACCGGGACTGGACCAACTCCTTCAGGAATTACACCCAACTCTTGGACAAAATTCCTCATCCAAACCACCTCTTTAGTAGCAGCTGATGCTGCGATGTACTCAGCCTCAGTGGTTAAATCCGTGATGGTGTCTTTATTGGAACTCTTCCAAGAGACAGCACCACCATTGAGCATGAATACAAATCCAGAGGTTAAATTCGAATCATCCACGTCGCATTGGAAGCTAGAATCAGTATAGCCTTTCATTTTCAATTCACCACCCCCATAGACCATGAACATATTCTTAGTTCTTCGTAAGTGCTTAAAAATATCTTTCATACCTTCCAATGCATTTGGTAGGGATTGACTTGGTAGCGGCTCGTGACACTCAGAGCATATGCGACATCCGTCTGGTCGAGATCATACCTTACATAATACTACCTATTGTCAAGGCATATGTCGCACATGTCATAGTCTCTATCTCCTCATCAGTATCCAGACACATAGACTTAGATATAGTGTGCCACGGGTAGTTGTTCTCTGTTTGAATCTTCCATGGAGAAACTCTTAAGAATGTTATCGATGTAGGTTTCTTGGGTGAGTCTGAGCATCCTCTTCGATCTATCTCTATAGATCTGTATTCCCAGAATATAGGATGCCAGACAACCATACTTTAGTTGACAGCAGTTTTCCTACATCATTCCCAATTAGTATAATGTCATCAACATAAAGTACTAGGAATGTCACAACATTCTTAACTACCTTCTTTTACACACATGGCTCCTTGGGATTCTTGATGAAACCAAATTCTTTAATAGTTTTATTGAACCTCAGGTTCCAACTTCTCGATGCTTTCTTGCGACCGTGGATCAATCTCTGAAGTTTGCATACTTTATGCTTACTTCCTATGGATGTGAAACCCTCAGGCTGCGTCATATAGATTCTTCCTTAATGTTTCCATTACGGAACACAGTATTAACATCCATTTGCCATATCTCATAGTCATACCATGCGGTTATGGCTAGCAGGACTCTAATCTACTTGAACATTGCAACCGATGAATAAGTTTCATGTTAGGACCGAAGGATCAGATCTCTCGATGAAACAAAATAAACAATTCTAGGGAGGGGCGTGAGATCTGATCCTATGTAAAAATTATTCAAACGCTGATACTGTTAAATATAAAAGCGCTGCAATGAGAGGTGCAATACCTCGGGTTCTTGAACATAAAATAGAGCACCGGGATCTGCTATGAAATAAAATCATGCGGAATACACCAGAACTGAATCCTAATTTTAAAACAATTCGATGCAAACAGATTTCATTAAACATATGTAAATACGACTGTGCGTTTGTGAAATCTGTTTGCTATGCATGTGTAACAGCTGATGTGTTATGCGTGCTAATGTAAATTGCGTATGCAGAACTGTAAATTGTAAAGAGATTACTCAATGTTTGTTTATGGAAGTTCGGATATCAATATCCTACGTCTCCCCTTCTTCCACCTCGGAAGGTTCCACTAGAAGATTTGATCTTACACCTCGTGTACAGACCCGATCCAACAGCCATCAGCTGTGAGAACTCCTAGACTCTACACTAGCCCTCGGCTGTGTTAATCACTTGTTTTACGCCTCTGTGAGAAAGGCTACATACACAGAGTTGAAGTCTTCGTGCTTGGACGGGATCTGGTTTTGCATTTTGGTTTTGATTCACTCACTATACAATTTCGCACATCTCTCGTGTTTATGTGAGTGAATCTCTGTGTGTGAGATTTTACAGTGAACGCTCAACTCTTAAAATAATAAATCTCACACACTTGAGAAGTTGCTCTACAAAAGCTGATTTTGACTTAGCAGTCGACACTAGCGATAAGCTCCTCTCTAATGGTGGTCGACTGCTTCGTCTCTCTGTTTTTCTTCCCTCTTTCTTTTCTCTTATTTCCCAGCATCTCTTGATCACACAATCTTCAACAGTGCTTCTTGTATATATCTACTGCTCAAATTTCTTCCCGTTTGGCACACTTTTCTTCCCGTTTAAAGATGTTCTGTAAAGTACCGACAGGGAGTTGTCCTTGTGTCCTTTCTTTTGTAGGTGTTTGTCGTCTTTTGACCAGGTGTTGAAGTGTTTACGTTTGAATGCATTGAAACATTTGATTGCTCCAACAGCTGAGTACTCCAACGACTGATTGTCTTGATATCTTTATACTTCAACAGTTGATAACTTCAACAAGCTTAGCAGTTGACTTATGTGTTCCAGTTATTCTTTATGTATGTTGTCAACTGCTTCGCCTTTCTCTTCTTATCACGTCTTATTCAGCTTCTGCTTTGATTCTTCTCTTCATTGCTGATAAACTCTAGCTTACTGCTGAAATATTCTTCTTCGATCTTCTTATCACATTTGATCATCAGGTGTTGTCTTCTACTGATTTGTCCTTTATGTTCCAACAGCTATTTGCTTCAACTAATGACTATTCCAACAGTTGATTGTGAAACATACAAAACCTCTAAATTTTTTTTAAAGCAGATGTGGAATAAACATTTAATAAAAGTTATAAATAAAACCATAACTTTAAGCGTCTAAGAATATCATCTCGACATCCGTTTAAAACGAATTGCAAACATCCTCAATCCACATCACACGGCTAACATAAAAATCAGAGTATTCAAAACTGTTTGCGGAAAACTGAACATGTCTAAAAGCAAAGGCATAAAGTAACTGAGTGGTCACGGGGTAACAGCCGCAGCGGTGCATCAGACGTCCTCATCGCCGATCGAAGTAATCTCATCATCATGCTCACCTGCACCATTTAAACCTAGTGAGCCTAAAGTCCCAGCATGCTCTATCCGCTAATAACAAGGTACATATAATCAAACTACATGCAGGCACCTAAGTATAGGAACATAATTTCATGACATGCGTGCTTAAAAGATCTTAAACGTTAAACATATTGTAGTCATACATACTTCATCACATAACATATATGTTAAAGCATAACATAAACATAACATAACTTAAAAGAACATATGAGTCGTATCCATGAAGTGAAAGCCATTAATTCGATTGATCAATCTATAAACCAACGTACGTGGCGGTGTGGTTCACCCCGATGTCACACGAGGATCCCTATATGTCACACCTATAAGTTGCCACTTCACCCCGATATCACACGAGGATCCATAGGCTGCCACTTCACCCCGATATCACACGAGGATCCATAGGCTCATACATTAACAGGGGATCCCCGGGCCCGGCTACCCGGCTAACTCCCATCATTACTTTGCCCCACAACACTTCAATCCATCAAAATATTTTTCATTCATGCCTTAACATAACTTAAACTTTCATGATGCGTGCGTTTCATAAAATCATGCGACTTTAACAAGATCTTGGCCCATCAATATATATTTAATTTCCTTAAAACATTTCATAATCAATTACATAACGTCCTCATCGCCGATCGGAGTAATCTCATCATCATGCTCACCTACACCATTTAAACCTAGTGAGCCTAAAGGCCCAGCATGCTCTATCCGCTAATAACAAGGTACATATAATAAAACCACATGCAGGCACATAAGTATAGGAACATAATTTCATGACATGCGTGCTTGAAAGATCTTAACGTTAAAACATACTGTAGTCATACATACTTCATACATAACATATAATGTTAAAGCATAACATAAACATAACATAACTTAAAAGAACATATGAGTCGTATCCATGAAGTGAAAGCCATTAATTCGATTGATCAATCTATAAACCAACGTACGTGGCGGTGTGGTTCACCCCGAAGTCACACGAGGATCCCTATATGTCACACCTATAAGTTGCCACTTCACCCCGATATCACACGAGGATCCATAGGCTGCCACTTCACCTCGATATCACACGAGGATCCATAGGCTCATACATTAACAGGGGATCCCCGAGTCCGGCTACTCGGCTAACTTCCATCATTACTTTGCCCCACAACACTTCAATCCGTCAAAATATTTTTCATTCATGCCTTAACATAACTTAAACTTTCATGATTCATGCGTTTCATAAAATCATGCGACTTTAACAAGATCTTGGCCCTACTCAAAATATATTTAATTTCCTTAAAACATTTCATAATCAATTACATAGCATAATATGTATATAATTAAATATATATTAATGGGCCTATGCATTATTTTCCTCGGCCCGGTCAAGGACTGGCTCAAGAGACTGGCCCACTAATTCTAACCCCAAGGCCTCCACTTGACTTAAAATATTACTAAGCCCAACTCGAAATGGGCCCAACATCAAGCAATTACCCCTTTAAAATCATTTGAAAGACTCAACCCAACATCGTCAAAACAGGCTTAAAACACATTAGAAATATCGGCCCAAAATCTAAGAATTGATTAAAATCAAATTTACTTAAAAATCCAGCAGCTTAAAACAATTTTTAACTTAAAATCATTGACCCGAAATCATTTTGACCAAGAATAAATTTTTAACTTAAAAAGTTGACTTGAGCCGATAAAATGACTCGGACTTTAAAAATAAAATTACCCTGCCCAAAAATAAAATTACTCGGATCGGACTTAAAACATTCACTCGAGACTCGATGAACCACCCAGATCCAACTGCACCAGCCCGAACAGGTCCAATTGAACCGAGCCAAATTCATCAAACCCTACACGCACTACTCACGCACACCACCATACCCCGCCACGCGACCCATGTCGCGACCCACTCGACGCATGTAGCGACCCACGCGACGCATGTCGCGACCCACGCGACCCACTCGACGCATGTCGCGACCCACTAGACCCACGTCGCATGTCGCGACCCACGCGACGCATGTCGCGACCCACGACCAGCCTCTAAATCCTCATCTATGGACCATCTCTAGCCCTTCTAGGACCACCATGAACCACCTAACATCGAGCCATGATCCCTACATCCGCCCCTTGACCGAAACAATGCAAGAAACTTCAAAAAACCGTGAGATGCACATGAAGAAATACATGAACATGATCATATGCATAAAGATCTGAAACATCCACGAAAAGGCCATGCATAATCTTTGTAAAAACAGTATATTATGATCTAAATGGTGAGAAAAGAAAGAATAGAACATGCCTTGATCGAAAAAGTAGCGAAGATACGCGATACCGGAGTGGAGGACAATTGAGAAGACCACTCCTTAGAGTTCCAATCAAAGCTTGAAAGTTTTCGGCCACCTACGGGAAGAATAAGGCTGAAGTTGGCTAATGAGGGGCGAGGGTAAATTTTCGAAATAGTGGAGAAGGGTGAATGAAAAGTGTACTAAAGAACCCCTCCACCTTGTTTTATTAAGGAAATAAAAGGCCTATTCCGATACTAACCCTCCTCTAATTAAAAAGGCTTAAAAATAATAAAAGTTCAGACTCCAAGACTTTAATTTTCGTAACATATGGCCTCTTAATTTTAAAATTGTAGTAAAAGTCATAAAAATAGCCCGTATAGGCGAAAAACGGGTCCCCCCGGTAACCGTGCATAAAATCTCATTTTTTGGAAATGGTGCGTAAAAAAATATTTTGCTTTAAAATATGTCTAAGGGCTAACATTAAAAATATTTTCAATTTGGTCGTCTCCGGACTCGTCCTCGCTTACCGGTCTCCAACCGTACCATAAAGCAACATGCACAAGGTAAAGCATAAAAATCATCACATAATCACATTCATGACATGCAAATCATACTAACATAAGGTTTTCCCCCTAGTCATGCATTCAATTCCACGTAATTAGAATTTCTGGGCGTTACAACTCTCCCCCCTATAGAAATTTCGTCCCCGAAATTAAGTTATGTACCGAAAAGCTCTGGATAGCGCGTCGGCATGTCGGCCTCGTCTCCCAGGTAGCCTCATCTGCCGAGTGATTCAGCCACCGGACCTTGACCATCGGAATCCTCCACGCTCTAAGCATGCGCTCCTCTCGCGCTAAGATCTGAACCGGTCGCTCCTCAAAGGATAATTCTGGTGCCACTTGAAGCGGCTCAAAATCCAGCACATGAGATGGGTTCGGGACGTACTTCTGCAACATCGAGATATGGAACATGTTATGCTCTTCTGACAGACTGGGTGGTAGTGCTACGCGATATGCTAATCTACCGACCCTCTCCAAGATCTCAAACGGTCCAATGAATCTCGGACTGAGATTGCCTCTCCTGCCGAAGCGCATCACGCCCTTCATAGGCGATATCCTCACAAATACATGGTCCCCTACTGCCAACCCCAGATCTCGTCTCCTATGATAGGCATAACTCTTTTGACGAATCTGAGCTGTACTCATCCGATCTCGTATCATGGTCACAATATCTGCTGTCTGCTGTACCATCTCTGGCCCAGTCAAAATCCTCTCGGCAACCTCATCCCAATGCACGGGAGACCTACACCTCCTCCCGTACAAAGCCTCATATGGAGCCATCCCAATCGATGCCAGAAAACTGTTATTGTACGAGAATTCTACCAAGGGCAACCTAGAATCCCACGTACCCTGAAAGTCTATCACGCAGGCTCTCAGTAAATCGAATCTGAGCTGTACTCATCCGATCTCGTATCATGGTCACAATATCTGCTGTCTGCTGTACCATCTCTGGCCCAGTCAAAATCCTCTCGGCAACCTCATCCCAATGCACGGGAGACCTACACCTCCTCCCGTACAAAGCCTCATATGGAGCCATCCCAATCGATGCCAGAAAACTGTTATTGTACGAGAATTCTACCAAGGGCAACCTAGAATCCCACGTACCCTGAAAGTCTATCACGCAGGCTCTCAGTAAATCCTCTAGAATCTGGATGACTCTCTCCGACTGACCGTCTGTCTGCGGGTGAAAAGCCGTACTGAATGATAGCTTGGTCCCCAAAGCAGCGTGCAAGCTCCTCCAAAATGCAGACGTAAACCTGGAATCCCTATCTGATACAATAGAGACTGGTATGCCATGCATCCTGACAATCTCTCTAATGTATAGCTCTGCATACTGAGTCAACGTGAAAGTGGTCTTCACCGGTAGAAAGTGTGCGGACTTGGTGAGTCGATCCACAATCACCCAAATCGTCGTAAAGCCTCTGGGACTCCAGGGTAAACCAACCACAAAATCCATCGTGATGTTCTCCCATTTCCACTAAGGGATAGCGAGTGGCTGCAGTAACCCTGCTGGTCTCTGGTGCTCTGCCTTGACCTGCTGACAGGTCAAACACTCTGACACAAACCGTCAAATATCTCTCTTCATCCCTGGCCACCAGTAAAGTGTCTGCAAATCTCTGTACATCTTCGTACTCCCTGGGTGAATGGAATACATTGATGCATGGGCCTCTGATAAGATCTCAGCTCTCAACTGCTCAGTATTGGGTATCCACATGCGACCCCTAAAACAGGTAATCCCATCCTCGACTGTGTACAAACCTCGTCCTCTAGCCTTGTCTCTCTGTCTCCACTACTGTAACTGTTGGCGACAATGGCGGATCCGGATCCCGTTTCCCCGGGGCGCAGCGAAAGTTAAAATTTTGCCCCGAGATACGTTCAATACATTAAAACTAATCAATAAACCATTCATAGGATGTTTATCGATTGTTACCTTGTTGGCGTCTAGGCGCCTGGCTCCAACCAGATTCACAGGGAATTCTGGCTCTTGAAATGTAGGCGGCGGTAGATCGTCTAATCAGGTCCACGATCGGAAATGCGATTCCTCCGTCAGTCTACACTAGAAGATATGATGGATTTTAGCACGACGGATTCTCCTCGTCACGCTGATCGAAACATGTCCGATCACGAAGTCATCGGCGACGGGCGGCGGTGTGGCGGTCATATCAACATATTTAGGTCTAGGGTTGTGTTCTAGTGTTTTGATTAAAGCCCTAGGTCATATCAACATATAGACCTATGATGGGCTTGAACCGGCCCATTGGACTTGGGTCAGGCCCAGGTCCATATGAACATTCGGTTCATTTAAATCACTGCGGTTTCATCATGACTCCGATAGACGATCAGATCTGACCGATCGACTCAGTTTCCAAAACTGAATGTTATGAGGTGAAATTATTTTTTTTTAACGATTATCTAGCCCAAAAGCAGTTTAGCCCCTCAACTTCAGGAAATCGCAATTTGACCCCTGTTGACTTTTAGGAAGTCGCACTCCCCAAAATCCTCGTCCTATGCTCAACACATTGAGCTCAGTTTCCGTGCGGGAATCATGAATCCAGTACTTGTGTGACCCTCAATGGTTCAAGGATACAGCTAGCCATGGGCCCACAACAATTGTGACTGCGAAATTACAATTTTGGACTTGCCCATCGGATCATGGTAAAGCGCCTAGAAACATCGCCCCATGATCCCCTAGGTATCACTGATAGTGCCTGTAAGAACCAGTTGGTCGTGGTTAGCGTACAGTATGGTCCTTTCAACACATATATCCCGATCAGATCAACGACCATTGGTAAATCGAGAGTCGCTAAAGATCCGATGACTATGCATACATCTTGTAGATCGAATAGTGACATCGCGAGTGTTACTAGGCAAACCCATTTACCTAAAACACATCCAGTACTTTGGCCAGATATTCATACACTATTGTCTCTTCAGATAGCATAGGATATCCATGCATGAAAGCGAGCGGTGAATCCTCGACAACGAAGCATCGACTCCTACATGCATCAGGACATCACCCAATCCTGCCGCCTAATGACCCCAAATGAGTCGGCAAACGGGTCAAAGTGAGGCGCCTATCATGTAGAATCTCAATGACGTTTCGAGTAGTGTGGACTACTCAGTACAACCAAGACCTCGGACTTATCCACTCGACAAATGGTAACCACTTGGAAAGTTCGAACGAGGGTAGTTCGATAGATCACCAGGTCACTATCCATCTGCATGCTCAGAACATCACAATGTTCCCTATCAATGAAACATGGTACTTCACATCTCAGATGCTAGTCTCAAGCTCGGGCGGCCTTATCCTCATTTTGACGGCCCAGTCGACTAGGAACGAATTCAGAATACACAGTGACTATTAGATGTGTTTCATGATAGCCATCATATCCACTATCACATCTAACATACACTATGGTGCATTCTAGGTCTTTATCCAACACAATTGTTAACATTATAATCATAATGAAGATAAAGAATGCCATAAATAAATACGAATTTCATAAATAAAGATTGTCATGTACAAGAGTCAATAAAACCAACACGCCACAAGTTGGCTAGTTGGGCATCTACTCTAACAATATCCCACTTGCCCTATAGCCAACTACTCATCAGACGCAGTCCCATTGTTTCGCGATGTTTTTCAAACAACGGTCCTGGCAAGGGCTTCATAAGTGGATCAGCAATGTTGTCCGCAGAGGCGACTCTCTCAACTGCTATGTCACCTCTAGCCACAATATCCCGGATTATGTGGTATTTCCTCAGTATATGTTTGGATCTTTGGTGAGACCTAGGCTCCTTTGCTTGCGCAACGGAACCTGTGTTGTCGCAGTACACCGGACTGGACCAACTCCATCAGGAATGACGCCCAACTGGATGAAAT
The DNA here is from genome assembly GCA_001598015.1 of Dorcoceras hygrometricum. Classification (NCBI taxonomy): domain Eukaryota; kingdom Viridiplantae; phylum Streptophyta; class Magnoliopsida; order Lamiales; family Gesneriaceae; genus Dorcoceras; species Dorcoceras hygrometricum. Next base: position 363,363 of record KV015577.1, read on the forward strand.
TCCTTATCCAAACCGCCTCCTTAGCAGCAGCTGATGCTGCAATGTACTCAGCATCAGTGGTTGAATCCACGATGGTGTCTTGCTTGGAACTCTTCCAAGAGACAGCATTACCATTTAGCATGAATACAAATCCAGAGGTTGACTTCGAATCATCCACGTCACATTGGAAGCTAGAATCAGTATAGCCTTCCAATTTCAGTTTACCACCCCCATAGACCATGAACATATTCTTAGTCCTTCGTAAGTACTTAAGAATATCCTTCACAGTCTTCCAATGCAATTGGCCGGGGTTGGCTTGGTAGCGGCTCTTGACACTCAGAGCATATACAACATCCGGTCTAGTTGAGATCATGCCATACATAATACTACCTATTGCCGAGGCATATGGCACACGTGTCATACTCTCTATCTCCTAATCAGTCTTTGGACACATAGACATAGATAGAGTGATCCCGTGGCACATAGGTAGGTGTCCTCTCTTGGACTCTTCCATGGAGAACCTCTTAAGTATGGTATCGATGTAGGTAGTTTGGGTGAGTCTGAGCATCCGTTTCGATCTATCCCGATAGATCTGTATTCCATGAATATAGGATTCTTCACCCATGTCCTTCATCGAAAATCTACTAGACAACCATACTTTGGTTTACGGCATCATTCCTACATCATTCCCAATGAGTAGAATGTCATCAACATAAAGTACGAGGAATGTCACAGCGCTTTTAACTACATTTTTATATACACATGGCTCCTCGGGATTCTTGATGTAACCAAATTCCTTAATTGTTTCATCGAATCTCAGGTTTCAACTCCTCGATTCTTGTTTGAGACCGTAGATCGATCTCTGAAGTTTGCATACTTTATGCTTGTTGTAATAGCAGTGGCAGATCCGGATCCCACTTCTCGGGGCGCAGCGGAAAACAAAAATTTGCCCAGAAAGTGTTCAATACATTCAACGAAATCTACAAACATACATAGGGTGTTCGTAGATGATTACCTTGCTGGCGTCTAGGCGCCTGGATTCGACCAGTTTCACGAGGAAACCGACACTTCAAACTGTAAGCGGCGGTAGATCGTCAATCAGGTCCATGACCGGATTCAATCTTCCTCCAATCAGCCTGCACTAGAATGCTGATGGATTTTGCACGGACGGAAACACCTCTTCACGATGGCCGGAACAAGCCCGGCGAAGGGCGGCGCATGGTGGCCGAGAGGAGAAGAGAGGTGGGCGGCCGATTTGTCTAGTGTGGAGGCTAGGGTTATGAATAATATATCCAAGTGATTAAGCCCTAGATGTAAATTATAATTATAAGTTAATCATGGGCTTGAACCGGCCCAATGTACTTGGGTCAAACCCAGGTCCATATGAACATTAGGTTCGTTTAATTCACCACGGTTCCATCATAGCTCCGATCGTCGATCAGATCGGACAGATCGAATAAGTTTCCAAAACAGAATGTTATGACGTGAAAAACAATTTTTCAGATACCTAGTCCAAAATGACAGTTTTGCCCCTCAACAGCGATAAATCGCAATTTGACCCCTGTTGACTTTTAGGAAGTCGCACTCCCTAAAATCCTCCTACTATGCTCAACACATTGAGCTCAATTTCCGTGCGGGAATCATGAATCCGGTACTTGTGTGACCCTCAATGGTTCAGGGATACAGCTAGCCGTGGGCCCACAATCATTGTGGCTCCGAAATCACAATTTCGGACTTGCCCAACGGATCATGGTAAAGCGCCTAGCAACATCGCGCCATGATCCCCTAGGTATCACTGATAGTGCCTGCAAGAACCAGTTGGTCGTGGTTAGCGTACAGTACGGTCCTTTCAACACATATATCAGGATCAGATCAACGACCATTGGTAAATCGAGAGTCGCTAGAGATCCGATAGCTATGCATACATCTTGGAGATCGAATAGTGACATCGCGAGTGTTACTAGGTAAACTCATTTACCTAAAACACTTCTAGTACTCTGGCCAGATATTTATACACTATTATCCCCTCAGATAGCATAGGATATCCACGCATGAGAGCGAGCGATGAATCCTCGACAACGAAGCATCGACTCCTACATGCATTGGGATCTCACCCAATCCCGTCGCCTAATGACCCCAAGTGAGTCGGCAAACGGGTCAAAGTGAGACGCCTATCATGTAGAGTCTCAATGACGTTTTGAGTCGTGAGGACTAATCAGTACAACCAAGACCTCGGACTTATCCACTCGACAAATGGTAACCACTTGGAAAGTTCGAACGAGGGTAGTTTGATAGATCACCAGGTCACTATCCATCTGCATGCTCAGAACATCACAATGTTCCCTACCAATGAAACATGGTACTTCGCATCGCAGATTCTAGTCTCGAGCTCGGGCGGCCTTATCCTCATTTTGACGGCCCAATCGACTAGGAACGAGTTCAGAATACACAGTGACTATTAGATGTATTTCATGATAGCCGTCATACCCACTATCACATCTAACATACACTATGGTGCATTCTAGGTCTTTATCCAACACAATTGTAAACATTATATAATCATAATGAAGATAAAGAATGCCATGAATAAATGCGAATATCATATATAAGGATCGTTTCATACAAGAGTCTATAAACCCACACGCCACAAGTTGGCTAGTTGGGCATCTACTCTAACAATCTCCCACTTGCCCTATAGCCAACTACTCATCAGACGCAGTCCCATTGTTTCGTGATGTTTTTCAAACAACGGTCCTGGCAAGGGCTTCGTAAGTGGATCAGCAACGTTGTCCGCAGAGGCGACTCACAACTGCTATGTCACCTCTAGCCACAATATCTCGGATTATGTGGTATTTACTCAGTATATGTTTGGATCTTTGGTGAGACCTAGGCTCCTTTTCTTGTGCAACGGCACCCGTGTTGTTGCAGTACACCGGGACTAGACCAACTCCATCAGGAATGACGCCCAACTCTTGGACGAAATTCCTTATCCAAACCGCCTCCTTACCAGCAGCTGATGCTGTGATGTACTCAGCCTCAGTGGGTTGCAGTACACCGGGACTAGACCAACTCCATCAGGAATGACGCCCAACTCTTGGACGAAATTCCTTATCCAAACCGCCTCCTTACCAGCAGCTGATGCTGTGATGTACTCAGCCTCAGTGGTTGAATCCGCGATGGTGTCTTGTTTGGAACTCTTCCAAGAGACAGCTCCACCATTGAGCATGAATACAAATCCAGAGGTTGACTTCGAATCATCCACGTCACACTGGAAGCTAGAATCAGTATAGGCTTCCAATTTTAGTTCACCACCCCCATAGACCATGAACATATTCTTAGTCCTTCGTAAGTACTTAAGAATATCCTTCACAGCCTTCCAATGCAATTGGCCGGGGTTTTCCTGGTAGCGGCTCGTGACACTCAGAGCATATGCGACATCCGGTCTAGTTGAGATCATGCCATACATAATACTACCTATTTCCGAGGCATATGACACACGTGTCATAATCTCTATCTCCTCATCAGTCTTTGGACACATAGACTTAGATAGAGTGATCCCGTGGCACATAGGTAGGTGTCCTCTCCTGGACTCTTCCATGGAGAACCTCTTAAGTATGGTATCGATGTAGGTAGCTTGGGTGAGTCCGAGCATCCGTTTCGATCTATCCCGATAGATCTGTATTCCAAGAATATAGGATGCTTCACCCATGTCCTTCATCGAAAATCTACTAGACAACCATACTTTGGTTGACTGCAGCATTCCTACATCATTCCCAATGAGTAGAATGTCATCAACATAAAGTACGAGGAATGTAACAGTGCTTTTAACTACCTTCTTATATACACATGGCTCCTCGGGATTCTTGATGAAACCAAATTCCTTAATTGTTTCGAATCTCAGGTTCCAACTTCTCATGCTTTTTTGAGACCGTAAATCTATCTCTGAGGTTTGCATACCTTATGCTCACTTCCCACAGATGTGAAACCCTCAGGCTGCGTCATATAGATCTCTTCCTTAATGTTTCCATTAAGGAACGCAGTTTTCACATTCATTTGCCATATCTCATAGTCGTACCATGCGGCTATGGCTAGTAAGATTCTAATTGACTTGAAAATTGCGACGGGTGAGAAGGTTTCATCATAGTCAACACCTTGCCTTTGAGTGTAACCTTTCGCGACCAGTCGTGCCTTCTAGGTCATTACCTTACCATCAGGCCCAAGTTTCCTCTTGTATACCCATTTACACCCAATAGGAACAATTCCTTCGGGAGAGTTAACAAGAGTCCAAACTTGGTTCGCATGCATTGAGTCAAACTCAGACTGCATTGCTTCAAGCCACAAATTAGAATCAGCATCGGAAATTGCCTCCTTGAAAGTTCTTGGATCAGATCCAACAACTTGATCACCTTGATCATCTTCAAGGAGAAAACCATATCTCTCAGGAGCCCTAGGAACCCTTTCGGATCTCCTAGGTGCGAGCATTTCTGGTACTGGCTCTGTAGGTGCGGGAGATCCACTTGGTACTTCATTTGGTTCTCGAACCTCTTCGAGTTCTACTATCTAGCCTTTTCTATCAAGTAGAAATTACCTTTCCATAAAGGTGGCATTTCTAGAAACAAACACTTTTGTTTCGCTGGGATAGTAGAAGTAGTATCCAATGGAATTCTTTGGATACCCAACGAAGTAACATAAGATGGATCTCGTATCCAGCTTATCTCCCACTGCCTGCTTCACGTAAGCAGGACATCCCCAAATCCTCATGTATGAGTATTTGGGTGGTTTGCCCATCCACATCTCATATGGAGTCTTATCCACTGCCTTGGTGTGGACATTGTTCAACAATATTACCGCCGTTTCGAGCGCATAGCCCCAAAATGAGGTAGGAAGCTCAGTGAAGCTCATCATAGATCGAACCATGTCCATCAAAGTTCGATTACGACGCTCCGCTACACCATTGAGCTGTGGTGTGGCCGGAGGGGTCCACTGTGCGAGAATCCCATTCTCTTTCAGATAGTCTTGAAACTCAGCACTCATGTATTCACCACCTCGATCGGATCGAAGTGCTTTAATACTTTTGCCTAAATGATTTTCTACTTCATCCTTGAATTCTTTGAACATTTCAAAGGATTCAGACTTGTGCTTCATTAAGTACAAGTACCCATACCTAGAGTAATCGTCGGTAATGGTGATGAAGTGTGTGTGACCGTACTTAGTACCAATACTAAATAGGCCGCACACATCAGTATGGATCAAATCTAATAGGCCTTGAGCACGGTCACCCTTGCCCTTGAAGGGTTTCTTAGTAATCTTTCCCTTAAGACAGGATTCACAAGTCGGTAGGGAGTTAATGTCTAAAATATCAAACATGTCACTCCTAACTAACTTGTTCATCCTACTTAGAGAAATATGACCTATCCTAGCGTGCCAAAGTTGTGCTGGGTTCAAGTTATCGTATTTCCTTTTAATCGTTGTTGTATGTGTTTCGACATCGCGAGTTGGAACGTCTTTTAATTTTAAGGTGTATAAATCGTTTTCGCGTTCCCCAATTCCAATTAAACATTCATTCTTGTAAATATTGCAAATCGAATTAGCAAACATACAAGAATATCCATCACTATTAAGCATAGAAACAGAAATAATGTTCTTTATTAATTCGGGAACAAACAAAACGTTTATCAATAACAACTTAAAATCAGAAGACAGAAATAAATAAACATCTCCTATAGCTACTGCAGCAACTCTTGCTCCATTGCCAAGCCTCAAGAGGGTCTCACCCTCTCTAAGACGTCGGCTTCTTGTCATCACCTGCAAATCATTGCAGATATGAGATCCACTTCTGGTATCAAGTACCCAAGAAGTCGAATTAAGAGACCTATTTATTTTGATATAGAACATACCTTTCGTAGTTCGCAACTGCTCGAGGTACTCCTTGCAGTTCCTCCTCCAATGTCCAGGCTTGTGACAGTGGTGGCAAACATCCTCAGACTTGTTCGGCTTGGAAGCCTTTGCCTTTGGCTTCTTAGTTGGATTTTCCTCCTTCGCAGGGGTAGAACGCTTCTTACCCTTGCATCTGGGCCCCTTCTTCGCAGAGGAAGAAGAGCCCATAAGGAGGATGGGCTTGTCCTTCTTTATGGTTCCTTCGAACACTACAAGCATGTTAACCACCGCTTCAAGGGTGGCTGCCAGCTTGTTCATGTTGAAGTTGACCACAAATGGGTCGAATGCAGCGGGTAGTGAGAGGAGAAGCACATCCACAGACAGCTCGTGTGGAAGTGTGATATCAAGGCCCGACAGCTTTTCAACGAGCCCAATCATACGAACCCCATGCTCACGGACCGAAGTCCCATCGCGCATGCGGCTCGTCATAAGCTCCTTGACAGCCGTGAACCTATCATGTCGAGAGTTCTCCCCATACATTTCTTTGAGATGAAAGAGTATGTCAGCAGCATACTTTGTATTCTCAAAGTGCCGTTGCATTTCGTTGGACATCGACGCCATCACATAGCATCGAGTCTTAAGCTCGTCGTCCCACCATTGTTCTCAGGGCTGATATCGGCAGGGGCTTCCTTCGGAGGGCTCTTCGTCTATCGTATAAAGAAGTTTCTCCGAAGCCAACACAATGTTGAGGTTTCGAAGCCAGTCTTGGTAGTTCAGACCGGTGAACTTGTTGCTATCCAGTATAGCAGCGAGTGGGTTTTTGATCGAAGACATTATAAATGAAGTTATACTGAAAAGAAAACAGACATACATTACTAACTATATATGAAATAACGCTAAGACATAAAACAAGGTCGTTTAGTTCTATGAATTACACTCCCACTATTTTAACGATTTCACCACCCTCTAATGAAATCGGGAAAGCAAGTTCCCTTAGTGGGTACACGGAGCCCAATCAAGCGATCATTGTCTCTAATAATATCAGCCAACCATGACTCCCAAAAGTAGTTTCCAATTGCAATCGGTGCAACCTCCATGTATTCACCCCACGTCCAGTAAGGGCCCAATAATATGACGTCGTTTACTATCACGTGTCAAGATGACCCATCAATGTTGGTTCATGAAGGACGGTCCCCTTAACGTCCCCAATAATATGAGCCAACGTTAAAGGGAGTTCCAACCGACTCACAACAATTGTCAATGGCGTGGACAGCTTTTCGGCATACATAACCCCCTCAATAATATGAGCCGGGCCATGTATGCGGGTAGCATCGGCGTACACCCATTGTTAATGGAAGGTAGGGATATTTTAAACAAATTTAAATTCCCTTTAGCTTATCGAATAAACTTTTATCTTGATATAAGTTTTAAATCGTATTTAAAACAAGGGATTTCATTTTTGAAAATTTTGGTATCATGCAATTTTAAATCATAATTTAAAAACATGCGGATTCAAGGGAAATTTTGAATCTTGTCTAAAGGGAAAGATGACTAAGCAACCCTTCAAGGGTAAGGGTGAGTGTGCTCAAGGCCTATTGGATCTGATACATACTGACGCGTGCGGCCCATTTAGTATTGGTACTAAGTACGGTCACACATACTTCATCACCTTTACCGATGATTACTCTAGGTATGGGTACTTGTACTTAATGAAGCACAAGTCTGAATCCTTTGAAAGGTTCAAAGAATTCAAGGCTGAAGTAGAAAATCAATTAGGCAAAAGTATTAAAGCACTTCGATCTGATCGAGGTGGTGAATACTTAAGTGCTGAATTTCAAGACTATCTTAAAGAGAATGGGATTCTCGCACAGTGGACCCATCCGGCCACACCACAGCTCAATGGTGTAGCGGAGCGTCGTAATCGAACCCTGTTGGACATGGTTCGATCTATGATGAGCTTCACTGAACTTCCCACCTCATTTTGGGGCTATGCGCTCGAAACGGCGGTAATGTTGTTGAACAATGTCCACACCAAGGCAGTGGATAAGACTCCATATGAGATATGGATGGACAAATCATCCAAATACTCATTCTTGAGGATTTGGGGATGTCCTGCTTACGTGAAGCAGAAAGTAGGAGATAAGCTGGATACGAGATCCATCTTATGCTACTTCATTGGGTATCCAAAGAATTCCATTGGATACTACTTCTACTATCCAAGTGAAACAGAAGTGTTTGTTTCTAGAAATGCCACCTTTATGGAAAGGGCATTTATACTCGATAGAAAGGGAAAAATAGTAGAACTCGAAGAGGTTCGAGATCCAATAGAAGTACCAGGTGAGTCTCCCGCACCTCCAGAGCCGGTACCAGAAATGGTCGCACCTAGGAGATCCGAAAGGGCTCCTAGGGCTCCTGAGAGATATGGTTTTCTCCTTGAAGATGATCAAGGTGATCAAGTTGTTGGATCTGATCCAAGAACTTTCAAGGAGGCAATTTCCGATGCTGATTCTAATTTGTGGCTTGAAGCAATGCAGTCTAAGTTTGACTCAATGCATGCGAACCAAGTTTGGACTCTTGTTAACCCTCCCGAAGGAATTGTTCCTATTGGGTGCAAATGGGTATACAAGAGGAAACTTGGACCTGATGGTAAGGTAATGACCTACAAGGCACGACTGGTCGCGAAAGTTACACTCAAAGGCAAGGTGTTGACTATGATGAAACCTTCTCGCCAGTCGCAATGTTCAAGTCAATTAGAATCTTGTTAGCCATAGCTGTATGGTACGACTATGAGATATGGCAAATGGATGTGAAAACTACGTTCCATAATGGAAACATTAAGGAAGAGATCTATATGACGCAGCCTGAGGGTTTCACATCTGTTGGAAGCGAGCATAAGGTATGCAAGCTTCAGAGATCGATCTACGGTCTCAAACAAGCATCGAGAAGTTGGAGCCATGTGTATATAAGAAGGTAGTTAAAAGAGCTGTGACAATCCTCGTACTTTATGTTGATGACATTCTACTCATTGGGAATGATGTAGGAATGCTGCAGTCAACCAAAGTATGGTTGTCTAGTAGATTTTCGATGAAGGACATGGGTGATGCATCCTATATTCTTGGAATACAGATCTATCGGGATAGATCGAAACGGATGCTCGGACTCACCCAAGCTACCTACATCGATACCATACTTAAGCGGTTCTCCATGGAAGAGTCCAAGAGAGGACACCTACCTATGTGCCACGGGGTCACTATATCTAATTCTATGTGTCCGAAGACTGATGAGGAGATAGAGAGTATGACACGTGTGCCATATGCCTCGGCAATAGGTAGTATTATGTATGGCATGATCTCGACTAGACCGGATGTCGCATATGCTCTGAGTGTCACGAGCCGCTACCAGGCCAACCCCGGCCAATTGCATTGGAAGGCTGTGAAGGATATTCTTAAGTACTTACGAAGGACTAAGAATATGTTCATGGTCTATGGGGGTGATGAACTGAAACTGGAAGGCTACACTGATTCTAGCTTCCAGTGTGACGTGGATGATTCAAAGTCAACCTCTGGATTTGTGTTCATGCTCAATGGTGGTGCTGTCTCTTGAAAGAGTTCCAAGCAAGACACCATCGCAGATTCAACCACTGAGGCTGAGTACATTGCAGCATCAGCTGCTGCTAAGGAGGCAGTTTGGATAAGGAATTTCATCCAAGATTTGGGCGTCATTCCTGATGGTGTTGGTCCAGTCCCGGTGTACTGCGACAACACGGGTGCCGTTGCGCAAGCAAAGGAGCCTAGGTCTCACCAAAGATCCAAACATATACTGAGGAAATACCACATAATCCGGGATATTGTGGCTAGAGGTGACATAGCAGTTGAGAGAGTCGCCTCTACGGACAACGTTGCTGATCCACTTACAAAGCCCTTGCCAGGACCGTTGTTTGAAAAACATCTCGAAACAATGGGACTACGTCTGATGAGTAGTTGGATTTTAGGAAGTCGTACTCCCCAAAATCCTCTTCCCATGCTCAACACATTGAGCTCAGTATCCGTGCGGGAATCTCGAATCCAGTACTTGTGTGACCCTCAATGGTTCAGGGATACAGCTAGCCGTGGGCCCACAACCATTGTGGCTCCGGAATCACAATTCCGGACTTGCCCAACGGATCATGATAAGAGCGCCTAGCAACATCGCGCCATGATCCCCTAGGTATCACTGATAGTGCCTGCAAGAACCAGTTGGTCATGGTTAGCGTATGGTACGGTCCTTTCAACACATATATCCCGATCAGATCAACGACCATTGGTAAATCGAGAGTCGCTAGAGATCCAATAGCTATGCATACATCTTGGAGATCGAATAGTGACATCGCGAGTGTTACTAGGTAAACCCATTTACCTAAAGCACTTCTAGTACTCTGGCCAGAGATTTATACACTATTATCCCCTCAGATAGCATAGGATATCCACACATGAGAGCGAGCGGTGAATCCTCGACAACGAAGCATCGACTCCTACATGCATCGGGATCTCACCCAATCCCGCCGCCTAATGACCCCAAGTGAGTCAGCAAGTAAGCACTTGGAAAGTCCGAACGAGGGTAGTTCGATAGATCACCAGGTCACTATCCATCTGCATGCTCAGAACATCACAATGTTCCCTATCAATGAAACATGGTACTTCGCATCGCAGATGCTAGTCTCGAGCTCGGGCGGCCTTATCCTCATTTTGACGGCCCAATCGACTAGGAACGAGTTCAGAATACACAGTGACTATTAGATGTGTTTCATGATAGCCGTCATACCCACTATCACATCTAACATACACTATGGTGCATTCTAGGTCTTTATCCAACACAATTGTAAACATTATATAATCATAATGAAGATAAAGAATGCCATGAATAAATGCGAATATCATATATAAGGATCGTTTCATACAAGAGTCTATAAACCCACACGCCACAAGTTGGCTAGTTGGGCATCTACTCTAACAATGCTCACTTCCTACAGATGTGAAACCCTCAGGCTGCGTCATATAGATCTCTTCCTTAATGTTTCCACTAAGAAACGCAGTTTTCACATCCATTTGCCATATCTCATAGTCGTACCATGCTTCTATGGCAAGTAAGATTCTAATTGACTTCAACATTGAGACTGATGAAAAGGTTTCATCATAGTCAACACCTTGCCTTTGAGTGTAACCTTTCGTGACCAGTCGCGCCTTGTAGGTCAATACCTTACCATCAGGCCCAAGTTTCATCTTGTATATCCATTTACACCCAATAGGAACAATTCCTTCGGGAGGATTAACAAGAGTCCAAACTTGGTTCGCATGCATTGAGTCAATCTAGACTGCATTGCTTCAAGCCATAAACTAGAATCAGCATCGGAAATCGCCTCCTTGAAGGTTCTTGGATCAAATCCAATAACTTTATCACCCTGATCATCTTCAAGGAGGAAACCATACTTTCAGGAGCCCTAGGAACCCTTTCGGATCTCTTAGGTGCGACCATTTCTGGTACCGGCTCTTGAGGTGCAGGAGGTTCACTTGGTACTTCAGTTGGTTCTCGAACCTCTTCGAGTTCTACTATTTTGCCTTTTCTATCAAGTAGAAACTCCCTTTCCATAAAGGTGGCATTTCTAGAAACAAACAATTTTGTTTCGTTGGGATAGTAGAAGTAGTATCCAATAGAATTCTTTGGATACCCAATGAAGTAGCATAAGATGGATCTAGTATCCAGCTTATCTCCCACTGTCTTCTTCACGTAAGCAGGACATCCCCAAATCCTCATCCCAATGAAGTAGCATAAGATGGATCTAGTATCCAGCTTATCTCCCACTGTCTTCTTCACGTAAGCAGGACATCCCCAAATCCTCATAAATGAATATTTGGGCGGTTTGCCCATCCATATCTCATATGGAGTCTTATCCACTGCCTTGGTTTGGTCATTGTTCAACAACATTACCGCCGTTTCGAGCGCATAGCCCCAAAACGAGGTAGGAAGCTCAGTGAAGCTCATCATAGATCGAACCATGTCCATCAGGGTTCGATTACGACGCTCCGCTACACCATTGAGCTGTGGTGTGGTCGGAGGGGTCCACTATGAGAGAATCCCATTCTCTCTTAGATAGTCTTGAAATTCAGCACTCAAGTATTCACCACCTCGATCGGATCGAAGTGCTTTAATACTTTTGCCTAATTGATTTTCTACTTCAGCCTTGAATTCTTTGAACCTTTCAAAGGATTTAGACTTGTGCTCATTAAGTACAAGTACCCATACCTAGAGTAATCATCGGTAAAGATGATGAAGTATGTGTGACCGTACTTAGTACCAATGCTAAGTGGACCACACACATCAGTATGGATCAAATCCAATAGGCCTTGCGAACGTTCAGGCTTGCCCTTGAAGGGTTGTTTAGTCATCTTTCCCTTGAGACAAGATTCACAAATCGATAGGGAGTTAATGTCTGACAAATCAAACATGTCACTCCTAACTAACTTGTTCATCCTACTTAGGGAAATATGACCTAGCCTAGCATGCCAAAGTTGTGCTGGGTTCAAGTTATCGCTTTTCCTTTTCATTGTTGTTGTATGTGTTTCCACATCGCGAGTTGGAACTTCTTTTAATTTTAAGGTGTATAAATCGTTTTTGCGTTCCCCTGTTCCAATTAAACATTCATTCTTGTATATACTGCAAATCGAATTAGCAAACATACAAGAATATCCATCACTATCAAGCATAAAAACAGAAATAATGTTCTTTATTAACTCGGGAACAAATAAAACGTTTCTCAATAACAATTTAAAATCTGAAGATAGAAATAAATAAACATCTCCTATAGCTACTGCAGCAAATCTTGCTTCATTGCCCAGCCTCAAGTGGGTCTCACCCTCTCTAAGTCGTCGGCTTCTTGTCATCACCTGCAAATCTTTGCAGATATGAGATCCACATCCGGTATCAAGTACCCAAGAAGTCGAATTAAGAGACATATTTATTTCGATATAGAACATACCTTTTGTAGTTCGCAACTGCTCGAGGTACTCCTTGCAGTTCCTCCTCCAATGCCCAAGCTTGTGGCAGTGGTGGCAAACATCCTCGGTCTTGTTTGGCTTGGAAGTCTTTGCCTTGGGCTTCTTAGTGGGCTTTTCCTCCTTCGCAGGGGCAGAACTCTTCTTACCCTTGCGTTTGGGCCCCTTCTTTGCAGAGGAAGAAGAGCCCATAAGGAGGACGGGTTTGTCCTTCTTTATGGTCCCCTCGAACACGACCAGCATGTTAACCACCTCTTCAAGGGTGGCTGCCAGCTTGTTCATGTTGAAGTTGACCACAAAGGGGTCGAATGCAGCGGGTAGTGAGAGGAGAAGCACATCCACAGATAGCTCATGTTGAAGTGTGATATCAAGGCCCGCCAACTTTTCAACGAGCCCAATCATACAAACCACATGCTCACGGACCGAAGTTCCATCGCGCATGCGGCTCGTCATAAGCTCCTTGACAGTGGTGAACCTCTCATGTCGAGTGTTCTCCCATACAGTTCCTTAAGATGAAAGAGTATGTCAGCAGCATACTTCGTCTTCTCAAAGCGTCGTTGCATTTCGTTGGACATCGATGCCATCATATAGCATCGAGTCTTAAGCTCGTCGTCCCACCATTGTTTAAGCGTAGTCAGCTCCTCAGGGCTGATATCGGCAGGGGCTTCCTTCGGAGGGTTCTTATCTATCGTATAGAGAAGTTTCTCCGAAGACAACACAATGTTGAGGTTTCAAAGCCAGTCTTGGTAGTTCAGACCGGTGAACTTGTTGTTATCCAGTATAGCAGCGAGTGGGTTTTTGATCGAAGACATTATAAGCAGTTTATACTGAAAAAGGAAAAACAGACATGCATTACTAACTATATGTGAAAAACTCTAAGACATAAAACAAGGTCATTTAGTTTTATGAATTACCCTCCCACTATTTTAACAATTTTACCACCCTCTAATGAAATCGAGAAAACAAGTTTCCTTAGTGGGTACACAGAGTCCAATCGAGCCATCATGGTCCCGAATAATATCAGCCAACCATGACCCCCAAAAGGTAGAATACAATTGCAACCGGTGCAACCTCCATGTATTTACCTCACGTCCAGTATGGACCCAATAATATGACGCCGATTACTATCACGTGTCAAGATGACCCATCAATTTTGAGTCGTGGAGGACGGTCCCCTTAACGTTCCCAATAATATGAGCCAACGTTAAAGGGAGTTCTAACCGACTCACAATGAGTGTCAATGACGTGTACAGCTTTCTGGCATACATAACCCCCTCAATAATATGAGCCGGGCCATGTATGCAGGTAGCATCGGCGTAAACCCATTGTTGATGGAAGGTAGGGATAATTTAAACATATTTAAATTCCCTTAGTTTATCGAATAAACTTTTAACCTTGATATCAGTTTTAAATCGTATTTAAAACGAGGGATTTTATTTTTGAAAATTTGGTCTCAACAATTATTTTAAATCATAATTTGAAACATGCGGATTCAACATTTATCGAATATAAAACTTTGGGATGATCGATCGCGAGAGCTATGCGGTCCGTGGTTGCCAATCATGGACCTGGGTCCAGTCCTAGGTGAGATGCAATATGCAATGCAATCCTATTACAATTGCTTCCGGTTTTACAGATCTTCGGTCTTCAATATCTTTGATCGTCATGTTCACTGTCTTCAAATGTCCTCCACTAAATCTAGTAATTTACATTTAAATTGCCATGACACATATGTGATACAAATTTGTAGGGGTGGGAACGGGCCACAAACAGACCCAATTTATAAACGATATCAACAATATATATACAACCAAAATCGCAAAACCTATAGCATACACCTAACATATTGGGCACGACTCTCGATCATTCCAAACATGCAATCAATCTAATTAATTGACATAAATTAAATAATCAAATCAAATTTGATATTTTAAAATCAAATTTGATAATTTTCCAACAAAATCATATTTTAAATATAAAATCATATTTTATAAGTAAAATCTTATTTTGTAAATTTAATTGCATCAAATTGGGCTTAAAACAATTTTAGGCCCAAAATCTCAAAAATTTCAAAATCAATTTTGGTTCGACCAAAATCGGCCCAATATCGAATATTGGCCCGAAAACTTCATGGGCTACCCGGGACAGGCCCGAACAAAATTCAGAAGACAAAATAGGTCGCAACAAGCTGCCGAAAAAATCGGACGACGGCCGCACGGCGGCGGCCGCCACCATCGCACAGCCTGTGGCACACGGCCGCACGCTGGCCGCAACATGCGTGGCTTGGCCGCTCCAGGCAGGCGCACAGCAGCGCCCCACCGTGCGCTACATTAGCGCACGGTGGCCGGCCAGCACGCAACAGTGCGTGCTAGCCAGCGCGCGGCCATGCGCGTGCGATGGCGCCGCCGCACGTGCCGGCGCCGACAGCCTTCCTCCCCCTTTTTATTTGTTTCTTTCGATTCTGAAATCTGAAATTCGATACAATTCAGGCATAAATGTATTGAAGGATCCGAGCCTTGGCTCTGATACCACTGTTGGCGACAATGGCGGATCCTGATCCCGTTTCCCGGGGGCGCAGTGAAAGTTAAAATTTTGCCCCGAGATACTACATTAAAACTAATCAATAAACCATTCATAGGATGTTTATCTATTGTTACCTTGCTGGCGTCTAGGCGCCTGGCTCCAACCAGATTCACAGGGAATTCTGGCTCTTGAAATGTAGGCGGCGGTAGATCGTCTAATCAGGTCCACGACCGAAAACGTGATTCCTCTGTCAGTCTGCACTAGAAGATCTGATGGATTTTAGCATGAACGGATTCTCCTCGTCACGCTAATCGAAACAAGTCCGATCACGAAGTCACCGGCGGCGGGCAGCGGTGTGGCGACGGCGGCGGCGCTTGGAGGTGGCCGGCGGCGGCGTGAGGTTTGGGAGAGGAGGGGTGGCCGATTGTCTAGGGTTGTGTTCTAGTGTTTTGATTAAAGCCCTAGGTCATATCAACATATAGACCTATGATGGGCTTGAACCGGCCCATTGGACTTGGGTCAGGCCTAGGTCCATATGAACATTCGGTTCATTTAAATCACTGTGGTTTCATCATGACTCCGATCGACGATCAGATCAAAACGATCAACTCAGTTTCCAAAACTGAATGTTATGATGTGAAAAATAATTTTTCAGATTATCTAGCCCAAATAGCAGTTTAGCCCCTCAACTTCAGGAAATCGCAATTTGACCCCTGTTTACTTTTAGGAAGTCGCACTCCCCAAAATCCTCGTCCTATGCTCAACACATTGAGCTCAGTTTCCGTGCGGGAATCATGAATCCAGTACTTGTGTGACCCTCAATGGTTCATGGATACAACTAGCCGTGGGTCCACAACCATTGTGACTCCGAAATCACAATTTCGGACTTGTCCATCGGATCATGGTAAAGCACCTAGCAACATCGCCCCATGATCCCCTAGGTATCACTGATAGTGCCTGCAAGAACCAGTTGGTCATGGTTAGCGTACAGTACGGTCCTTTCAACACATATATCCCGATCAGATCAACGACCATTGGTAAATCGAGAGTCGCTAAAGATCAGATAACTATGCATACATCTTGGAGATCGAATAGTGACATCGCGAGTGTTACTAGGCAAACCCATTTACCTAAAACAAATCCAGTACTCTGGCCAGAGATTCATACACTATTGTCTCAGATAGCATAGGATATCCACGCATGAAAGTGAGCGATGAATCCTCGACAACGAAGCATCGACTCCTACATGCATCAGGACCTCACCCAATCCTGCCGCCTTGTGAGACCTGAATTTGTGTAAAGGATTAATTGTTGAATTAATCAAGTTTTTAGTGATTTCTGGTGGTTCAGATTTCAATTTAAATGTTTGGGTTGCATTTTCGAGTTGAGAATCGTATTTGGAGCATTTCTGGGAAATTTGAGATTTTCGAAATTTTGGTGAAATCTAGTAACAGATTTGATGATGTCAGCGTCGTTGGTATGCGCTGTGATGCTGACGTAAACATAGCTGGTTTGAGAGACCTTTCGGTAAAATCTGTTGATAGATCTCGTGACGTCAGCAGCGTGTGTTGTCGTTGTGAGGCTGACGCAAGCGTTGCTGCTCGAGAGATCTGTTGCTTTTAGCGTGAGATCTGTTTTTATCGAAACGTTGCCGTTTTGTGTTTTGCGTGAGTTAGTTGAGGCGCTAAGATCTGGTCTCAGTACGTCGCCGTTTTGGAGAGATCTGTTTGTTGAGGCATGTGTAATGTTCGAACAGACTTGATGACGTAGGAAGATCTGTTGTGTGCGCGCGATTGGTTTAGCGAACAGCTTTGGTGACGTAAGCAGATCTGTCCGCGGTTTTGGCTTTGTGTTAGCATATTTCCAGCTTTCAGCGATTTAGGCTAGACCTTACAGCTGGTCGTGGTTTTAACCCAGCTGGTGGTGCCCCGGGAGGTGGCTAGAGTGTCCCAGTCGCATATAGCATACTTATATTTATGTATCAGTGTGGGATGCCAGGGGATGCCCTGTGCTCTGTTGTTGTACTTGGTATTTAGTATCTGATACATATCTTTGAGGTGTTGTATGTTTTGCTGTATGTTGGCAGGTTGCCTTGTTGGTTTTAAACTGGAAACTTATTTTAAGTATCGTTGTATTTTAAATTATATGTTTAAAACCGTCGGGCCTAAAAGCGAAAATTTTACCCACTTTTTGATAGCTTCCGCATGTGTTTATCTGTTGTGAGCACGAGGCCTGACACGCCTAATGCCCCAAATGAGTCGGCAAACGGGTAAAAGTGAGGCGCCTATCATGTAGAGTCTCAATGACGTTTCGAGTAGTGAGGACTAATCAGTACAACCAAGACCTAGGACTTATCCACTCGACAAATGGTAACCACTTGGGAAGTCCGAACGAGGGTAGTTCGATAGATCACCAGGTCATTATCCATCTGCATGCTCAGAACATCACAATGTTCCCTACCAATGAAACATGGTACTTCACATCGCGGATGCTAATCTCAAGCTCGGGCGGCCTTATCCTCATTTTGACGGCCCAATCGACTAGGAATGAATTCAGAATACACAGTGACTATTAGATGTGTTTCATGATAGCCATCATATCCACTATCACATCTAACATACACTATGGTGCATTCTAGGTCTTTATCCAACATAATTGTTAACATTATAATCATAATGAAGATAAAGAATGCCATAAATAAATACGAATTTCATAAATAAAGATTGTCATGTACAAGAGTCAATAAAACTCACACGCCATAAGTTGTCTAGTTGGACATGTACTCAAACAGTAACTGCTCATTTGCAGTCTGGCCGTCCCTAATCTGATCTCGAAGAGTCGTCTGAACTGTGAGCGCTGTGAGGCTAGGCACACAGCCTCCTGAATAAAACTCCAACCTAAATCTCTGAATCTTGGTCTGTAGTGGTCGCTCAACTGATAAACATGCTATCACTGAAGTCTTCTGGCTCAAAGCGTCTGCTACCACATTAGCCTTACCCGGATGGTAGCTAATGTCACAGTCATAGTCCTTCACCAACTCTAGCCATCTGCGCTGCCTCATATTCAGCTCCTTATGGGTGAAGAAGTACTTGAGGCTCTTATGGTCGGTGAAAATCTGACACTTCTCGCCTTACAAATAGTGCCTCAAAATCTTCAGTGCGAACACTACTGCTGCAAGCTCCAGATCGTGCGTCGGATAGTTCTGCTCATAACTCTTCAGTTGTCTCGACACATACGCAATAAACTTACCTCCCTGCATCAGAACTGCACCTAACCCTCTCAAAGAAGCATCTATATAAACCATAAACTCCTCGTGGTCCACTGGCATCGCTAAAACTGGCGCTGAAGTAAGGGCCTCCTTCAGTTGATCAAAGCTCCTCTGACAGTCGGTGCTCCACACATACTTCGCATTCTTCTTGGTCAAGGCTGTCAAGGGCACTGAAATAGACAATGTGCCCTAAGAAAGCCATCTGCTCCAGCCAAAACTCGCACTTGCTGAACTTGGCGTATAACTTGTTCTCCATCAAGGTCTGAAAAGCTGTCTGCAAGTGCTGCCTATGCTCCTCAAAGCTCCTCGAGTAGATCAGAATATCGTCGATGAACACAATGATGAACTGGTCTAGATACTGCCTGAATACTCTGTTCATCAGATCCATGAAGATCGCTGGGGCGTTCGTCAGCCCAAACGGCATCACCAAGAACTCGTAGTGGCCGTAGCGTGTCCTAAATGCAGTCTTGGACACGTCCTCCTCTCTAATTCTCAGCTGATGGTAGCCAGATCTCAGATCAATCTTCGAGAACACTGAAGCTCCCTGCAGTTGATCAAATAAATCCTCAATCCTCGGGAGTGGATATCTGTTCTTCACGGTAACCCTGTTCAAGTCCTGGTAGTCAATACACAACCTCATGCTACCATCCTTCTTCTTCACAAACAGAACTGGTGTGCCTCATGGAGGGAAACTAGGGCGAATGAACCCCTTGTCAAGCAACTCATGAATCTGCTCTTTCAACTCCTTCATCTCGGTAGGAGCTAAATGATACGGTGCCTTAGAGATAGGCACTGTACCTGGCATCAGCTCAATAGAAAACTCCACCTCTCTCTCTGGTGGAACTCCTGCGACATCGTCGGGGAAAACATCTGCGAAGTCCCTGACTACCTCCACATCAGACAACGAAGGGCCTGCTGAACCTCCTGAAGCAGTAACACTGGCCAAGAACGCCTGACATCCGTGCTCGACTAGCTTCCTGGCCCGTAAGAAAGATATGAATCTGGGCTTCCGCGGCCTCCTAGCGACCTCAAATAAGAAAGCCTCCTGCCCTGGCGGTCTGATAGAAACTGTCCGCCTCTGAAAATCAATCACTGCTCCGAACTCTGTCAGCCAATCCATGCCTAGGATGAGATCGAATCCCGACATCATCAACACCACTAAATCTACTTGGACTGCATGATCCTGGAACATCATCGTCAATCCCTGAACCACACTGGTTGTCGTCAACTCCTCTCCTGACGGGACCATCACTGCGAGAGCCATACCCAAGCTCTCCGGTGTAATACCCATCCTCTGTGTAAACGCGCTCGAAATAAACGAGTGAGTCGCCCCCGAGTCTAATATTGCAAGGGTAGTAACACCAAGCACACGAATCTCGCCTGAAACGGACGCAACACACAGGCACGCGATTACAGCTAAACTAGGTCTCGACAAGTAGTTCAGATGCCTACACAAAGTCTAAGTTAGCTAGCCCTACTGTCCATGTTCGCATAGAAGTCCTAGAAGGCATACAGTTCTACTAAGTTCAACCAGTCCAAGGCACAAATCTCTTAGTAGTGTTCTACTCATCATGCAATCTGTTACAACAAATACTGAACTCACAAATAAAAGAAATGGCGGAAATATTACAGTAGAATACCCGTAAGTAAGGTAGTATCCGGGTCTGCCGCCTCTGCCTGCATCATAAAGACACGACCCATGGTCTGTCTCTTCTTCGGGCAATCCCTAGAAACGTGTCCCGGTTCCTTGCAATGAAAGCACTTTCCTGATCCTTCCATGCACGGTCCGGGATGCTGATTGTTGCACTCTTTGCAGGTCGAATATCCTACGGGCTTAGGGGCGCTGGCCCCCTACTGCTGTGGCCTCTGATGGTCCTGAGGTCTATACTGCTGCTGCCCTTGCTGAGTTGGTCCCTTAGAAGGCCCCTGAAATGGCTTCTTCGCTGTAGGATGCTAAGACTGGCCTTTGACGGGTGGCTGCATCTACCTCTTCCTCTGATAGTCCTCCCTCATGTCCTTCCGACCCCTATCGGACCGGTAAGCCCTGTTCACTGCCGCCATATAGGTCTCCACGTCTGCCATGTTGACATCGTGGCGGATGTCCGGTCGTAGTACATCAGTAAACTGCCTCAGCTTCTCACTCTCTACGGTAGCAATCGCGGGTATAGAGAGACATCCCCGCTCAAACTGTTGAACATACTCTGCAACAGATTTGTCTCCCTGACGGAGACTCATAAACTCCCGAATCAGCTGGCTCCGGGCATCCACAGTAAAGTACTTCTCAAATAAGACCTTTTTGAACTCTCCCCACGTCAAGCTCTCCAGATGTAGTCCAACCACTGTGCCCTTCCACCAAAGAGCGGCGTCTGCCTTCAGCATAAAATCGCACAACGGACCTTGTCGGCGTCCGTCAGACCCATGACATCATAGATAGTCTCCATGGATCGGATCCATTCCTCAGCAACGAGCGGATCTGTAGTGCCAAAAAACTCCTTAGGTCCCTGCTTGCGGAACCTCTCAGCAATATCTTCCTCATGCGACTTCCCGAGTCGCTCTGTCTGACGCTCCAATAGCCTAGTAATCCCGGCTAACATCTCCACGTTAGCCCTCTCAAACGGCGTCATCTGGGGTGGTGGAGGAGGAGGAGCAAGTCGTCATCCTGCTGCTGCTCTCTAATGCGACGGGTAGGCATTGTTCTGGTACACCAAACCTTATAACATAAATCTACGTGCATGACTAGGCGTCTAACCTTTAAAATCTAAGGTAAAACTAAACATGCAGCATGCAACATAAACATAAATTGTAAAATAAAACTCACAGACTGGAAGTGCGACTTTCGAGCTCCACGCAGCAGGCTAGTACCCCACCAGAACCACCACTCTGATACCAAGTTGAAACATACTAAACCTCTAATTTTATTTTTTTTGAAAGCAGATGTGGAATAAACATTTAATAAAAACTATAAATAAAACCATAACTTTAAGCGTCTAAGAATATCATCTCGACATCCGTTTAAAACGAATTGCAAAACATCCTCAATCCACATCACACGGGCTAACATAAAAATCAGAGTATTCATTAACAGGGGATCCCTGGGCCTGGCTACCTGGCTAACTCCCATCATTACTTTGCCCCACAACACTTCAATCCCTCAAAATATTTTTCATTCATGCCTTAACATAACTTAAACTTTCATGATGCATGCGTTTCATAAAATCATGCGACTTTAACAAGATCTTGGCCCATCAATATATATTTAATTTTTTTAAAACATTTCATAATCAATTACATAGCATAATGCGTATATAATTAAATATATATTCATGGTCCTATGCATTATTTTCCTCGGCCCGGTCAAGGACTGGCTCAAGCGACTGGCCCATTAATTCTAAGCCCAAGGCCTCCACTAGACTTAAAATAATACTAAGCCCAACTCGAAATGGGCCCAACGTCAAGCAATTACCCCTTTAAAATCATTTGAAGGACTCGGCCCAACATCGTCAAAACAGGTTTAAAACTCATTAGAAATATCGGCCCAAAATCTTACAATTTGATTAAAATCCAATTTACTTAAAAATCCAGCAACTTAAAACAATTTTTAACTTAAATTCATTGACCCGAAATCATTTTGACCAAGAATAAATTTTTAACTTAAAAAGTTGACTTGAGCTGATAAATGACTCGGACTTTAAAAAAATAAAATTACCCTGCCCAAAAATACAATAACTCGGACCGGACTTAAAACATTTACTCGAGACTCGATGAACCGCCCCGGTCCAACTGCACCAGCCCGAACCGGTCCAATTGAACCGAGCCAAATTCATCAAACCCTACACGCACACCACCATGCGCCGCGACGCGACCATGTCGCGACCCACGCGACGCATGTCGCGACCCACTCGACGCATGTCGCGACCCACTCGACCACGTCGCATGTCGCGACCCACTCGACCCACGTCGCTTGTCATGACCCACGACGCATGTCGCGACCCACGCGACGCATGTCGCGACCCACGACGCATGTCGTGACCCATGACCAGCCTCTAAATCTTCATCTATGGACCATCTCTAGTCCTTCCTAGGACCACCAGGAACCACCTAACATCGAGCCATGATCCCTACAGCCGCCCCTTGACCGAAACCATGCAAGAAACTTAAAAAAACCGTGAGATGCACATGATGAAATACATGAACATGATCATATGCATAAAGATCTGAAACATCCACGAAAAGGCCATGCATAATCTTTGTAAAAAATTTATATTATGATCTAAATGGTGAGAAAAGAAAGAATAGAACATACCTTGATCGAAAAAGAAGCGAAGATACGCGATACCGGAGCGGAGGACAATTGAGAAGACCACACCTTAGAGTTCCAATCAAAGCTTGAAAGTTTTCGGCCACCTAGGGGAAGAAGAATGTAGGACCGAGCGCTTGCCGCTTTACCAAAAGCTATAGCTGGTGGTAACGGTGCAACTCCAATCTTTTAAACCGTATAGCAACACAAGCGCCACGGTTCGAGCGCTCTACCTAGCAGGGTCAATTATTGCACTCCAACAAAGAAGGCTGAAGTCGGCTGATGAGAGGAGGGGCTAGGGTAAATTTTCGAAATAGTGGAGAAGGATGAATGAAAAGTGTACAAAAGAACCCCTCCACCTTGTTTTATTAAGGAAATAAAAGGCCTATTCCGATACTAACCCTCCTCTAATTAAAAAGGGTTAAAAATAATTAAAGTTTAGACTCCAAGCCTTTAATTTTCATAACAAATGGCCTCTTAATTTAAAAGTGTAGTAAAAGTCATAAAAATAGCCCGTATAGGCAAAAAACGGGCCCCCCGGTAACCGTGCATAAAATCTCATTTTTTGGAAATTGTGCGTAAAATAAAAATATTTTGCTTTAAAATATGTCTAAGGGCTAAAACATTAAAAATATTTTCAATTTGGTCGTCTCCGGACTCGTCCCCGCTTACCGGTCTCAAACCGTAGCGTAAAGCAACATGCACAAGGTAAAGCATAAAAATCATCACATAATCACATTCATGACATGCAAATCATACTAACATAAGGTTTTCCCCCTAGTCATGCATTCAATTCAACGTAATTAGTATTTTTGGGCTTTACAGATTGTTTCTCAACATCTCTGCTTCAACAACTAAGTAGTCCAACAGCTGTTTCATTTTTAACAGCTGATCTACACCAACAGCTGATAATTCCAACAGCTGATTAAGCTCAGCAGTTGACTACTGATTTTTCAACTGCTTCGCTTCTTATTTACTGCTGAAATCAACTTCACTTTTCCTCTGTTCGTCACGTCTGATATCAGCTTTTGCCTGTTTCTAACCCACTGCTGAAATACTCTTCTCTTTGTGCAACAGCTGATTCAACGTTTTCTTCAACATATTTTGCTTACAGCTGATTCGTCTTAGTGCTACGCCTGATTCACCTTTTTTCTTCATGCAACAGCTGATTCATCAGCCCAACATCTGATGCAACATCTTCTTCAACGTCTTCTGCTTACAGCGGTTCACTCATATTTGCTTCAGTTGTTCGCTCACATCTTCTGTTCAATTGTTAGCTCACGTCTGATATTGTCTTCTTTTATCAACGTCTGATGACTTTGTTTATCAACGTCTGATGTCTTCTTTACATCAGCGTCTGATTCATATTCTGCTTTACAACGACGTCTGATTCATTTTTGTCTTCGCGTTTTCTTCAGATCTATACTGTTAATCAGACCTTTCTTTGTACTTACGTCTGCCAGACTTCAACAGATCTCTCAAGACTTCTCTTATCGTTACTCCTTTACGTCTGTTCAGACTTTTCTTCTTTACTCCAATCAGACTTCTCTTATTCAGTACTCTGATCAGATCTCTCTTTTAACTAATCAACGTCTGTCAACAGCTGGTCCAGATATCTCTTCTTATTGCATATTCAGACTTCTCTTCGCATCTCTGATTCAACTCCTTCTCCACACTTCTACTGTTACATCTGTACACTACGTAGATTTGTTAGAAACACAATAATAAGTTTTGTGTAATTCAAAACTCAATCTGGATCTATTTACACAGATCCATCAATCTCTCCCTTTTTGATTTACACAAAACTTTAAATAATAGATGCATGATCTAACAATTCTCTCCCTTTTTGTGGGAATCAAAAAGGGTTCGAAAACTGGTCTTTCCCGATAAATTTTAAATAAAGCTCTCCCTACACTACCATAACAAAAAAAACTGTGACATACGGAGATTTTCAAATTTTGAAAATGAAAGAATTTTGGGAAGAACCATATGCAGGGATGACTTTGAAAGAACTGATCGTATGCTACTGTTTAGCTTATATATGCAGCTGGAAGATAAATAATGAAAGAATAGCAGATTTTCTTCCATTTCATTCCAGACTTGGCCCCATAACCACATCTGAAAATCTTGTCATACACACAGATTTAAGAGATCTGTGTCAGTCGTCAGAAGAAATATCACCACATTTTCTTTCCGAAAATGCTCTGTAATTCGAAGATTATTACTCTTCATGTCTTTATACATACAGCTCGAAAACATTTTAAAACCTTAAAATCATTTGTAGCATAGATACGAATGCAACAACTATCAGATTTGACCAAAACACAGATAAACAAAACAAACAAGGTTAAATCTGAAATGGTGCTTCAAACAGATTGCTCAAATTACTAAAGATTAAAAGATAAATAACATTGGAATTCACAGAATCTCTTCCATTTCTATTTAACTCTGTCCCATAACAGAATTAAAAGTCTTGGCATACACACAAATCTCGCAAGATCTGTGTCAGCTCGTCAGAAGACATATCGCTGCACGTTCTTTTGGAACAATGTTTGCAATTCCAAAGTCATTACTCTCCCTATCTTTTATAATATAAACTCAATTAAAAACAAAGCACCAGCTGAAATTTCCGCATAACAGAAAGTTTTGAAAACTATCAGAGCACACGAATAAATTTTTTTTCAAAACGGAACACATGCTACTTAGTCACTTAATATATTTAGCAGGGAAAACGATGTCTGGACAATCAGATTCTCCTTCATTTCACTTACTTTGTCCAATGTACTGAAAACAGCCCAACCAAAATAAGATCTTGGCATCCACAAAGAACGCGCGCATTCTGTGTCAGCTCGACAAAAGAGAACCGATGTCCAAAAACCATTTTTCACCTGGCCTTAATAATATAAGCTTCTCAAAACTTTTAAAACGTTTAAAAACAGATACCACATGCGTTTTAAAAAGAATGTTCGTTCAAGAACAACCTGCTCTGATACAACTTGTTAGGACCGAAGGATAAGATCTCTCGATGAAACAAAATAAACAACGCTGGGGAGGGGCGTGAGATCTGATCCTAAGTAAAATTATGCAAACGCTACTACTGTTAAATATAAAAAGCGCTGCAATGAGAGGTGCAATACCTCGGGCTCTTGAACATAAAATAGAGCATCGGAGACAGATCTGGTATGAAATAAAATACATGCGGAATACACCAGAACTGAATCCTGACCGAAGGATAAGATCTCTCGATGAAACAAAATAAACAACGCTGGGGAGGTGCGTGAGATCTGATCCTAAGTAAAATTATGCAAACGCTACTACTGTTAAATATAAAAAGCGCTGCAATGAGAGGTGCAATACCTCGGGCTCTTGAACATAAAATAGAGCATCGGAGACAGATCTGGTATGAAATAAAATCATGCGGAATACACCAGAACTGAATCCTAATTTTAAAACAATTCGATGCAAATAGATTTCATTAAACATATGTAAATCCGACTGTGCGTTTGTGAAATCTGTTTGCTATGCGTGTGTGATAGCTGATGTGTTATGCGTGCTAATGTAAATTGCGTATGCAGAACTGTAAATTTTAAAGAGATTACTCAATGTTTGTTTATGGAAGTTCGGATATCAATATCCTACATCTCCCCTTCTTCCGCCTCGGAAGGTTCCACTAGAAGATTTGATCTTACACCTCGTGTACATACCCGATCCAACAGCCATCATCTGCGAGAACTCCTAGACTCTACACCAGCCCTCGGCTGTGTCAATCACTTGTTTTACGTCTCTGTGAGAAAGGCTACAGACACAGAGTTTAACGTCTTCGTGCTTGGACGGGATCTGGTTTTGAATTTTGGTTTCGATTCACTCACTATACAATTTCGCACATCTCTCATGTTTATGTGAGTGAATCTCTGTGTGTGAGATTTTACAGTGAACGATCAACTCTTGAAATAATAAATCTCACACACTTGAGAAGTTGCTCTACAAAAGCTGATTTTGACTCAGCAGTCGACACTAGCGATAAGCTCCTCTCTAATGGTGGTCGACTGCTTCGTCTCTCTGTTTTTCTTCCCTCTTTCTTTTCTCTTATTTTCCCAGCATCTCTTGATCACACAATCTTCAACAGTGCTTCTTGTATATATATATAATGTTCAAATTTCTTCCCGTCTGGCACACTTTTCTTCCCAATTAAAGATGTTCTGTAAAGTACCGACAGGGAGTTGTCCTTGTGTCCTTTCTTTTGCAGGTGTTTGTCGTCTTTTGACCAGCTGTTGAAGTGTTTGAATGCATTGAAACATTTGATTTCTCCAACAGCAGAGTACTCCAACGACTGATTGTCTTGATATCTTTATACTTCAACAGTTGATAACCTAAATAGGCTCAGCAGTTGACTTCTATTTTCCAGTTATTCTTTATGTATGTTGTCAACTGCTTCTCCTTTCTCTTCTTATCACGTCTTATTCAGCTTCTTCTTTGATTTTTCTCTTCATTGCTGATCAACTGTAGCTTACTGCCGAAATGTTCTTCTTCGATCTTCTTATCACATTTGATCATCAGTTTTTGTCTTCTACTGATTTGTCTTTTATGTTCCAACAGCCGTTTGTTTCAACAACTGACTATTCCAACAGTTGATTGTTTCTCAACATCACTGCTTCAACGACTAAGTACTCCAATAGCTGTTTCATTTTCAACAGCTGATCTACACCAACAGTTGATAATTCTTTCTAACCCACTGCTGAAATACTCTTCTCTTTGTGCAACAGCTGATTCAACATTTTCTTCAACATCTTTTGCTTACAGCTGATTCATCTTAGCGCTACGCCTGATTCACCTTTCGTCTTCACGCAACAGCTGATTCATTAGCGCAACATCTGATGCAACATCTTCTTCAACATCTTCTGCTTACAGCTGTTCACTCATATTTGCTTCAGCTGTTCGCTCACATCTTCTGTTCAATTGTTCGCTCACGTCTGATATTGTATTCTTTTATCAACGTCTGATGACTTCTTTTATCAACGTCTAATGTCTTCTTTACATCAAGTTCTGATTCATCTTCTGCTTTACAACGACGTCTGATTCATTTTCGTCTTCGCTTTTTCTTCAGATCTCTACAGTTCATCAGACCTTTCTTTGTACTTACGGCTGCCAGACTTCAACAGATCTCTCAAGACTTCTCTTATCGTTACTCCTTTATGTCTGTTCAGACTTTTGTTCTTTAATCCAATCAGACTTCTCTTATTCAGTACTCTGATCAGATTTCTCTTTTCACTAATCAACGTTTGTCAACAGCTGGTCCAGATATCTCTTCTTATTGCATATTCAGACTTCTCTTCGCATCTCTGATTCAACTCCTTCTCCAGACTTCTACTGTTACATCTGTACACTACGTAGATTTGTTAGAAACACAATAATAAGTTTTGTGTAATTCAAAACTCAATCTGGATCTATTTACACAGATCCATCAATCTCTCCCTTTCTTCCCTCTTCTTTTCTCTGATTCAACTCCTTCTCCAGACTTCTACTGTTACATCTGTACACTACGTAGATTTGTTAGAAACACAATAATAAGTTTTGTGTAATTCAAAACTCAATCTGGATCAATTTAAACAGATCCATCAATCTCTCCCTTTTTAATTTACACAAAACTGTAAATAATAGATGCTCTGATACCACTTGTTAGGACCGAAGGATCAGATCTGTCGATGAAACAAAATAAACAATGCTATTGAGGGGCGTGAGTTCTGATCCTATGCAAAATTTATGCAAACGCTGCTACTGTTAAATATAAAAGCGCTGCAATGAGAGGTGCAATACCTCGGGTTCTTGAACATAAAATAGAGCATCAGAGACAGATCTGGTATGAAATAAAATCATGCGGAATACACCAGAACTGAATCGAAATTTTAAAACAATTCGATGCAAACAGATTTCATTAACATATGTAAATCCGACTGTGCGTTTGTGAAATCTGTTTGCTATGCGTTTGTGATAGCTGATGTGTTATGCGTGCTAATATAAATTGCGTATGCGGAACTGTAAATTGTTAAGAGATTACTCAATGTTTGTTTATGGAAGTTCGGATATCAATATCCTACATCTCCCCTTCTTCCGCCTCGGAAGGTTCCACTAGAAGATTTGATCTTACACCTCGTGTACAGACCCAATCCAACAGCCATCAGCTGCGAGAACTCCTAGACTCTGCACCAGCCCTCGGCTATGTCAATCACTTGTTTTACGTCTCTGTGAGAAAGCCTACAGACACAGAGTTTAACGTCTTCGTGCTTGGACGGGATCTGGTTTTGAATTTTGGTTTCGATTCACTCACTATACAATTTCGCACATCTCTCATGTTTATGTGAGTGAATCTCTGTGTGTGAGATTTTACAGTGAACGATCAACTCTTGAAATAATAAATCTCACACACTTGAGAAGTTGCTCTACAAAAGCTGATTTTGACTCAGCAGTCGACACTAGCGATAAGCTCCTCTCTAATGGTGGTCGACTGCTTCGTCTCTCTGTTTTTCTTCCCTCTTTCTTTTCTCTTATTTTCCCAGCATCTCTTTATCACACAATCTTCAACAGTGCTTCTTGTATATATTTCTAATGTTCAAATTTCTTCCCGTCTGGCACACTTTTCTTCCCATTTAAAGATGTTCTGTAAAGTACCGACAGGGAGTTGTCCTTGTGTCTTTTCTTTTGCAGGTGTTTGTCGTCTTTTGACCAGCTGTTGAAGTGTTTGAATGCATTGAAACATTTGATTTCTCCAACAGCAGAGTACTCCAACGACTGATTGTCTTGATATCTTTATACTTCAACAGTTGATAACCTAAACAGGCTCAGCAGTTGACTTCTATTTTCCAGTTATTCTTTATGTATGTTGTCAACTGCTTCGCCTTTGTCTTCTTATCACGTCTTATTCAGCTTCTGCTTTGATTTTTCTCTTCATTGCTGATCAACTGTAGCTTACTGCTGAAATGTTCTTCTTCGATCTTCTTATCACATTTGATCATCAGCTGTTGTCTTCTACTGATTTGTCTTTTATGTTCCAACAGCCGTTTGTTTCAAAAACTGACTATTCCAACAGTTGATTGTTTCTCAACATCACTGCTTCAATGACTAAGTACTCCAATAGTTGTTTCATTTTCAACAGCTGATCTACACCAACAGCTGATAATTCCAACAGCTGATTAATCTCAGCAGTTGACTACTGATTTGTCAACTGCTTCGCTTCTTATTTACTGCTGAAATAAACTTCACTTTGCCTCTGTTCTTCACGTCTGATATCAGCTTTTTCCTGTTTCTAACCCACTGCTGAAATACTCTTCTCTTTGTGCAACAGCTGATTCAACATTTTCTTCAACATCTTTTGCTTACAGCTGATTCATCTTAGTGCTATGCCTGATTCACCTTTCATCTTAACGCAACAGCTGATTCATTAGCGCAACATCTGATGCAACATTACTGCTGAAATAAACTTCACTTTGCCTCTGTTCTTCACGTCTGATATCAGCTTTTTCCTGTTTCTAACCCACTGCTGAAATACTCTTCTCTTTGTGCAACAGCTGATTCAACATTTTCTTCAACATCTTTTGCTTACAGCTGATTCATCTTAGTGCTATGCCTGATTCACCTTTCATCTTAACGCAACAGCTGATTCATTAGCGCAACATCTGATGCAACATCTTCTTCAACGTCTTCTGCTTACAGCTGTTCACTCATTTTGCTTCAGCTGTTCGCTCACAACTTCTGTTCAATTGTTCGCTCACGTCTGATATTGTATTCTTTTATCAACGTCTGATGACTTCTTTTATCAACGTCTGATGTCTTCTTTACATCAAGGTCTGATTCATCTTCTGCTTTACAACGACGTCTGATTCATTTTCGTCTTCGCTTTTTCTTCAGATCTCTACTGTTCATCAGACCTTTCTTTGTACTTACGTCTGCCAGACTTCAACAGATCTCTCAAGACTTCTCTTAT
>KV015577.1:396250-415907 GCA_001598015.1 Dorcoceras hygrometricum
TCTCTGATTCAACTCCTTCTCCAGACTTCTACTGTTACATCTGTACACTACGTAGATTTGTTAGAAACACAATAATAAGTTTTGTGTAATTCAAAACTCAATCTGGATCTATTTACACAGATCCATCAATCTCTCCCTTTCTTCCCTCTTTCTTTTCTCTGATTCAACTCCTTCTCCAGACTTCTACTGTTACATCTGTACACTACGTAGATTTGTTAGAAACACAATAATAAGTTTTGTGTAATTCAAAACTCAATCTGGATCTATTTACACAGATCCATCAATCTCTCCCTTTCTTCCCTCTTTCTTTTCTCTGATTCAACTCCTTCTCCAGACTTCTACTGTTACATCTGTACACTACGTAGATTTGTTAGAAACACAATAATAAGTTTTGTGTAATTCAAAACTCAATCTGGATCTATTTACACAGATCCATCAATCTCTCCCTTTCTTCCCTCTTTCTTTTCTCTGATTCAACTCCTTCTCCAGACTTCTACTATTACATCTGTACACAACGTATATTTGTTGGAAATACAATAATAAGTTTTGTGTAATTCAAAACTCAATCTGGATCTATTTACACAGATCCATCAATCTCTCCCTTTCTTCCCTCTTTCTTTTCTCTGATTCAACTCCTTCTCCAGACTTCTACTATTACATCTGTACACAACGTATATTTGTTGGAAATACAATAATAAGTTTTGTGTAATTCAAAACTCAATCTGGATCTATTTACACAGATCCATCAAAATCTCCCTTTTTGATTTACACAAAACTTTAAATAATAGATGTTCTGATACCACTTGTTAGGACCGAAGGATCAGATCTCTCGATGCAACAAAATAAACAATGCTAGGGAGGGGTGTGAGATTTGATCCTATGTAAAAATTATGCAAACACTGCTACTGTTAAATATAAAAGCGCTGCAATGAGAGGTGCAATACCTCGGGTTCTTGAACATAAAATAGAGCACAGGAGACAGATCTGGTATGAAATAAAATCATGCGGAATACACCAGAACTGAATCCTAATTTTAAAATAATTTGATGCAAACAGATTTCATTAAAAATATGTAAATACGACTGTGCGTTTGTGAAATCTGTTCGCTATGCGTGTGTGACACCTGATGTGTTATGCGTGCTAATGTAAATTGCATATGCAGAACTGTAAATTGTAAAGAGATTACTCAATGTTTGTTTATGGAATTTCGGATATCAATATCCTACGTCTCCCCTTCTTCCGCCTTGAAAGGTTCCACTAGAAGATTTTATCTTACACCTCGTGTACAGACCCGATCCTACAGCCGTCAGCTACAAGAACTCCTAGACTCTACACCAGCCCTCAGATATGTCAATCACTTGTTTTACGCCTCTGTGATAAAGGCTACAGACACAGAGTTTAACGTCTTCGTGCTTGGACGGGATCTGGTTTTGCATTTTGGTTTGGATTCACTTACTATATAATTTCGCACATCTCTCGTGTTTATGTGAGTGAATCTCTGTGTGTGAGATTTTACAGTGAAAGCTCAACTCTCGAAATATTAAATCTCACACATTTGAGAAGTTTCTCTAAAAAAGCTGATTTTGACTCAGCAGTAGACACTAGCGATAAGCTCCTCTCTAATGGTGGTCGACTGATTCGTCTCTGTGTTTTTCTTTCCTCTTTATTTTTTCTTATTTTCCCAGCATCTCTTGATCACACAATCTTCAACAGTGCTTCTTGTATATATATCTACTGTTCAAATTTCTTCCCGTTTGGCACACTTTTCTTCCCGTTTAAAGATGTTCTGTAAAGTACCGACAGGGAGTTGTCCTTGTGTCCTTTCTTTTGTAGGTGTTTGTCGTCTTTTGACCAGCTGTTGAAGTGTTTACGTTTGAATGCATTGAAACATTTGATTGCTCCAACAGCTGAGTACTCCAACGAATGATTGTCTTGATATCTTTATACTTCAACAGTTGATAACTTCAACAGGCTCAGCAGTTGACTTCTATGTTCCAATTATCTTTATGTATGTTGTCAACTGCTTCGCCTTTCTCTTCTTATAAATTCTTATTCATCTTCTACTTTGATTCTTCTCTTCATTGCTGATCAAATGTAGCTTACTGCTGAAATGTTCTTCTTCGATCTTCTTATCACATTTGATCATCAGCTGTTGTCTTCTACTGATTTGTCTTTTATGTTCCAATAGCTGTTTGCTTCAACTATTGACTATTCCAACAGTTGATTGTTTCTCAAAATCTCTGCTGCAACGACTAAGTACTCCAACAGCTGTTTCATTTTCAATAGCTGATCTACACCAACAGCTGATTAAGCTCAGCAGTTGACTACTGATTTGTCAACTGCTTCGCTTCTGATTTACTGCTGAAATCAACTTCACTTTGCCTCTGTTCTTCACGTTTGATATCAGCTTTTTCCTGTTTCTAACCCACTGCTGAAATACTCTTCTCTTTGTGCAACAGCTGATTCAACGTTTTCTTCAACATCTTTTGCTTACAGCTGATTCGTCTTAGCGCTACGCCTGATTCTCCTTTTGTCTTCGCGCAACAGCCGATTCATTAGCGCAACATCTGATGCAACATCTTCTTCAACGTCTTCTGCTTACAGCTGTTCACTCATATTTGCTTCAGCTGTTCGCTCACATCTTCTGTTCAATTGTTAGATCACGTCTGATATTGTCTTCTTTTATCAACGTCTGATGACTTCTTTTATCAACGTCTGATGTCTTGTTTACATCAACTTCTGATTCATCTTCTGCTTTACAACGACGTCT
This sequence comes from Dorcoceras hygrometricum, assembly GCA_001598015.1. Classification (NCBI taxonomy): domain Eukaryota; kingdom Viridiplantae; phylum Streptophyta; class Magnoliopsida; order Lamiales; family Gesneriaceae; genus Dorcoceras; species Dorcoceras hygrometricum. The sequence goes on from KV015577.1 coordinate 399,021, forward strand.
GATTCATTTTCTTCTTCAAGTTTTCTTCAGATCTCTACAGTTCATCAGAATTTTCTTTGTAATTACGTCTGCCAGACTTCAACAGATCTCTCAAGACTTCTCGTATCGTTACTCATTTACGTCTGTTCAGACTTTTCTTATTTACTCCAATCAGACTTCTCTTATTCAATACTCTGATCAGATTTCTCTTTTCACTAATCAATGTCTGTCAACACCTGGTCCAAATATCTCTTCTTATTGCATATTCAGACTTCTCTTCGAATATCTGATTCAAATCCTTCTCCAGACTTCTACTGTTACATCTGTACACTACGTAGATTTGTTAGAAACACAATAAAAAGTTTTGTGTAATTCAAAACTCAACCTGGATCTATTTACACAGATCCATCAATCTCTCCCTTTCTTCCCTCTTTCTTTTCTCTGATTCAACTCCTTCTCCAGACTTCTACTGTTACATCTGTACACTACGTAGATTTGTTAGAAACACAATAATAAGTTTTGTGTAATTCAAAACTCAATCTGGATCAATTTACACAGATCCATCAATCTCTCCATTTTTAATTTACACAAAACTTTAAATAATAGATGCTCTGATACCACTTGTTAGGACCGAAGGATTAGATCTCTCGATGCAAAAAAATAAACAATTCTAGGGAGGGGCGTGAGTTCTGATCCTATGAAAAAATTATGCAAACGCTGCTATTGTTAAATATAAAAGCGCTGCACTGAGAGGTGCAATACCTCAGGTTCTTGAACATAAAATAGAGTATCAGAGACAGATCTGGTATGAAATAAAATCATGCGGAATACACCAGAACTGAATCAAAATTTTAAAACAATTCGATGCAAACAGATTTCATTAAACATATGTAAATCCGACTGTACGTTTGTGAAATCTGTTTGCTATGCATGTGTGATAGCTGATGTGTTATGCGTGCTAATGTAAAATGCGTATGCGGAACTGTAAATTGTAAAGAGATTACTCAATGTTTATTTATGGAAGTTCGGATATCAATATCCTACATCTCCCCTTCTTCCGCCTCGGAAGGTTCCACTAGAAGATTTGATCTTACATCTCGTGTACAGACCCGATCCAACAGCCATCAGCTGCGAGAACTCCTAGACTCTACACCAGCCCTCGGCTGTGTCAATCACTTGTTTTACGTCTCTGTGAGAAAGGCTACGGACACAGAGTTTAACGTCTTCGTGCTTGGACGAGATCTGGTTTTGAATTTTTGTTTTGATTCACTCACTATAAAATTTCGCACATCTCTCATGTTTATGTGAGTGAATCTCTGTGTGTGAGATTTTACAGTGAACGATAAACTTTTGAAATAATAAATCTCACACACTTGAGAAGTTGCTCTACAAAAGCTGATTTTGACTCAGCAGTCGACACTAGCGATAAGCTCCTCTCTAATGGTGGTCGACTGCTTCGTCTCTCTGTTTTTCTTCCCTATTTCTTTTCTCTTATTTTCCCAGCATCTCTTGATCACACAATATTCAACAGTGCTTCTTGTATATATATCTAATGTTCAAATTTCTTCCCATCTGGCACACTTTTCTTCCCGTTTAAAGATGTTCTGTAAAGTAACGACAGGGAGTTGTCCTTGTGTCCTTTCTTTTGCAGGTGTGTCGTCTTTTGACCAGCTGTTGAAGTGTTTACGTTTGAATGCATTGAAACATTTGATTGCTCCAACAGATACTCCAACGACTGATTGTCTTGATATCTTTATACTTCAACAGTTGATAACTTCAACCGACCCAGCAGTTGACTTCTATGTTCCAGTTATTCTTTATGTATGTTGTCAACTGCTTCGCCTTTCTCTTCTTATCACGTCTTATTCAGCTTCTGCTTTGATTCTTCCCTTCATTGCTGATCAAATGTAGCTTACTGCTGAAATGTTCTTCTTCGATCTTCTTATCACATTTGATCATCAGTTGTTGTCTTCTACTAATTTGTATTTTATGTTCAACAGCTGTTTGCTTCAACTACTGACTATTCCAACAGTTGATTGTTTCTCAACATCTCTGCTTCAACGACTAAGTACTCCAACAGCTGTTTCATTTTCAACAGCTTATCTACACCAACAGCTGATAATTCCAAGAGTTGATTAAGCTCAGCAGTTGACTACTGATTTGTCAACTGCTTCGCTTCTTATTTACTTCTGAAATCAACTTCACTTTGCCTCTGTTCTTCACGTCTGATATCAGCTTTTTCCGGTTTCTAACCCACTGCTGAAATACTCTTCTCTTTGTGCAACAGCTGATTCAACGTTTTCTTCAACATCTTTTGCTTACAGCTTATTCGTCTTAGCGCTACGCCTGATTCACCTTTCGTCTTCGCGCAACAGCTGATTCATTAGCGCAACATATGATGCAACATCTTCTTCAACGTCTTCTACTTACAGCTGTTCACTCATATTTGCTTCAGCTGTTCGCTAGATCTTTTGTTCAATTGTTCGCTCACGTTTGATATTGTCTTCTTTTATCAAACTCTGATGACTTCTTTTATCAATGTCTGATGTCTTCTTTACATCAACGTCTAATTCATCTTCTTCTTTACAACGACGTCTGATTCATTTTCTTCTTCACGTTTTCTTCAGATCTCTACTGTTCATCAGAATTTTTTCTTTGTACTTACGTCTGCCAGACTTCAACAGATCTCTTTGCTTCAGCTGTTCGCTAGATCTTTTGTTCAATTGTTCGCTCACGTTTGATATTGTCTTCTTTTATCAAACTCTGATGACTTCTTTTATCAATGTCTGATGTCTTCTTTACATCAACGTCTAATTCATCTTCTTCTTTACAACGACGTCTGATTCATTTTCTTCTTCACGTTTTCTTCAGATCTCTACTGTTCATCAGAACTTTTTCTTTGTACTTACGTCTGCCAGACTTCAACAGATCTCTAAAGACTTCTCTTATCGTTACTCCTTTACGTATGTTCAGACTTTTCTTCTTTACTCCAATTAGACGTCTCTTATTCAGTACTCTGATCAGATTTCTCTTTTCACTAATCAACGTCTGTCAACAGCTGGTCCAGATATATCTTCTTATTGCATATTCAGACTTCTCTTCGCATATCTGATTCAACTCCTTCTCCAGACTTCTATTGTTACATCTGTACACTACGTAGAATTATTAGAAACACAATAATAAGTTTTGTGTAATTCAAAACTAAATCTGGATCTATTTACACAAATCCATCAATCTCTCCCTTTTTGATTTACACAAAACTTTAAATAATAGATGCATGATCTAACATTTCATCATAGTCAACACCTTTCCTTTGAGCGTAACCTTTTGCAACCAGTCACGCCTTGTAGGTCAATACATTACCATCAGGTGTTTCTCTTATATATTCATTTGCACCCAATGGGAACTATTCTTTCGAGAGGATTTACAAGAGTCCAAACTTGGTTTGAATGCAGTGAGTCAATCTCAGATTGCATTTTTTCAAGCACCAAATTAGAACCAACATCGGAAATCGCCTCCTTGAAGGTTCTTGGATCTTATCCAACAGTTTGATCACTTTGATCCTCTTCAAGCAGGAAACCATATCTAACAAGAGCCATAGGAACCCTTTCAGATCTCCTAGATGTGTCCATATCAAGGATTGGTTCTTGAGGTGTGGGAGATTCACTTGGTACTTTAGTTGGTTCTCGAACTTCTTCGAGTTCTACTATCTTGCCTTTTCTATCAAGTAGAAATTCATTCTCCAAAAAGGTGGCAGTTCTTGAAACAGATACTTTTGTTTCACTGGGATAGTAGAATCAGTATCAAATAGAATTCTTTGGATGCCCAATGATGTAGCATAATATGGATCTATTATTCAGCTTATCTCCCACTGTCTTCTTCACGTAAGCAGGACATCCCCAAATCTTCAAGTAAGAGTAGTTGGGTGGCTTGCCCATCCACATCTCATATGGAGTTTTATCCACTGCCTTAGTGTGGATATTGTTCAACAACAATACCGTTGTTTCGAGCGCATAGCCCAAAAACAAGGTAGGAAGTTCAGTGAAGCTCATCATAGATTGAACCATGTCCATCAAGGTTCGACTACGACGGTTCGCTACACCATTGAGTTGTGGTGTTTCCAGAGGGGTCCAATGTGAGAGAATCACATTCTCCTTAAGATAGTCTTAAAATTCGGCACTTAATTATTCTACACCTCGATCGAATCAAAGTGTTTTAATACTTTTTCCCAGTTGATTTTCTACCTCATCCTTGAACTCCTTGAACTTTCAAAGGATTCAGACTTGTGCTTCATTAAGTACAAGTACACATACGTAGAGTAATCATCGGTAAAGGTGATAAAGTAGGTGTGGCCGGACTTAGTACCAATGTTAAGGGAGCCGCATACATCAGTATGGATCAAGTCCAACAGGTCTTGAGCACGTTCAGGCTTGCTCTTTAAGGGCAATTTTGTCATTTTTCCTTTGAAACAGGACTCGCAAGTTGGTAAGAAGTTAATATTAGACATATTAAACATGTCGCTCTAACCAACTTGTTCATCCTCTTTAAGGAAATATGACCTAGCCTAGCATGCCAAAGTTGTGCCAGGTTTAGAGTATTGTATTTCCTTTTGATTGTTGTTGTATGTGTCTCCACATAGCGAGTTGGAACTTCTCTCAATTTTAAGTTGCATAGATTGTTTTCGCGTTCCCCAATTTCAATTAAACATTCATTCTTGTAAATATTGCAACTCAAATTAGCAAAATAAAAAGAATATCCATCAATATCAAGCATAGAAACAGAAATAATGTTCTTTATTAATTCGGAAACGAATAAAAAATCTTTCAATAACAACTAGTGTAGAAATAAATACGCATCCTCTATTACTACGCTGCAACCCTTGCTCCGTTTCCCAGTCTTAAGTGGGTCCCACACACCCTAAGACACCGACTTCTTGTCATTTCCTGCAATTCATTGCAGATATGAGATCTATATCCGGTATCAAGTACCCAAGAAGTCGAGTTAAGAGACATATTTATTCAATGTAGAATATACCTTTTCAGTTCTCAGCTGCTCCAGGTAATCCCCATAGTTCCTCCTCCAATGCCCAGGATTGTGCAATGGTGGCAAGCGTCCTCAGACTTGTTCGGCTTAGTAGCCCTTTTCTTGAGCTTCTTGTTGGTCTTCTACTCCTTCGCAGGGGCAGAACGCTTCTTATCCTTGCGTTTGTTCCCCTTCTTCACAATGAAGAAGAGCCCAAAAGAAGGACGGGCCTGTCCTTCTTCATGGTTTCTTCAAACACTACAAGCATGTTCACTAACTCTTCAAGGGTAGCATTCAGCTTGTTCATGTTGAAGTTGACCAAAAATGGGTCGAATGCAGCAGGGAGGGAGAGGAGAAGCAAATCCACAGACAATTCAAATGGAAGCGAGAGCTCGAGGCCCACCAACTTTTCATTGAGCCCAATCATATGGACCCCAAGCTCGCGGACCAAAGTCTCTTCGCGCATGAGGCCCGTCATAAGCTCCTTGACAGTGTTGAACCTCTCAATCCGAGAGTTCTCCTCATACAATTCCTTGAGGTGAAGGTTTATGTCAGCAGCATACCCCATCTCCTCGAATCATCGCTGCAATTCGTTGGACATGGAAGCCATTATATAGCATCATTTTTTGAGCATCATCCCACCATTTCTCTAATTTTGTTAGCTCCTCAAGACTGGCATTAGCAGGGGCCGAGCCTTATTCGGAGGACTCTTCTCTAGTGAGTAGAGAAGCTTCTCCGAAGCCAAGACAATCTTGAGGTTGTGCAACCAATCCAGGTAGTTAGCGCCAGTAAATTTGTTGTTATCCAGTATAGCAGCAAGTGGAGTTTTAATCGAAGACATATTTGATAGAAGTTTATACTGAAAGAAAAAACAGACTATTCATGAAAAACTCTAAGACATAAAACAAGGTCATTTAGTTTTATGAATTATCCTCCCACTATTTTAACAATTTCACCACCCTCTAATGAAATCGGGAAAGCCAGTTTGCTTAGTGGGTACACAGAGTCCAATCAAGAAATCATGGTCCCGAATAATATCAGCCAAATGATCCTCAAAAGGTAGAGCCCAATGTCAACAGGTACAACCTCCATGTATTTACCTCACATCCAGCAAGGGCCCAATAATATGATACCGCTTACTATCACGTGTCAAGACGACCCATCAATGTCAAGTTGTAATGGACGTTCTCCATAACGTCCCCAATAATATGAGCCAATGTCATGGGAATTCCATCCAACTCACAGCAAGTGTCAATGGCATGCACAGCTTTCCGGCACACAGAACCCTCAAATAATATGAGTCGGCTATCTATGCATGTAGCATCGACGTACACCCATTGTTGATGGAAGGTAGGAAAGTTTAAACAATTTAAAATTCTCTTAGCTTCATGATCTTATCAAATAAACTTTTATTTTGTTATCAATTTAGAAACCATGGACTAACATTTTCTAAGAGAGCTTCTAGGTTATTGGAGGAGCTAAGCCCACTGAAAACCCAACTTACTAAGATAAAGCAACGCCCCTCGGTGAGCCCAGCAGGTACAAGCCATTTTTAAGCTGGTCTATGAAGGACTCTCTTAGATTATGTTTTTTTCACACAACCTCATAATTATCAATAAATTAAGTTCCTCCAATTTAATCATTAAACTTTAATCTTGATATAAATTTTAAATCAAATTTAAAATGAGGGATTTGAATTTTGAAATTTGGTCTAAATAATTTTAAATCAAATTTAAAATTCACGGATTCAATAGATATATATCATATATATAACGGGGATGATCGATAACCGAGAACTATACGATCCGTGGTTTTCAAGCACGGATCTAGGTCCAATCCTAGGTGATATGCAATATACAAATACAATCCTATTGCATAAGCTTCCAGTTTTCATGTCTTCGATCTTCAATATATTTGATCATCATCTCCACCATCTTCAAAATTTATCTCCCACTAAGTCAAATATTTACATTTAAATATCCATTACAAATAGGGACACATTTAAAGGGGTGGGACGGACCATTAACCAGACCCACTATAAAAAGATATCAACAATATTACAACCAAGCAATGTAAAACCTAACATACACCTAACACATTGGCATGGCTCTTGATTATCCCAAACAATATTATTTATTCAATTAATCAATTAATTGACATAAATAAAATAAACAAATAAAATTTTCTTTTACCCAAAAAAATCATATTTTGTTATTTTAATTGCATCAAATAATTTTGAGCTTAAAAAAATTTTAGGTCCAACACCTCGAAATTTTTCAATATTAATTTCGGTCCAACCAAAAAAGCCCGATAGCAAGTACCGGCCCAAAAACCCATTTGGCTTCCCGGGTCATGCTCGGGAAAACCCTAGGTAACGAAACAACCGTCACATCACCGCCTCGGATCCACCGCCGCATGCGTGCAAGACACCGTGGGCAGCTTCGTGCATGACGTGTGCGCAACGGTGGTGACCCTGTGCGCGACAGGCATGCACAAGTCAGGCGATGACCATGCAGGCGGTGTGCACAAGTTGCGCAACGTCCGGAACGCGGGCGTGGGATCTGCAAGACAATCCTGTAACATCTGTGTGATGTGCGCACGGGACTTTTGGGACGATCTTGCAACATCAGCCGAGTGCGCACGGGAAATGCGGGACGATCCCGCAATGTCCGCCGCAACGTGCGTGTGGGAAATGCAGGACGATCCCGCAACGTTCCCCACGACATGCGTGCAGGAAATGCGGAACAATCCCACAACGTCCCCCATGACATGCGTGCAGGAAATGCAGAACAATCCCGCAACGTCCGTGCGGAGGGCGGCGGGACAGGCGTGGCGCCTACGATGCGGTCGTGTGACGATGACGCGGCGGCGCACGTTGTCGTAAAAATTTATTTTTTAAATTTGAGTTTGATGCAGTTTGGTAGAAATCGTATATTGACAGATCCGAGCCTGATGCTCTGATACCACTGTTGGTGCAGCGATGGATCCGGATCCCACTCTCAGGGCACAGCGGAAGTTAAAAAAAATTTGCCCGGGAAATGTCAATACACAAATAACAAAATATCTAAACATACAAAGGATGTTTAGAGAATTTACCTTTGGCGATTTGGCGTCCGCTCTGACCAGTCCACAAGGGAAATGGCCCTTAAACGGTTGAACTGTTGATGAACGCCCAGTCTGGTCCACGACCGGATTCTCATTTACGTCACTGGTCTGCACTATACCAGTGAAGATTTCACGAACGGAACCTTCATGCCGAGATGGTCGGAACGAATTCCGACGGCGGAAACACGACGTCGATGATTGGTGACGACGACGATGGGAGGAGGAGAGCGAGAGTGAGGGGGAAGGGAGCTGTGGGGGAGTTGTCAATACAACTTGGTACATTGAAAAGCTCCACCTAAGCCCCTATTTATAGATATTTCATGGGTTTAAACCAGGTTAATAGGCCCAGGCCAAGCCCATGCCAAGGGAACATTGGTTACGAGTGTGAGACCCGAAAGTTAAGAAAGATTAATTGAGTAAATTAATCGGATTTTATGAGATTCAGATTTGAGTGAGAAAATTTGGATGAGCTAGCTTTGAGTTGGTATGCTTGGCAAAGCTCTCGGGTTTTCATAAGTCCTGGAATCAGCCTTGGATCAATTTATATTTTCAGCGGGATCTGATCAGATGCGAGTGTTGGCCATCGCTGAGTGATCGCGTTCAGCAATGGTGATGGAATCTGTTGTCGCTAGGCAGATGTGAGTACGCTAGCGTGTTTCTGTAGCGAGTATTTAAACTACGTCGTTTGGATTAGTTGAACGGCAGCGTTTTGGTTTAGCGGGCGAGATCAGATGTGAGTTACGTGTATATACAGAGGTGAGCAGCGTTGGTCTCCAGATTCGAGAGGGATCTGAGTGTTTAAGGACCGATGCCGTTTTGCGTTGCAGTTTCTAGTCACGTTAGCAATTCAGTTTTGAGTAGCGAGGTGTTGTGTCCAGATGTGATAGTGGACCCTGAGCGATGTCGTTTGAGTAAGTCGGGATCTATTTTGGCGTAAGTTCATATCTGATGTGAGATTCAGATTCGAGTGGGAAATCAGCTTTGTACCTTAAGTTGTCGGTGGGATCTGTTCAGCAGATATGAGCAGATTTGAGTTGTGTATAAGAGGACTGTGAACACCCGAACCCACGGGGTCACGAATTTGGGGTGAATTAAAATTTGGGAATAAAAAGAAGGGCTAAATGGCAATTTGTTATAAGCTGTATTTCTTATAACTTAGAAATATTTCGAAACACAACACAAAACTGACATACACACGTCGGCGCCAAGTACTGAAATTTTGCAGAAAACGGATTTCATATATACACTGGGAATGCGATATTACAACATCTGAAATTCTATAGGAATTTACTACTGCTGCAATAGATCTAATACAGATGTCTAAGATAAAAGACAACAATAGCTAAGACACAAAAAACGCTGTCCATAGATAAACACTTCACCACCCAGCTGTCTCAGCTTCCACCTTCCGTTTGTCCCTTAACTGTCTTACCTGCACCATTTTAAAAGCTAATGAGCCTAGGGGCTCAGCAAGTAAAATCTGAGTAATAACAAAGTCATTTAACGCAGGCAGACATCTGAACATTTACATAACTGAGTTTAAAGGAACTTCGTTTAAACATAAACATTCTTTCGTTAACTTTCTTAAACTTTCTTTCGTAACTTGGATGCGGGGACAATAACCCAGATCCCTTCATGTAATTTCTTATGGCTTAGAAGCTCTCCTTAGGTCCATTATGCCCTTGATGACTTCTGATATTAGTTCTAGCGTATAGCTCATTGTGAAAGGGCAATCGACACTCTCTATGACTGCTCACCCTTCCTTTATGAAAGGGCAACTGACATCTGGACAGCTGCTCACCCTTCCTTTATGACCGTCTGTTATCTATGCCATAAATCCTTAAAATAAACTTTCGTTCCTTAAACTCTTGTCTTTATTTGAAATCTTACTGTGTTCGCTTCTTTTAAAATTTCTTTCCATTTTAAAACTTACTGAGTATCAGATTTGACTAATGGGAAATGATCGCTGAAATGCGAACAGATTTCCCTAAAGGAAACTATACTGGAAAGCAAAACAGATCTCGCTTGTGAAAATACATAATCAACGTTAAAACAGATGTCGTTGGTCAACTCAGATGTCAACAAAGGAATTGTGTTTGAGAAAGAAACAAATGTCTGATTATAGAATAGTAAAACTAGCGTGAAACAGATGTCCAACAGAATAGTGTTTAGGAGTAAAACAGCTGCGATTAGTCAACTCAGATTTCAACGCAACTAAGTTGGTCAACTCAGATGTCAATGAATAAACGTAAGCAACTCAGCAGTGAAGTATTTAATACTATGAAATCTGACCAAAATCTGATGTGTAGCAAAAACACTCACTGAAATGAAAACTGTTGATTTAAACTCAAAATTTAGTCACTAACATAGGAACCAAAATCTGACTAAAAATTTGGTGCTGCAACATCGCGAACGACATCTACGATACCAGTTTTGCTTATCAAACCAGACTTAGCTTCTGATTCGACTAGCATCACCTATTACATAGAGTCAAGTTCAGATGTTACCACTCACCAGAAAGAAGAACAGTTATAAACATACGTGACTCAATCTGAACTCCTCAGTACTTTTAAACATCCTTAAATTTCTTAAAACATTATAAAAAACTTTGGAAGCAGAAGACATAACTTTGAACCCAATCTTTCTTTTTTTTAAACATTCGTAAAACTTCTTTGAACATAAACCTAAACATAACTTGAACATACAGGCAAGCAGCTCCATAAAATGAGAAAATCAATATATGCTTCAAATGGTGTAGCAAAGGATCAGCTTTTTACTTGCCTTAGAACTTGAGCTTTACAACGGCAGTAGGTTCCTGCAGAGTTTCTCCTCCTCAAGAAATCACAGCGAGTTTCTTTTAAAATATTTGAGAGAACACAAAAGAATTTTCTTTCTGTAAATGAAATGAATCTTTCCTTCAAAAACAGGTATTTTTATGGGAGGGATTAGTGGCAAGTGAGGTGTTATCATCAAGGATGACACATCTTATCTAAAGTTATGAATTTTAGTAAAATTTCCCTCTAAATATTTTAATTTGCAAATATACCAAACCCTTTTAAAAAGAAATCATTTCGTTTTCCTAAAAATCATTTTCAACAGATTTCTAAAATATGCTCGTGTATTGCGCTTGGAGTGACATCTGCTGGAACTTTCTGCGTTGTGCCTCACATCTAAAATTCTTATAAAATCAGCTTTCATAATATAGCTTAGGCTAACATCTAAATTGTCTTTTTGACCCTTGAAATAAATAAGATTCAAACATGTGGTCCTATGAATTTTGTGGCGTTACAACTCTACCCTCCTTATTGAAAATTTTGTCCTTGAAATTTACTTACCAAACAGATATGGGTAAAGGTTAAGCATATCAGCTTCTGTCTCCCACGTAGCTTCTCGCTTAGATTGGTTAGACCATTGTATCTTAACCATAGGAATACTACGGTTTCTTAGCTTTCTAACTTCTCGAAGAAGAATCTTCTCTGGTCTCTCTTCGTAACTTAAATCTGGTGCTAACTGGATTTGGCTCATGGCTTAGCACATGCGAAGGGTTAGGAATAAATACTTCCTCAAAGCTGAAACATGAAAAACGCTATGCACTGCTAACAGTTGTGGGGGCAGTGCTAATCGATAAGCAAGCATTCCTATTCTTTCTAGAATCTCATATGGTCCAATATATCTCGGACTCAGCTTTCCTTTCTTGAGATATTCTCAAAAATACTTGATCAACGATTTCAAAACTCAGATCTCTTCTCCTATTATCTGCGTAACTCTTCTGCCGACTTTGAGCAGCTTTCATTCGTTCTCTTATCTTTCTAACAGCTTCTGTTGTTTGCTCTACTACATCTGGTCCTAAACCATCTCTTTCGCCAACTTCATCCCAGTGAAGAGGTGTTCTACATTTGCGATCATAGAGAGCTTCATATGGAGCCATCTGGATAGATGCTTGGAAACTGTTATTGTATGCAAATTCTACCAATGGTAGCTTCAGATCCCAACTCTCTGAAAAATCCACAATACACGCTCTGAGCAAATATTCTAAAATCTGAATCACCCTTTCTGATTGACCATCTGTCTGGGGGTGAAAAGCTGTGCTAAAGGTTAACTTCGTACCCAAAGATCTATGCAAACTCTTCCCATAAAGCTGAGGTAAACTTCGGATCTCTATCCGATACTATGGAAACTGGAACACCATGTAGCCTCACTATTTCCTTCACATACAAATCTGCATATCTACTCACATCGTAGGTTGTCTTAGCTGGTAAGAAGTGAGCAGACTTAGTAAATCTATCTATTATAACCCAAATAGAGTTATATCCTTGAACACTCTTAGGTTGACCAACTACAAAATCCATCGCTATACACTCCCATTTTCACTTGGAATAGGCAGTGGCTTCAATAATCCTGCTGGTCTTTGGTGTTCAGCTTTCACCAATTGACAGGTTAAACACTCAGAGACAAATCTAGCAATGTCTCGCTTCATTCCTGGCCACCAGTACAATTTCTGGAGGTCCTTATACATCTTAGTACTCCCTGGATGTACAGAATATGGGGCTGTATGGGCCTCTGTCATGAGATCTGTTCTCAGCGTATCTACCTGAGGCACCCAGATCCTGCCATGAAATCTGACTACTCCTTGTTCCGAAAGTAGAGGTTGTTGCCTCTCTCTCTCTATCTTGTTTAACCCATTTCTGAAGTTGTTCATCCTTGGGTTGTCCCTCTCGAATCTGGTCTATCAAATTTGATCTTATGGAGAGATCTGCTAAAACCATAGTGCTACCGTTGGGCACTACTTCTATTCCAGACTTCTCAATATCATAAGCCAATAGTCTCTGGACCAAAATCTGAGCTAATCCCATAGATTTCCTACTCAAGCCATCTGCCACCACATTGGTTTTTCCTGGGTGATAACTGATTGTGCAATCGTAATCCTTTACCAGCTCTAGCCATCTTGTCTGCCTCATATTAAGTTCCTTCTGGGTGAAGAAGTACTTGAGACTCTTATGGTCAGTGAATATTTCACACTTCTCCCCATAGAGATAATGTCTCCAAATCTTAAGGGCAAATACTACAATTGCCAACTCTAGGTCATGCGTAGGATAATTCTTCTCATGATCCTTAAGTTTTCTGGAAGCATAGGAAATCACTCTCCGGTCCTGCATCAGTACAGCTCCTAAACCCATCTTTGACGCATAAGTATAGATGAAAAACTGTCCTTGATCAGATGGCATGGTTAGCACAGGGGCTTCTATCAGCGCTTGCTTCAACTTGTCAAAGCTGATTTGACATTCTGGAGTCCATTCATACTTAACCAGCTTTCTCGTCAATGAGGTCAAGGGAACAGCTATCTTAGGAAATCCTTGGATAAATCGCCTATAATATCCGGCTAAACCCAAGAAACTCCTTATCTCTGAAACAGATCTTCGTACTGGCCAGTCACGAACAACTTCTACCTTAGTTGGGTCAAATTACAATCCATCCTTAGATATAATATGACCTAAGAATGCTACTTTCTCCAACCAGAAGTCACACTTGCTAAATTTATCAAACAACTGCTTATTCTTCCACACTTGAAGCACAATCCTCAAATGATCGACATGCTCAAATCTAGTCTTAGAATATACTAAGATCATCTATGAACACGACTACAAATTGGTCCAGGAATGGTTGGAAAACTCTATTCATTAAATACATGAAAGCTGATGGAGCATTCGTAAGTCCAAAAGGAATTACTAAGAACTCATAGTGACCATAACGAGTTCTGAAGGCTGTCTTATAGATATCTGATGCCTTAATCTTTAACTGATGCTAACCAGATCTCAAGTCAATCTTAGAAAAGACTACTGATCCTTTTAACTGGTCAAAAAGATCCTCAGTTTCTAGGAAGGGGATATTTATTCTTAATGGTTAGTTTATTAAGCTCCCGATAATCTATACATAACCTCAGACTCCCATATTTAAAGACTACTTTTTAACTGGTCAAAAAGATCCTCAGTTTCTAGGAAGGGGATATTTATTCTTAATGGTTAGTTTATTAAGCTCCCGATAAGATAATCATAACCTCAGACTCCCATATTTCTTCTTAACAAAAAGAACAAGGGCTCCCCAGGGGGACGTACTTGGTCTAATAAATCCCTTATCTAACAAATCTTGTATCTGTTCTTTCAATTCCTTCATCTTTAATGGAGCTAGACGGTAGGTGGTCTCAAAACTGGAGCTGCTCCTGGAACTAAGTCAATCGAAAATTCCAGTTCTCTGTCTGGTGGTAATCCATGAATATCCCCTGGAAAAACTTCGGGAAATTCGCTCACCACTTCCACATCTGAAAATTGGGGCTTACTAATCGTTGCTAAGGACAACAAGCTTGCCAAGAATCCTACCCCTCCTTTCCTCAAACAACGTTGAGCCTTAAGAGCTGATATAATACGGGGAATCCTCCAAACATGATTGGCTTCAAACTTAAATGGATCTCCTCTGGGTGGATTAACCACTACTGTTCGGAGCTTAAAGTCTATCACTTCTCCATACTTAGTCAGCCAGTATACTCCCAAATCATATCGAATTCAGGCATTGGTAACACAATTAAATCAACAGTAATCACATGCCCTTGAAGTCTTAGTTCTAAACCTCGAAACAAGTCATGGGATACTAACTCTTCTCCCAAAGGTACTGTTACACAAAAGCCTATAGCTACTTGGTCAGGTTTAATGGGTAACTTCTTAGCAAACTTGGCTGCTATAAAGGAATGCGTAGCTCCTGAATCTATCAAAGCCATAGAAGGCTAACCAGCAATCATAATCTTACCCGTGACTATTGTTGAGTCTGGGTTGGCTTGATCAGCTGTCATCACATAGGCTCTACTGGTCACCAGTTGCCTTAACTTTGGGCAATTCTTCATAATATGCCCTGCAACCCACATCTGTAGTAGACATTCTATCCAAGTCTGCATTGACCAGGGTGTATCTTCTGACACTTGGGACACACGGTTCTGCTATTGCTGTCTGAAACTGCACTAATGGGTTGGATCGGTAGAGGTTTCTGCTCTTGAGGCCTCTGCTGATTCTTATTCTGCTTCTTGAAGGGCCTCTGATCTTTCTGGTGAAAGGCCTGCCTCTTCTGCTGTCTTTCATCAACATCTTTCCAATCTCTTTCAATTCGCAGGGCTCTATCCACTGCTTCTCTATAAGTCTTGGGCACAGATAGCCTAACGTTCATCTTGAACATATGCTTCAATCCTTTCACAAAGTGGCTTAACTTCTCTTCTGGGTCGTTACCTATCAAAGGCGCAAAGTAACACCCTCTTTCAAATGCTCGCACATACTCCTGTACAGTCATGCTCCCCTGTTTCAGGGTCAGAAACTTCCTCTTCAATTCAGACCTCTTGTCTATCGTGAATTATTGCTCAAAGAATACTTGTTTGAAACCTGCCCAAGTAAGATTCAACAAATCCACAGACATCTTAGCTCCTTCCCACCAAATCATGGCGTCATCTCTTAACATGTAGATAGCACACCTAGGCCTCTCTAAATCTGGCATCTAGAGGTACTCAAAGATAACCTCCATCGATTTTATCCAGCTTTCAGCAACTAATGGATCCGTTGTACCACTAAACTCCTTCGGTTTCTGTCTTCTGATCTTTTCTTGGGGATCATCATGGCTTGGTCCTCTACTGCTAGAATATTGGCCATTACCTCTATCGGTTTGCTCTACCAGCAGTCTTAAGAGTTGAGCGATCTAGCATTACTGTCAGGACTGGTTTCCTCTAAGGGATTACCTCCTCTACCTCTTCCTCTTCCTGACATCTTATAATCTATAGCCCGTAATCCACCACATATAATTATCAGAACATGCTAAAAATTTATAGACAATGCTCTGAAAAATAAACTCACAGCTTTGGAGAAACGGTCGATGAAATCTGATCCAACTGACAGTGCATGTGTTTATCTCAGGAACATTGCTCTGATATCATGTTGTGAGCACCCGAACCCACGGGGTCACGAATTTGGGGTGAATTAAAATTTGGAAACAAAAAGAAGGGCTAAACGGCAATTTGTTATAAGCTGTATTTCTTATAACTTAGAAAAATTTCAAAACACAAACACAAAACTGACATACAAACTTTCGGCGCCAAGTACTGAAATTTTGCGGAAAACACATTTCATATATACACTGCAAATGCGATATTACAATATATGAAATTCTATATGAATTTACTACTGTTGCAATAGATCTAATACAGATGTCTAAAATAAAAGACAACAACAACTAAGACATGGAAAACGCTGCCCATAGATAAACACTTCACCACCCAGCTGTCTCAGCTTCCACCTTCCGTTTGTCCCTTAACTGTCTCACCTGCACCATTTTAAAAGCTAATGAACCTAGGGGCTCAGCAAGTAAAATCTGAGTAATAGCAAAGTCATTAATGCAGGCAGACATCTAGACATTTACATAACTGAGTTTAAAGGAACTTCATTTAAACATAAATATTCTTTCGTAAACTTTCTTTCATAACTTTCGTAAGCTTGGATGCGGGGACAATAACCCAGATCCCTTCATTATTTTTCTTTGTACTTTATGATTTATGGCTTAGAAGCTCTCCTTAGGTCCGTTATGAACTTGATCAAATGACTTCTGATATCAGTTCCTAGCATAAAGCTCATTGTGAAGGGGTATACAGATCCGTCAATCCGTAATCCTGATCCTTCCTGCTATTGAAGGGGCACACTGGTTCGTCAGCCAGGCACTCACCCTTCCTTATGACCGTCTGTTATCTATGCCATAAAT
>KV015577.1:416191-430127 GCA_001598015.1 Dorcoceras hygrometricum
TCCAAACATGATTGGCTTCAAACTTAAATGGATCTCCTCTAGGTGGATTAACCACTACTGTTCGAAGCTTAAAGTCTATCACTACTCCATATTTAGTCAATCAATCTACTCCCAAAATCATATCGAACTCAGGAATTGGTAACACAATTAAATTAGCAGTAATCAAATGCCCTTGAAATCTAAGTTCTAAACCTCGAAAAAAATCATGGGATACTAACTCTTCTCCCAAAGGTACTATTACGCAAAAGCCTATAGCTACTTGGTCAAGATTAAGGGGTAACTTCTTAGCAAACTTGGCTGCTATAAAGGAATGAGTAGCTCCTGAATCTATCAAGTCATAGAAGGCAAACTAGCAATCATAATCTTACCCTACTGCTGTCGAGTCTGGGTTGGCTTGATCAGCTGTCATCACATAGGCTCTACGAATCACCAGTTGCCTTGACTTTGGGCAATTCTTCATAATATGCCCTGGCAACCCACATCTGTAGCAGACATTCTGTCCAAGTCTGCATTGACCAGGGTGTATCTTTTGACACTTGGGACCACGGCTCTGCTGTTGCTGGATGGAACTGAACTAATGTTGGATCAGTAGAGGTTTCTGCTCTTGAGGCCTCTGCTGATTCTTATTTTGCTTCTTGAAGGGCCTCTGATATTTCTGCTGAAAGGCCTGCCTTTTCTGCTGCCTTTCTTCATCAACATCTTTCCAGTCTCTTTCAATTCGTAGGGCTCTATCCACTGCTTCTCTGTAAGTCTTGTCCACAGATAGCCTAACGTTCATCTTGAACATAGGCTTCAATCCTTCCACAAAGTGACTTAACTTTTCTTCTGTGTCGTTACCTATAAAAGGCACAAAGTAACACCCTCTTTAAAATGACCGCACATACTCTTGTACGGTCATGCTCCCCTGTTTCAGGGTCAGAAATTCCCTCTTCAATTCAGACCTCTTGTCTGCCGTAAAGTATTGCTCAAAGAATACTTGTTTGAAATCTGCCCAAGTAAGATTCAACAAATCCACAGACAGCTTATCTCCTTCCCACCAAATCATGGCGTCATCTATTAACATGTAGATAGCACACCTAGGCCTATCTAAATCTAGCATCTGGAGGTACTCAAAGATAACCTCTATCGATTTGATCCTGATTTCAGCAACTAATGGGTCTGTTGTACCACTAAACTCCTACGGATTCTGTCTTCTAAACTTTTCTTGGGGATCATCATGGCTTGGTCCTCTACTTCTAGAATATTGGCCATTACCTCTGCCGGTTTGCCCTACAAGCAGTCTTAGGAGTTGAGTGATACTAGCATTAATGTCTGGACTGGTTTCCTCTAAGGGATTACCTCTTCTACCTCTTCCTCTTCCTGACATCTTATAATCTATAGCTCATAATCCACCACATATAATTATCAGAACATGCTAAAAATTTAATGACAATGCTCTGAAAAATAAACTCACAGCTTTGGAGAAACGGTCGATGAAGTCTGATCCAACTGACAGTGCATGTGTTTATCTCAGGAACATTGCTCTGATACCATGTTGTGAACACCCGAACCCACGGGGTCATGAATTTGGGGTGAATTAAAATTTGGTAATAAAAAGAAGGGCTAAACGGCAATTTATTATAAGCTGTATTTCTTATAACTTAGAAAGATTTCGAAACACAACACAAAACGGAGATACACACGTCGGAGCCAAGTACTGAGATTTTGCGGAAAAGATTTCATATATACACTGGGAATGCGATATTACAACATCTGAAATTCTATATGAATTTACTACTGCTGCAATAGATCTAATACAGATGTCTAAGATAAAAGACAACAACAGCTAAGACACGGAAAACGCTGTCCATAGATAAACACTTCACCACCCAGCTGTCTCAGCTTCCACCTTTCGCTTGTCCCTTAACTGTCTCACCTGCACTATTTTTAAAGATAATGAGCCTAGGGGCTCAGCAAGTAAAATCTGAGTAATAACAAAGTCATTTAACGCAGGCAGACATCTGAACATTTACATAACTGAGTTTAAAGGAACTTGATTTAAACATAAACATTCTTTCGTAAACTTTCTTTCGTAACTTGGATGCGAAGACAATAACCCAGATCCCTTCATGAAATTTCTTAAACTTTATGATTTATGGCTTAGAAGCTCTCCTTAGGTCCATTATGCACTTGAGCAAATGACTTCTGATATCAGTTCTAGCATATAACTCATTGTGAAAGGGCAATCGACACTCTCGACGACTGTTCACCCTTCCTTTTTGAAAGGGCAACTGACATTTGGACAGCTGCTCACCCTTCCTTTATGACCGTCTGTTATCTATGCCATAAATCCTTAAAATAAACTTTTGTTCCTTAAACTCTTGTCTTTCTTTGAAACTTACTGGGTTGGATTCTTTTAAAATTTTTTTCCATTTTAAAACTTACTGAGTATCAGATTTGACTACTGGGAAATGATCGCTGAAATGCGAACAGCTTTCTCTAAAGGAAACTATACTGGAAAGCAAAACAGAGCTCGCTTGTGTAAAATACATAATAAAAGTTAAAACAGATGTCGTTGGTCAACTCAAATGTCAACGAAGGAATAGTGTTTGAGAAAGAAACGAATGTCTGATTATAGAATAGTAAAACTAGCGTGAAATAGATGTCCAACAGAATAGTGTTTAGGAGTAAAACAGCTGCGATTTAGTCAACTCAGATGTCAAAGCAACTAAGTTGGTCAACTCAGATGTCAGAATAAATGTAAGCAACTCAGCAGTGAAGTATTTAATACTATGAAATCTGACCAAAATCTGATCTGTAGCGAAAACACTCGCTGAAATGAAAACTGCTGATTTAAACACAAAATTTAGTCACTAACATAGGAACCAAAATCTGACCGTGTTGGTGGGTAAGCGTTCTAGGAACACCTACATCATCGACTGGTCAGATCAGCAGTAACCTGAACAATTGTGCCTCGCAGCTGGCTCTTCCAAGAGCTGGTTGTGGCACCAGAGAATGAATCATTTGCATTTCAAAACAATTGCTAAATTGATTCAACATGATTTGGTTTCTGGTCTGCCAAAAATCAGTTTTTCAAAGGACAAGATTTGTGCAGCTTGTCAGCTGGGAAAACAAATAAAATCCACTTTCAAAAACAAAGGCGGTAAACGTTCTTTCCGTTGCCTTGAGCTCTTGCATATGGATCTCTTTGGTCCTATTTCAGTCACGAGTTTAGGGGGAATGTCATACACCCTTGCAGTTGTTGATGATTTTTCAAAATATACTTGAGTGTTATTTTTAAAAGCAAAATCTGAAACCGTCGACCAGCTGATAAAACTTTTAAAACGTTTGCAAAATGACAAGTCTTGTTCAGTCAACCGGATAAGAAGTGATCGCGGTACTGAATTTCTAAATTTTAAATTAACTTCTTATCTGGAGGACTTGGGAATAAAGCATGAGCTATCAGCAGCAAGAATTCCTCAGAAAAACGGGTTAGCTGAAAGAAGAAACCGCACTCTTAAAGAGGCTGCTAGAGCTATGATTTCATATTCCGGCATTTCTCAAAAATTCTGGGCAGAAGCAGTTAATACAGCATGCTATACTCAGAACAGATCAATGATAAATAGGATGCATGATAAACACCCTATGAGATCTGGAACAGCAAGAAGCCTGACATTTCTTATTTCAGGGTGTTTGGATGCAAGTGTTTTATTCATAATAATGGCAAGAAGCATCTAACAGCCTTTGAACCTAAATCTGATGCAGGTATATTTTTAGGATATTCAGCAGTAAGCAAAGCATTTCGAGTGTTCAACAATCGAAGCTTAACGGTTGAAGAATCAGCACACGTCGTGTTTGATGAAACCAGCTTCAAGTCAAATTCAGCTGCAAGCTTACACGATTTGTGTTCACGTCTGGATCAACAAGTCTTGAAGAATCAGACGATGACGTGGCACAAAGAGAATCAGCTGAGCGGGAACAACCAGCAGTGGTCACAATGCACAACAATGTTCAACAAGATCCAGCAGGTAATCCTGTTATTATTGAGTTAATTAACATGGATCAGCAGCAGGATCGAACTACAAGTGCACCAGCTGCTGGAGGAGAAGCGTCGAAGAATCAAGATCATATACAATCAGACGACGCTCAACCATCTAATGGCCAACCAGCAGCAAGCAATTCCCATATAGCATCAAGTTCACCTGCTGGACAACCAGTCGCAAGAAATTTTCAATTGGTATCGCCAGCTGGACAACCAGTCTCGAGTCCATTACAATTAATATCGAGTCCACCAGCTGGTGAACCAGCAGGCAGCACATCTAGACAATCTACTGGTCAAGCAGCAGCAAGCACTTCCTACCAGCAGGAAGCAGACGCACGAGCTAGCGATTCTTCACATCTGATGGCGTCTGCTGAACTAGTCGTTGCAATTCATCCAGCAACACAGGGGGAACAACAAAGAACAAATCCCATTGGACTTGATCTTCGGTGGAATAGAAATCATCCACCTGAGCAAGCCATAGGTAATTTCGAATCCCCTGTTCACACCAGACGCCAACTATCTCACGATCTTTTTGATTCTGCATTCATCTCTCATATAGAACCAAAACAAATAGATGAAGCTTTAGCAGACCCAAGCTGGATAGAAGCTATGCAAGAAGAATTAAACCAGTTTAAGCGTAATAATGTTTGGCAACTTGTACCTAGACCTAAAAATCATTCAGTCATAGGTACTCCTTGGCTCTTTAGAAATAAACTGAATGAAGATGGCATAGTAACTAGAAACAAAGCTAGGCTGGTAGCGCAAGGCTGTAGGCAGATTGAAGTGATAGACTTTGATGAGACATTTGTACCAGTAGCTAGATTAGAAGCCATTAGAATGTTCCTTGCATATGCTGCATATAAAGACTTTAAAGTCTTTCAGATGGATGTCAAGAGTGCCTTTCTAAATAGCGTTTTGACATAGGAAGTGTACGTTGCACAACCTCCTGGCTTCGTTGATCATACAAATCCAGAGTTTGTTTACAAACTGGACAAGGCTCTATATGGGTTGAAGCAAGCACAACCTCCTGGCTTCGTTGATCATACAAATCCAGAGTTTGTTTACAAACTGGACAAGGCTCTATATGGGTTGAAGCAAGCACCCAGAGCCTGGTATGACACACTCACTAAGTTCCTGCTTGAGCATCAATTCACAATAGGCACAGTAGATAAGACGTTGTTTAAATTTTCTAAGGATAATCACGTCTTGCTTGTTCAAATATATGTTGATGATATTATTTTTGGGTCAACTAAGAAGTTTTCTAAATTGATGCAGGACAAGTTTGAGATGAGTATGATGGGTGAGCTGACATTCTTCTTGGGCTTACAAGTTCGCCAGCTGGAAAATGGAATTTTCATTAACCAGGCGAAGTATACTAAAGAACTGCTGAAGAAATTTGGAATGGAAAAAAGTTCAGCAGCAGCGACTACCATGAGCTCCACCATCAAGATGGACAAAGTTGAAGCTGGAACTACCATTGAGGTATCCCTTTATCGTGGTATAATAGGCTCTTTGCTATATTTGACTGCTAGCAGACCAGACATCATGTTAGCTGTCTGTATGTGTGCTAGATTCCAATCAGAGCCAAAGCAATCACATTACATTGCTGTAAAGCGAATATTGAAATATTTGAAGGGTACTCCTAACGTGGGTCTTTGGTATCCCAAAGACTCCGATTTTCAACTAATCGGGTACAGTGATGCAGATTACGCAGGTTGCAGGATTGATCGCAAGAGCACAAGTGGAACATGTCAATTTTTAGGGGATCGACTGATCTCTTGGTTTAGTAAGAAGCAGACGTCAATTGCCACGTCAACTGCTGAGGCGGAATATCTTGCTGCTGGAAGTTGTTGCGCACAAATCCTCTGGATTCAACATCAATTAAAGGATTATGGCATTGATGCTTCTGAAGCACCTATTCTCTGTGACAATACTTCAGCAATTGCGATCACCCAGAACCCTGTACTGCACTCAAGGACCAAACACATCGACATCAGGCATCACTTCATCAGAGACCATGTGCTAAAGAAGGACGTTCGGCTGGAGTATGTGTCAACTGAGCAGCAAGTAGCTGATATCTTCACAAAACCTCTGCCGGACGCTAAGTTTTCTTATTTTAGAAACACTTTAGGTCTTCTTGAATTGCCTTGATTGTTTGTGTACTGACGCATAATGCAGGTTGATTAGCCGTTGCTTAAATCAGCAGTAGGTCTTTTGTTCAGGGGGAACAATAAACCTATCCGCTGAGACAAGCTTCTCTCGTTGGAAGATTTTTTGTCGTAGGGGGAACCAGGAGCTGATTTAATAAGCGTGACGTCAGCAGAACATGTTGCGACTGGACATACTCAGCTGTTGCATGTATACTGCTGATGCTTATATGTGACCAGCTCTTGCAACCTTCAACGCAATATTAAATCAGCAGTTGTGACTTTATACCTTTGGCGCGAAGTTATCTATTTTTGTACTTTATTTGATTAATATTTTGGAAAATATTTTACACCGTACGATCAAAATATTTTGAAAATTTTTCAAATCATTTTCAACAGTGTACGCGCTAACGGATGGTTGACACGTGTTGTTTCCATGCGATTTGTCACATCAAAATTTTCTCTCTCCAAAAACTCTTCGCATTCTTTACTTATTTACCGCATATGTCTCTTCATTTTCTTTTACCTTGCATGTTTGCTTTCTATCGTATTTCTCTCTTGCGCATACTCTCTTCTGCAAAGATTTTACAGGCGTTCTCTTCGACTATCTACAATTAGAAATGGCTTCCTCTTTCTACTCCAACTCTCAGCATGTTGACTTCGACTCACTTCTCGGCATGGATGACCAAGGTATGGTGTCCATGTTTCAAGGTCTTATGGATTCCGGTCTTACAGGTTTTCTGGGATGCCCAGCAGTAATTTATGAAAATGCTTTAGTTGACTTCTTTGAGAACGCGTCAGTTCGCGATGGGGTTATTATCAGCACTGTGGCTGGGCAGTTGGTGGAAATCTTTGAGGAATGGTTCGCAGAGTCTTTTGATCTTCCAGTAGATGGCTTGGGAGATCTTTCAGCGATTCCCAAGGATGTTATTTTTGATGCTAGGAGCATCGTCTCTTTGTCGGGTGAGCCGGTAAGTCTGTCAGAAGGGAAGAATCAAATGAAAATCGAGTTTCGCATTCTCTGCGACATTATGGCAAAAGCTATTTCCGTGAAGGCAGGGTCTTTCAACGCCATTACCGTAGAGAAGTTCTCGTTGATGACAGCAATTGTTTGTGGAGTACAAATGAATTGGGCCAGAATTTTGTTCAGCACTTTTAAGAAAATGGTGACTCCAGGGACTAAGCAAGCCAAGGGCTTCGCTGTTCAAATAAGTCTTCTGCTGGAGAATATTCCAAATCTGGACTTAGGCGAATCTTCTGAGTTTCCTGCTTCCAAGATTCTCACTGACAAGACTGTGCACCGCTTTGTCTCTCTTAATGATAAAGCTGGTGCAGAGGAAGCTACTGGGGCACCCAAGCCAAAGGCTGCCTCGAAGAAAAGACCTGCTGCTGATGTTGAAGTAGCAGTGGCCAAAAAGAAGAGAACAATAAAGACGAAATCTGTTACTTCTCTTTCTACCTTGAAGATCGTGGAAGTAGCACAAGAGATTGTGCCTTTACAAATGGTTGAGCCATGCCCTGATGTTCCTGCTATTGAGGAACATGTTAAGCTACCAGCAGCAGAGGAAGGTATCTCTGCCGCTCAATCAGTTGAAGTTAATATTGGGAAGGTTGCTACTGAAATTGATGCCTCTGCTGATCGGGATAAACGAGCTGATACATATGAAGAGCGCCACTGGTTTGATCTTTCGCATGAAGAACTCATTACTAAGTGGGCTGCTGAACGCCCAGTTACTTCTCCTGCTGATACTGATGAAGAAATTGAAGTTGAGCGACCAATTTTTGAATCCGTAGTGGCGTTTGGATCAGCTGTTGAAATTGTTGAAGGAGCAGAATCATTGGGTGTTGGTACTGCTGGTGGAGCCCAGCAGGTAAAATTCTCTAAGGAGGAACCAGTGGAGAAGTCAGCTGATGAATTCCTTGATGACGATGAGGCCAGGTCCTTGGAAGATATTTTGTTATCTATTCCAGTTGATGTTCCATTGCCTTCTGCCGGCATGGAAATTACCAAGATCGTAATGGGTAACGAGATAAAGATTCCAGAAGTTACTGAGAGGACTTGGTTTCTCAACAGCATTCCTAAAATTCCTGCTGATCATAAAGGAAAGGCCATTTTGGTCGAGAAAGACCCAATTAAGGGCAATCCGGCTCAGGAGCATTTTTTTTTATTAACGCAGATATTGATTTGCTCGTGGAGTTGCGTGCCATGGTAATTGATGAAGTAGCTCAATTATTTAATTCTTTCAGTTTGAAGAAACTGGCAACCATTAATATCGAGGAAATGTATAAGAAAGAGGAGCAAGTTTTGTCCTGGGGATAAACAGAGTCGCCCCAGTTAGCTATTCAACGGAAGTTGTTTATTTTGCTCAAATATAGAGAGGTGTTGGTGCGGAAGTTCTTGGACTCATGGAAGTCCAATTTTGTGCATGGCCAAGGATCCTCAGCGATTGATCTCAGTGTAATAGATTTCCTTTCAGATCTTCACCTATTTATCTTGGAGGAATTGACTAAGGAGGCCCGCGCCCATGGTCTTTCATGGAAGAAGCCGTGTTGCTCCAGAGTATTTGAAGGCAAAATTCGTGATCGTGGTGCAGTTATCGCCCGATCAAACACTAGCACTCGCTCTTCTTGCTGGATAAGAACCATGTTAAAGGTTGATGGTGCTTGGATAGTAGAACCATGTGCTGATCCGTGGGTGAAAATTCCCAGGCAAATTTTATCGTGTGACGTCCATCGCCAGCGCCTATATGATGACTCTCTCCCCCCAGTGAATAATTTCTTTAAGACATTGACGAAGAGATGGGCTGATATTTGTTTAGAGGTTGTCGTATTTTGTGCTTCAAAAAGACTTCTACCACTTGGTTCGCTACAGTTTTGCAGGTCTTTGTCGTTGGTTGAACCAGTTTTTAGAGTTGCTCCTAGCCAGTCTCCGGTTTTTGCTTTGAGATTTTCTCAGTTTTGCTCGGTATTTGTTGATTTCAGTTTGTTTAGTTGGCTTCCTACTGCGGATATAACAGATTTTCTATCTTCAATTGCGTTGAATAGAACGGTTTTCAGAAGTGCACAGATTTCTCAGAATACAGTCTCAGTTGCTCCAAGTGTACAGTTATCTTTAGATCAGCGCCAGTCTTCTTCATCTTCTGCCGACAGTTCTTCTTCTTTGAATTTTGATATGACAGATGTAGATGCTACCGTGTCTTCTCTACCTCCTGTCTCTCTAGATTTCTCTGTTGCTCTTGCTGATTTTCAAGCTATTCTTTCAGAGCAGATTAATGAATCTCAAAGTGGCATTTCCTCCAGGCTGCATAAGATTGAACAAGGCCTTCGTGACTCCTTGCACGAAAAAGCAGCAGTCCTCAAAAAGTTATTTCAGGAAGCATGCCAAGAAGGTCGCTCTATTGATGATGTCCAGACTCTGCGCTTTAATGAATTTCGCAAGAATATTTTAGCTCAAAATGCTTCTATCTTTGTCGGACTGGCGGATGTTCGAAAGGAGGTGCAGGAAGTAAATGACAAAGTGGACATTATGGCCTCGCGCTTGAATGACGTTCAAAAGAATGTTGAGGAAACCAAGGAGGGTCTTTCTCACCAGCTTCTGGAATTTCAAAGTCAGGCACAGGAAAATCAGAATATTCTTCATGCCCAATTGAGTGAGCTTGTAAATTACATTAATCGGGGCGGTGCTGACAAAAAGGGGGAAAGTAGCAGCCGAGGACCCCAACAGCCTTCGCATGTTCAAATCAGAGATAGTGGTACAGGCGGTGGTAGTGCTATAAGAACACCGGACTTTGCACAAAGGGTTGAAATTGCTCAGAGACGAATTGTAGAGACTGTTTTGGATGCTGATAGAAATGCTGAATCTCTTGAAAGACAGGCAGCAGCAGATCAAGATAGAGAACGAAGGAGAAGGGAAGCGAGATCGTTGAAAAGAAGAAGATCTTAGGGTAGGAAATCTTTGTACAAATCTAATGTAAAATTTTGTTGTTTTATGAAAAGTTTTCATTCCAGCAGATAGTGTGCAATTTATTTTTGCATATCTTTTTGTCTCGGCTGCTGAAGTTTTGTCATCACCAAAAAGGGGGAAATTGTTAGGATAAAATTTATTAGTTTGGTGATAACGAAAATAAGATAAGTTGCTTTTGGACAATCAGTTTTCGTATCTAACAGGAGAACATTTATCAATCGACTGTTAGAGTAGATGCCCAACTAGCCAACTTGTGGCGTGTGGGTTTTATTGACTCTTGTACAAACGATCTTTATATATGATATTCGCACTTTCTTATATGGCATTCTTTACTTTCATTATGTGTGTAGTGATTTACAATTGTGTTGAGTAAAGACCTAGAATACACTAAAGCGTATGTTAGATGTGATAGTGGGTATGACGGCTATCATGAAACACATCTAATAGTCGCTGTGTACTCTAAACATGTTCCTAGTCGATTGGGCCGTCAAAATGAGGATAAGGCCGCCCGAGTTCGAGACTAGTATCTGTGATGCGAAGTACCATGTTTCATTGGTAGGGAACATTGTGATGTTCTGAGCATGCAGATAGATAGTGACCTGGTGATCTATCGAACTACCCTCCTTCGGACTTTCCAAGTGGTTACCATTTGTCGAGTGGATAAGTCCGAGGTCTTGGTTGTACTGATTAGTCCTCATAACTCGAAACGTCATTGAGACTCTACATGATAGGCGTCTCACTTTGACCCGTTTGCCGACTCACTTGGGTTCACCAGGCGTCGGGATTGGGTGAGACCCCGATGCATGTAGGAGTCGATGCATCGTTGTCGAGGATTCACCGCTCGCAGACATGCGTGGATATCCTATGCTATCTGAGGGGATAATAGTGTGCAAATCTCTGGCCAGAGTACTAGAAGTGTTTTAGGTAAATGTGTTTACCTAGTTACACTCGCGATGTCACTATTCGATCTCCAAGATGTATGCATAGCTATCGGATCTCTAACGACTCTCGATTTAGCAATGGTCGTTGATCTGATCGGGATATATGGATTGAAAGGACCGTACTGTACGCTAACCATGACCGACTGGTTCTTGCATTAGTGTGCAAATCTCTGGCCAGAGTACTAGAAGTGTTTTAGGTAAATGTGTTTACCTAGTTACACTCGCGATGTCACTATTCGATCTCCAAGATGTATGCATAGCTATCGGATCTCTAACGACTCTCGATTTAGCAATGGTCGTTGATCTGATCGGGATATATGGATTGAAAGGACCGTACTGTACGCTAACCATGACCGACTGGTTCTTGCATGCACTATCAGTGATACCTAGGGGATCATGGGGCGATGTTGCTAGACGCTTTACCATGATCCGTTGGGCAGGTCCGGAATTGTGATTCCGGAGCCACAATGGTTGTGGGCCCACGGCTAGCTGTATCCCTGAACCATTGAGGGTCACACAAGTACTGGATTCGAAATTCCCACACGGATACTCAGCTCAATGTGTTGAGCACGAGAAGAGGATTTCGGGAAGTACGACTTCCTAAAAGTCAACAGGGGTCAAACCGGGATTTGACTCTGTTGAGGGGCAAAACGGTCATTTTGCTATTTAGGGTTTGATAATCTGGAAAATTGTTTTTCACGTCATAACATTCAGTTTTGGAAACTGAGTCGATCGGTATGATCTGATCGGCGATCGGAGTTACGATGAAGTCACAACGATTGATATCGTCATTTGGACCCGGGCCCGTTGGACCGGCCCAAGTCCAACTTTAAGTCTATTTAATTAGACTTAGTGACTTGATTAAGATACAACTACAACATAACCTAAACCTAGCAAAATCAGCCGCCACCCTCCCTTCTCCTCTCTCGATCACGCCGCCGCCGCCGCCGCCGCCGCCGTGCGCCGTCGCCAACTTCGCCGGAATTTGTTCCGGCCTAGTTTTTCGTGGAGAATCCGTTCGTGCTGATCTCGTCAGGACTTCTAGTGCAGTCTGACGAAGGAGTCTCGAAGATCTAGTCGTGGACCGGATTGGCGATAATCTACCGCAATCTACCGAGAAGAGCCGGATTATTGTAATCACGGTTGGAGCCAGGCACAAGTGCCAGAGAGGTAACTCGCTAAACATCCTATGAATGTCGTAGAATGTAGATTGTTTTTCGTATTGATCGCCTCCTGGTTCTATAATTTTTGTTCTTCCGCTGCCTGGCCGGGGGGCGGATCCGGATCCCCAACAGTGGTATCAGAGCCATGGTTTTCCGGATCTGATCATACGAATTGCCATAATTGTATCTAACTTGTTGAATTTCAGAATCGGAAACGAAAATCAGGAAAAGACCACCGGACCACCGCCGCGTGTGGCGGCGCTAGCAGCCGCACGACTTCGCGCGCACGTCGCGCGACACCTTGCGCACCGGTTGCGCATGGTGGCCGAAGCGCTGGCCGCTTGTCTCGCGCGATGCCTCGACGGTGGCCGGCCCCTTGATCGCGCGCCGCCCGCACCATCTCGCTCGTTGGCCGCACGCTTGCGGCGAAGGCTGGCCGGAACGTTGCGCCGCTCCTCCCGAGACGTTGCGCGATGGATGGCCGCTCGAGATCGCGCCGCTGGTTGACACATGCAGCGCACTGGTTGCGCACGATGCGTGCCGCTCGCGCGACGCTATGCGTGTGCCGCGTGCGAAATTTTTCGTGGCGGCGGCCGGCCGGCCGCCGCTCCGGCGATGCTCCGGCGAGTTTCCGTTGATGTCGTGACGGCTGGTCTAAATTCTTTTAGGGTTTGGTTCGGGCCTGTCCCGGGCAGCCCGTGAAGTTTTCGGGCCGGTATGCGATGTCGGGCCCGATTTTGATCGATTTTAAAATTTTAAGTTTTTGGGCCTAAAATTGTTTTAAACCCAATATGATACAATTAAAATTGGTAAAAATGTGATTTTAATTATGAAATATGATTTTGTAATAAAATATGATTTTGTTGATTAAAATTTGTTTTATCGGCAAAATACGATTTTATTATAAAATACGATTTCGTAATTAGAATATGATTTTACGATAAATAATTAGATTATTTAAATTATGCATGTTAATTAGATTAATTGCATGATTGGGGTGATCGAGAGCCGTGCCCAATGTGTTAGGTGTATGCAATAGGTTTTATTTGATTTCGGTTTTTAATAATATTGATTATCATTTAAAGTGGGCCTGTTTGTGGCCCGTTCCCACCCCTTGATAAATGTATCCCTTATCTGTCATAGCAATTTAAATGTAAATTACTAGAGTTAGTGGGAGGACATCCGAAGACGGTGGAGATGACGATCAAGATATTGAAGACCGAAGATCTGTAAAACCGGAAAGCATTGTAATATGATTGCATTGCATATTGCATTACCCCTAGGATTGGACCCAGGTCCGTGGCTGGCAACCACGGACCGCATAGCTCTCGCGATCGATCATCTCAATGTTATTTATATATTTGATATATAGATTAATTGAATCCGCATGTTTGCATGTTTTAAATTAGATTTAAATATGCCTGAGACCAAAATATTTTCAAAATAAAATCCTTCGTTTTAAATTTGATTTAAAACTTATATCAAGATAAAAGTTTATTCGATAAACTAAAGGGTATTTAAAATTGTTTAAATTAACCCTACCTTCCATCAACAATGGGTGTACGTCGATGCTACCCGTATACATAGCCCGACTCATATTATTGAGGGGGTCATGTATGCCGGAAAGCTGTCCACGTCATTGACAATTGTTGTGAGTCGGTCGGAACTCCCCTTAACGTTGGCTCATATTATTGGGGACA
>KV015577.1:470551-485268 GCA_001598015.1 Dorcoceras hygrometricum
ACAAAGGACAATCCCTGTCGGTACTTTCAAGAACAGATTTCAAACGGGAAGAATTTGTGTCCAATGGGTTTAATTCAAACAGAGGCTTATATACGAAGGCATCGCCATTGAAGAGCACAGCTGAGGTCGTGAGAATTGTTGTCGCAAAGAAAAGATTAATCAAAAGGAGAACAATCAAAGGGAAGAAATCAGAAGCGAAGCTGTCAACTATCTTTCGTAGAGGAGCTTATTGGAGTTGACAGCTGAGCTAGAATTAGCTTTTGTAGAGCACTTCCCTAGTGTGTGAGAAATAGAAAAACAGAGAGTTGAGAGCTTCATTGTAAAATCTCACACACAGATATTCATTCACAATCATTAGTGAATGAATCTCAAAACCATTTCACAATCAGTTACCGTCCAAGCACGATGACGTAAAACTCTGTGTATGTAGTCTTTGAACAGAGACGTTAAACAAGTTTTGAGTGAACAGACGAGGGCTGGTAGAAGTCTAGGAGTTCTCGCAGCTGCTGGTTGCGAGATTGGGTCTGTACATATTGTATAGATCAAATCTTCTAGTGGATCCTTTCGAGGTGGAAGAAGGGGAGACGTAGGACATTGAGGTCCGAACTTCCAGAAACAAATCGATTGAGTATTGTATTCTTTAAGCTTTTAGCACTTGCATTTATCTTAGCATTGCATAACACATTTGATGGCATACACAGTTAGCACACTTGCACAGTCGAACAGATTTATGTTGTACATAAATCTGTCTGAGTTGTTTTAAAATATTAGGATTCATTTCTGGTGTTTTCCTCATGATTTAAAATCATACCAGATATATCTCCGGTGCTCTTGCTTTTAAGTGTTCAAGAACCAGAGGTATTGCACCTCATCTTCCAGTTATAGCAGCGCGCAAAATTTTTACTGTTTGTCAAAGCAGCGCTGCTAAAGTTCCTTTTGGGAAACCGGGACCCAAAAAATATGAATCCTTCCAAAGGGTCAAGGAATTCAAGAATGAAGTAGAAAACCAACTGGGCAGAACTATTAAAGCTCTTGGATCTGATCAAGGTGGGAAATACTTAAGCACAGAGTTTTGGATTATCTTAAAGAGAATGAGATTCTCTAATTTAACTCCTCCAAGGACACCACAAAAAAATGGTGTAGCGGAGCATCGTAGTCGAACCCTGATGGACATGGTTCAATCTATGATTAGCTTTACTGAGCTTACACCCTCGTTTTGGGGCTTTGCGCTCAAAACCATGGTATTTTTATTGAATAATGTCCACACTAAAGCAGTTGAAAAGGCTCCATGTGAGATATGGATGAGCAATAGCCAAGGTACTCGTACTTGAGAATATGAGAATGCCCTAGCTACGTGAAGCAGACAGTTAGAGATAAGCTGATAATCGATCCATATTTTATTACTTCATGGGGTATCCAAAAAACTCAATTGGATACTATTTCTATCATCCCGCGGAAACAAAAGTGTTTGTTTATAAAAATGCCACCTTTCTGAATAAGGAATTTCTATTGGATAGAAAAGACAACATGATGGATCTCGAAACAATTCGAGATCAACCCGAAGTGAATAGTGCCGCCCATGGTTCAAGAACCCATAGTTGAAGGACTTGGGTGACACATCCAATATTCTAGGAATACAGATCTATTGGGAATCGAAGAGGATGCTCGGACTCACCCAAGAGACCTACATCGACATCATACTTAAGAGGTTCTCTATGGAGGATTCCAAAAGAGGATATCAACCTATGTGTCATGGGGTCACTCTATCCAAGTCGATGTCTTCAAAGACTAACGAGGAGAGAGAGAAAATTACACATGTGCCATATTCATCGGCTATAGTTAGCATATTTTATGGTATGATATCTACTAGGTCTGATGTGGCATATTCTCTGAGGTCACGAGCAGATATCAAGCGAACCCCGACCAATTGAATTGGAAGGCCGTGAAGGACATTCTTAAATACTTGAGAAGGACTTAGAATATGTTCATGGTCTATGAGGGTGGAGAATTGAAGTTGGAAGGCTATACAGACTCTAGCTTCCAAAGTGATGTGGATGACTCAAAATCAATCTCTAGATTTGTATTCATGCTCAATGGAGGTGTTGTCTCTTGAAAGAGTTCCAAACAAGTGGATTCAACTACTAAGTCTGAATACATTGCAGCATTAGCTGCTACTAAGGAGGCTGTTTGGATGAGAAATTACATCCAAGAGTTGAACGTATTTCCTGAAGGAGTTGGTCCAGTCCCGATGTACTATGACAATACGGGTGCCGTTGCTCAAGCTATGGAGCCTAGGCCTTATCAACGATCCAAACATATACTGAGAAAGTTCCACATCATCCGGGAAATGGTGGGAAGAGGAGATATTGTTGTCAAACGAGTCACCTCTACAAAAAACATCATTGATCCACTTACGAAGCCTTTGCCAGGACCATTGTTTGAAATATATCATGAAACAATGGGACTATGTCTGATGACTAGTTGTCTATAGGGTAAGTGGGAGATTGTAAGAGTAGGTGTCCGGCTAGTAAACTGTTGGTAGCGGGCTTTGTTGACTGTATTGTAAAAATGATCTTTACTCATTTATATAATTTACATTTATGTGGCATTCTTTATCCTTGCTATTATTGCTCAAACTTGTTGGATAAAGATCTTGCCTGTACTATAGTGTATGTTAGATGTGATAGTGGATTTGATGGCAATCATGAAGCACATCTAATAGTCACTGTATATTCTAAATCAGTTCCTAGTTGATTGGGCCATCCAAAACAAGGATAAGGGCCACTCGAGTTCAAGAATAGCATCTGCGATGCAAAGTACCATGTTTCATTGGTGAGGAACATGGATATGTTTTGAGCATGCATGATGGATAAGGGACCAGGTGATCTACCAAACTATCCTCGTTCAAACTTTCCAAGTGTCTATCATTTGTTGAGTGGATTAAGGCCGAGGTCTTGGTTGTACTGATTAGTCCTTATTACTCAAAACATCATTGAGACTCTGCATACTAGTCGCCTCACTTTGACTCATTTACCGACTCCATGAGGGTCATCATGTGGTGAGGTTGGGTGAGGTCACGATGCATGTAGGATTCAATTCTTTGTTGTCGAGGATTCACCGCTCTTCTGCGTGTGGATGTCCTATACTATGTGAGTAGATAATAGCGTGACAAATATCTGGCCAGAGTAATAGATATGCTTTAGGTAAATGAATTACCTAATAGCACATGCGATGTTGCTATTTGATCACCAAGATGTATGCAGGGCTATCGAATCTCTAGCGACTCTCGATTTACCAATGATCGTTGATTCGGTCGGGATATTTGTGCTGAAGGAACCGTACTATATGCTAACCATGACAAACTAGTTCTTGCAAGCACTCTCAATGATACCTAGGGATAATGGGACGATGTTGCTAGACGCTTTACCATGGTCCGATGAGTAAGTAGGAAAATTTGTTTTTCGAGTTACAAAAAGTTGTGAGCCCAAGGCTAACTGTATCCTTGAAACATTGAGGGTCACAGAAGTACTGGTTTCTTAATTCTCGTATGGATATGGAGCTCAAAGTGTTGAGCATGGTGGAAGAAAAATAGGATTATGACTTCCAAAATGAGTAGTGGGAGTAAACTGCCATATATAGATTTATTGGTACGAAAATTTGATTTTGCATCATAATAATCAGCTTTGTAAACTGAGCTCATCGGTGATATCTGATTGTCAATCGGGATTATGATGGCACCACAATCGTTGAATCGAATAAATGTGCAACATTTGAGTCGAAACGAATGTGCAGCATATGAGTCGAAACGAATATGCAGCGTTTGACTTGAAACAAAAGTGCACAGTTTGAGTCACACTCAAACTCTATCTCTATATCTATAAATATGGAATTGTGAGGAACATTGATAAATCCATTGATTATTTAATAATAACTCTAGTCTTCCCTCCCCTCTCCTCCTCCACATGTCTCCACCTCCCCTTGACAGTCGCCGCCGTCGTGCTAGCCACCACCACCATGCATCTCTACTGGGAGATTCCATTCATGAAAAATTGTTGTGGTTTCTAGTGCAAGGAAGCGAAGGAATTTGGAAATAGGTCATGGACCGAATTATGTGAACAAATTGGAGATTCAACCGTTTGAGGGCAATCACCGCTTAAAAACCGGAATAGTCGGAGTAGGGTGCAAAGTCGTCGAAGGGCACGATTCGATGCAAAAATTTTGAACTTTCGCTAAGCCCTGGGGCCTGATCCGGATCCTTTGAACGCCAACATCTACAAGACACCCAGGGTAAACATGCATAAACAGATATAACATGTATTCAACCACATGCAATGAAACAGTCTCCGTGCCTAGACTCAAGTGAACTAGAATATAAATAGAGCTTATCCCAATTTAAGCTCTGATACCAAAATGTCAGCTCCGGTGTTCATAATTAAGGATTAACACAATTAATAATAAAACACGAAAGCTTGAAAGTGGGGTAAATTTGGTTTCTTCCTGATACTGTTAGGATCGAAAACCAAGCTCGGGAGTTCGGGGTTGGGGGGGTGAATGAACTCCTTGGCTAACTTTGCTTTAAAACTTCTTTCAAAAGATTTTATTGCGACGCAAACCTCCATCCGAGTTACCAGCTTAGAGGGTTCTCAGTTACTGTTGTTGTCTCGTGTACTAAAATGATTTTTATGCGGAAACAACATGATTCAACAGTGAACAATTTAAACCAATGCGTGAATGCAAAAGATGTAGAGATGAGAGATTTGTTTCTGGAAGTTCGGAGCAAATTCTCCTACTCTCCCCTTCTTCCTCAATGGGAAAGATTTCAACTAGAAGATTTGATTTATACAACCACTTGTACAAACCCGATCCAATAACCTGCAGCTGCAAGAACTCCTAGCAATCAACCAACGAATCCAGACCCGCGATCTGGTTTGCAATACAAAGAACTCAGCACTAAGCTGGTTGTGCTAATCTAGCACTCTACACTCTCTGTTTATGATTTAGAAAGAATGCTCAACACTCAGAGTGTGTGTAAAGAATATAGTGTGACACGGGAAATGAATAATCAATTTGTGCGTGTTTCACTTGCTTCGAGCTGGTTCAATAGATGAACTCTATTTTCGCTTGTGAAGGCTGGTTAGCTCGTA
Source organism: Dorcoceras hygrometricum (assembly GCA_001598015.1). Taxonomy (NCBI): domain Eukaryota; kingdom Viridiplantae; phylum Streptophyta; class Magnoliopsida; order Lamiales; family Gesneriaceae; genus Dorcoceras; species Dorcoceras hygrometricum. The sequence continues at coordinate 475,696 of KV015577.1, forward strand.
AGTCTTTAGCTCGTTCTTGTAGGATTCGTCTGTTTTGTAACCCCTTCACAGCTGATCTTCTCTTTTATATATACCCTTTGGATACAACGGTAATAAATGTTATCAGTAGACACTTCGAGTGTATCCAAATTGAAAAACCTACGGCGTCTTAAATGTTTGTACGATGTTCGTACATCTCCATTAAATGCATTGCCCTTTTTAGCAACTCTGCGTCGTCTTCAGTTTGAATCGTATCTCTGTATTGGTATTAGCTCAAATTAGTTCCAAGGACTACAAATCACTGAAGAGATGTCAAACGTCTCATTTCAAATTGTACGTAGCTTCAAACCTTCCAAAATTCAATTTTCTATGTTGTCCTTAACTCAGCTGGTCCCCCGATCTAGTTTCTGAACATTGAGCTGCTTTTCTTGATCGAGTTCTAAGCTTGATTATATCCAATCTGCTTTGAAGTATTCGGCTCATGTCTTTGTTCTGTACTGATTTAGATAGAAATCTTTGTACACTCATATCTTCAGTACTATAGCACTTGTAAAATCATTCTGCTTCGAGCTAGTTTACTTAACTGGTCTTCCAGCTGGTCAATTATTCTACTTATTACTCCAACTGGTCGAGTATACCACTTATCACTACCATTTGTGATCTGTTTTCTCAACTGTAAACCACTGTTTTGCTGCTCTTCATCTCAATTCTCTCTGTTTCAAATTCTTCGAATTTTCTCAACTGAACTATCCTTATCTGCCAAGCATCTTTGGACTGGTATCAGCATAACTTAGTACCCAGTTGGTTTGTCATAAACCAGCACACCACAATATCCTGAGCTGGTTTGACCTTAACCATCTTTCCTTTGCTTCGATCTGGTTTTTGCGTCCAACGTAGTAAGCTTCATCCAGATCTTGTGCCTTTGGTTTGATTAATCTCTTTTGTTTATAATCACTAAAACTTCTAAAATTAGCTCTAACGATTTCCCCCTTTTTGATGATGACAAAACTCTGGTCATGAAAAGAGATTTATTTAATCTTTTCAGAAATTTACATAGAATGGCTATACAAAAAAAGTTTCCTGATCCTATACGAAATATTCTGAGTTATCCCTTGCTCAAAAACATCTTCTCCTTTTATAGCTACTCATCCCTTCACCCCTTTTATATCTTGGTCATAATCGTTCCCCATTTCTGTTGCTAGTCCTTCACCCCTTGCACTGCTTGGACCTTCCCCCTGTCTACTCGATCCTTCCCCCTTTTTGGCATCACCCAAATCCTTGAGGTGATTAACTAACGCAGCCAACTGTAGCTTGACAAAATCCAGATCACTAGAAATTTGCAGCTGATGCTCTGTGAATTGTCGAACCAGACTATTTTCCAATGATGTCTAGGAAGACGCAACGTTGGCTGCCACCGTATCCATCTTTTCGTAAAATGATCACTTGTAAATGCGAAAGTCGTGCTTCATAAATGTCTGTATTTGCAACATTTCCTCAACTTTGAAATCCAGAGATCAAACTTTTAAATCCATGGATTGGACCTTGGAATCTAGGGAAGCAATGACGTTTTGCATCTTCTCAATCTTAAGATCATCATCAGGGTTTTCCTGGGGGCTGGAAACAAAGACTTGCTATGGACCAGTTTGTGTAGAAGATTCATGCTGAGTGATGTTGTTTTTCTCTTCTCTCTCGGCATTATATACAACCAACTGTAAATTCTATGGACTGGGACCCTGATGGTCCGTATTATTTTCCTCTGAATCGGGATTTAGACCCAGATTATTTACATGATCCTCATCGCGGACGAAAAAGTGTCAGAGAGAGTAGGACTCTCACTGGGACTAGGATCAGAATCGGGATAGAAACTCAGACTGTCACTCTCTTCACTGTTAAAGGAGGGATGAAAACCAGAAGATCTTGAACTAGAGTGGGCAGGACTATTCTGAGGCTGATCCTCTTCCTCAGGAACTGGTTGTTCTTGTTGTCCACCCGAAGAACCCAACTGTTCTTTCTCTGTATCCTCCACCTGCTCAACAGTTCAATCAACCACCTCAATCTGTCCATCTGCTGTAGGCTCAGGAATCTGAGGGCTCGTGTTCCCGATCCGGTTGCTTTTCTGGTCTTGGATTGGTGGGTTTTGCGAGCTGAGCCTTAAACTTCTTCCCAATTCAATCAAGGAGTGAAATCCAAAGATCCAACTCGGTCTGTAGATCTCTAATTATACGTGATGGGCAGACCAGCTCGAGCTTGAAATAGGTTGATGCTTTTTCTGATTTTGGCCAATTCAGCCTCCAGCATGCGAATAGCTATAATGTCCTGGTTGGCTGATGGCTTATCCTTGTTAAATTCTTTCCAATGCTCAGCAACAACTTTGCGCATATGCAGCTCCACCAACTTGTACCAGATGAGATCCCTTTTTTGGAGCAGCTCATTAACCCTGTCCGTCTCGGCCCATGGAAGTAACTTATTCTCAGCCTTTGCAAACTCTTCCAAAAATTTCATTGAATAAATTTTGTCTAAACGATAACTGGTTCAAAACCGATACCACTGATCAAATATTCAGATTTGGCACTCTGCTTGCTTCCGTATGTTCTGAATTGCCAGCAGGTAGTGTTCCTCTACTTGGTTTGGTCGATCAAAATGGGGCAGGATTCCCTTGCCTTTATCCGTTGGGTCAATATTTGGAAGAAATTGTGTGACCCAGTCGATCTCTCGAATCCCGATAGGAACATAAACATCCTTACCAGTATATGTTGTCAGTTTATGAGTTGGTTGGGCAGGTTCATGCCTTTCCACGATAGCCCCTTCATTTGTAGCAGCTTCCTTCTCGGTCTGGTTGCTGCTCTCCTCCTACTGTGTTCGACCAACATTATTAACTTGTTCCTCATTCTCTTGAGTTTTCCCTACATTTCCTTCGGGACCACCATCAGTACACTTATCAAGCTCGCCCTGAGAGATAGTAGAAACATTGCCATCCTGGCGTTCCTGTTCAGTTTGGTTTGCACCCTCCATACGCTCGTCTTGTTCATCCACGTTGGAGGTTTCATTTCTACACTCCATATGCTCGTCATGTACAGGAGTGTTGGATCCATCACCATCTTGCTTCTCCAACTCTAGATGTGTTGCTGCAGTATCTTCTGGTTCACCAGCGGTTGACATCTTGTCACCCCCGACTGGTTCTTCAGAGACTGGACCAGGTTGGGACTCTGTTCGATTTCCAGCGATGGAAAGCACTTCTTTGCTGGCTTGGTCCGGTGATTCTTCTTAATGAGCACCGGAGGAACAGTTACGATAGCCTCAGAATCAGACGATTCAACCACTTGTTTGTGCTTCACGCCTGCTTTCCTTAGATTAGCCAGCGTGCACAAATCTTCGTCCGAGCTGGTCCCAGACTTGGATTTCGAGGTAGTAGCTTGACTCCCAGCCGCCTCAGGCTTATTTTCAACAACCTTCTTCACTTTTCCTTGCTTCTTCTTCTCCACAACCGTCTTTTCTGCCTTCTTTTTCTCACCGTGCTCTCTCTCAGCCCTGTTAGATGTAATACTGTCCGCAGTAGATTGATGCTCACTGGCAGTAGCCCCTGACACCTTGCTGGTTTCGCCAGCTGGTCCAACAGTCAGATTTTTCTTGATGTATGTCTGCACCAATTTGTTGGTTATTACTTTCTGTGGATGGAGCTTGACTGACTCCTCGAGATCAGCCTTGACCAGATGCTCCAATAGTACACTCAGCTGGACGGCGAAGCCTTGTGACTGACGAGTAGGGTTGTTCACCATAGCCGTCAACACTTGAAACAACACCTGCGCCCAGTTCACCTTCAACCCAGCAGTGATAGATACCATCAAATCAAACTTTTCACTGGTGACCATATCAAAGGAACCAGCCTTTGGACACAGCCTCTTAGGTGCCCTGGACGGCACATCTGACCCGGAAAATTTGTCCCGCATCGCAATCACTGTCTGATTCGAAACATCCATGAATCTTGTCATCCCCTCAGTGGGTAGACCAAACACTTCTAAAAACACGTCCTTGTCAGTGCCAATTTCCTATTGGCGATGGTACTGATACCGGTCTATGCATCTACCTTCGCATTAGCGAAAAACCCAACCACCGCATTCTCACATACTAAACCCGGTGCTGCTAGAAACCCCTCAAGCCCTGTTTCCACCAGAGAATTGAACATTCGAGCCATTCTGGTGTGCTCCATAGCGAGTACTGATGCAAAATCAACCTACAATGCGTTAACAAAGAAGAAAGCAGCCATTTTTTATGATAAGGGGTTGGGAATTTGGAATAGCAAAAGATTACACGAAGAATGCAGTAAATTTGGTTCCTAAATTGCAAGATTGCACGAAAATTTTGAAAGCGTACATTTAAATGTAAAAAGAAACTGTTTATGTACGAAGGGGTAAGAGAAGGGTTTTTACGGGACACGTGTCATCATCATAGTAAAGAGTCATTTGAAATTCCAGAAGGATGACCCTCCGATTTAAATACGTTTTAGAAGCAACCCAATCTCTACCGTTCGATTTCATATACCGGTCAGGAACAAATAAATAAAACATCATGATAACATCAAGTTGTACATGCCTCAAGGTGGACCAGACCGGCACAGTGCTAACCATCTCGAAGACAACCAGCAGACTGTTTAGTTATCTGTTTTAATTATATTTTTCCCTTGAATTCATGCATGCATAACACAATCATGACATGTCCAAGAGACTTACAATGTTTCTAAAATAAGAAAACTTAGCGTCCGGCAGAGGCTTGGTGAATATATCAGCTACTTGCTGATCCGTTGGCACATGCTCCACCCGAACGTCTTTCTTTAGTACGTGGTCTCGAATGAAATGATGGCGTACAACGATGTGCTTGGTTCTGGAATGCATCACGGGGTTTTGAGTGATCGCAATCGCACTAATGTTGTCATAGATGATGGGTGCTTCTTATGCATCGACACCATAGTCTCGTAGTTGTTGTTGAATCCATAACATTTGAGCGCAACAACTTCCAGCTGCGAGGTACTCTGCCTGAGCTGTGTACGTGGCTATCAACGTCTGTTTCTTGCTAAACCATGATATTAGTCTATCACCCAGAAATTGACAAGTTCCACTTGTGCTACGCCGATCAATCTTACACCCTGCATAGTCTGCATCACTATAACTGTTAGGATAAAATTTATAAGTTTTGGTGATAACAAAAATAAGACAAGATGCTATTGGACAATCAGTTGTCGCAGGAGTTTATTTATCTACAGTAGCAAAGTCAGCAGTTGGAGTATTTGAGATTTCAGCAGTTGGTATGCTTTCAGCGGTTGATTTGTTTTCAGAGAGATTCAGTAGATACTTCATTGAAGAGCATTCAGCAGATGTTGTTGTCTCGATCAGCGAGTACCGATTTGAGTTTTCAGCGCGTTTTTGCTAAGAAGTTCTAAACGACAGCGTTCAAGTAAGTTGGAACGACGTCGTTGGTATGCACAGTTTCGTATCAGCAGATGAAGTAATCAGCAGAAGCATTCTTGAAGAGAATCAGCAGTTGCTTAGCCTATTCATTGAAGATTGCGAAACGACAGCGTTTGGTTAAGTTGGAAAGACAACGTTTTGATTTGCTTAAACATTTCAGCAGAAGCGTTCCTTAGAGATTTCAGCAGAAGTATCGTTTCAGCAGATAGCTACATGTTGTTAACCAGCAGATGCTTTACAAAGATAGCAAAACGGCGTCACTTAAATAAGTTGACACGACATCGTTCTATTGCTAAAGAAATCAGCAGATGGAAAAACACATATGCATATCAGCAGGTATATTCTTCCAAGTGTTTTTCCAAGTCGAAGCATCTTGACAACGACGATGAAGATAGTGCTGGTTTCCAAACTTATTTCAGGCGCAAGTTCAAAGTGATTCAAATACGATCGTTTACTCATAAGGAAAAGATTTGTACGATCGTACAGTTGCCTGGAATTAAGGACAAGTTAGGTACTATTTTGGGTAAATAGTACAGTGTACAGAGGCCGTTTCTCCATGCTTGCACAAATATGGAAAGAAGACAAATTGGCTCTGTGGATGAGCAATTTACCTTGTAGTGGAGCAGGAATTACGGTGTACGATTTTGGCAGTAATTCAAACGGGATTCATTTTCCTTTGAAGAATTAATATGACCGTTGCAGTCGAAGCCTATAAATATCAGCAGCGGTGTTGAAGAAGAGACACTTCGCTAATTATCTATTGTTGTCACGCTGCCAAAATACATACAGAGCTTACACTTCGTTGATATCTTCAAAAGCTCAAAGACTCGAAGAACTTATCGTTGAATCTTCATTTGAAATACCTTCGAGTCAATCTTCTGGTTATTCATTGTTGAAACCAGAAGATATTTACAGTCTCTAAATACGTGTTTTCATTGATATATTTGATAGAGTCTGTAACGAACTGTCTTGTAAAGAAGTTCGAAAAACGTTCAAGCATTGTAAAAACCAGCAGCGAAGTCTGCGTGAAGTGTTGTAAAGCGCTAGGAGTTCTCGTAGCTGCGGGTTACGGGATCGGGTGTCTGTAGAAAGGATACTCTCATCAAAGTCTTTTAGTGCTACCTTCCGAGGAGAAAGAAGGGGAGACGTAGGATATTGATATCCGAACTTCCAGAAACAAACTCTTGACTCAATCTTTTACATACAGCATTTATTTACTGTTGCGCATTGTTCATTGTTCACAAACCAATCAGCCTATTTCTGCATATTTATTGTTGGCTGATAAGTTTGCATAAAACTGAGATCCAAACTTTTTAAAAGAGTTTTGAAATAGAAAAATAGAAGGAGTTCATTCAACCCCCCCCCCCCTTCTGAACTCCTATTTGCTTAGTGATCCTATTTCCGGGACCATAAATAACCAATCAAATTTAAACTTGAGTCTTTGGGATACCAAAGACCCACGTTCTGCGTGCCTTTCAAATATTTAAAAATGCGTTTAACAGCCATGTAGTGAGATTGTTTTCGATCGACTTGGAAACCGGGCACACATACAGACTGAGAACATAATTTCTGATCTACTTGTTGTGAGGTATAAAAGCGAACCCGTCATCCCATGATACATGGTTACCTCAATGGCAGTTCCAGTTTCGATCACTGCGCTTGTCTATTCAATGGCACTCAATCATTGTACTTGTACGCTGAACTTGATCTGCTCTTGAACCATTCTACACTTGATCTCTGCTCTTCTATTTCATCAAGCTGGTGGACCAGCTTGATGCTTCTAGCGCTCTGGATTCCTGTAGAATCTACATAGCATCCTATGTTGGACCAACTTGGGCGTCCCCTCATTGTTCCAACTTAGATGTTCTTTGCTTGACCAGATTGGGCCTCCCCTCACTGTTCCAGCTTGAACATCTCCTTAATCAAGTGCACTGCACATTTCACAAAAGTCGTTAGTCAAATATAAGCAGGTTTTGTGTTAATCAAAACTTAGATTCTGATATGTAGAAACAGATCCAACAATCTTCCCATTTTTTATTTACACAAAACCTGAATAAACATATGCACGTTATGCTCAAAAACTATTTCTCCCCCTTTTGTGGGAATCAAAAAGGTTTGAAAATCAAGTCTCTCCCTTAATATTACAGAACTCCCCTTAAACAGAGAATGGGATTATTTTATTTTGAAACTAAAATCATTTTTGAGGGATGGATGGCAGTTTGTGAAAAGCAAGTTCATGGCATGAGTTTTGAAACAACGAATCTTTTCCATTTTAAAATCTCATCTATCCAAACTAAAGGATAAATGACAATTGAATTCGCAGAATCCCTTCCGCTTATCTCGAACATTGTTATAGGTGCTATTCTTTCAACGCAACCAGCGAAAGAGGTCTTGCCGTCCATAGATCTCGCACAATCTATCAGCTCGACAGAAGAGATGTTGCCACACTTTCCTTTCGAGAAATTGCTCTGCAATTCAAAATTCATTAATCCTCTGTCTTTATAGAGTGAGTTTTGAAAGCCTTAAAAGATTGTAGCACAGATAGGCTTTCGAAGAGATATCAGAGCATAAAGTATTTTAAAAATGTTTTAAAATTTTCGAAAATAAATGCACTTTCAAGAACAACCTGTCTGATACCAATTGTTAGGATCGATTTACAGCGGGTGTCCGTGAGCTCTGCCACAACTCACGTGGACTCTCACACAGCCTAGACACCAACTCTGTGAGTTACTTGAATTTTAAAATTTAAGAGATGAAAACCAGCACGCAACTGAGAAACCAAATCTGTTGGGGATCCGGATCCGCCCCCCGGCTAGGCAGCGGAAGAACAATAGAAACAGGTGCCGGGAGACGATCAATACGATGCATTCAAAACAAACTACGACATTCATATGATGTTTAAGCGGATTACCTCGCTGGCACTTGTGCCTGGCTCCAACCGTGATTACAATAATCCGGCTCTTCTCGGTAGATTGCGGTAGTTTACGTCAATCCGGTCCACGACCAGATCCGAGACTCCTTCGTCAGGCTGTACTAGAAGCCCTGACGAGATCAGCACGAACGGATTCTCCTCGTCGAACTGGCCGGAAACGAATTTCCGGCGACAACGAGCGGCGGCGGCGCACTGCGGGCGGCGGCGGCGGCGCTTGGAGAGGAGGGAAGGGGCGGCTAGCACTAGGTTTAGGGTTGATTAGTGTTGCAAGTAATAATGAGTCTAAGTCTACTAATCATATTTAAGTAGACTAAGTGTTGGACTTGGCCCGGCCCAACGGGCCCGGGTCCAACAATGAACATTCAGTTCATCTCCACCACCGAGACTTCATCGTAACTCCGATCACCGATCAGATCGGACTGATCGACTAAGTTTCCAAAACTGAATAATATGATCTGAAAAACCGTTTTTCAGAACCCCAGTGCAAAATGACCGTTTTGCCCCTCAACAGCGTCAAATCACGGTTTGACCCCTGTTGACTTTTGGGAAGTCGCACTTCCCGAAATCCTCTCCTCGTGCTCAACACATTGAGCTGAGTATCCGTGTGGGAATCTCGAATCTAGTACTTGTGTGACCCTCAATGGTTCAGGGATACAGCTAGCCGTGGGCCCACAACCATTGTGGCTCCGGAATCACAATTCCGGACTTGCCCAATGGATCATGGTAAAGCGTCTAGCAACATCGCCCCATGATCCCCTAGGTATCACTGATAGTTCCTGCAAGAACCAGTCGATCGTGGTTAGCGTACAGTACGGTCCTTTCAATCCATATATCCCGATCAGATCAACGACCATTGGTAAATCGAGAGTCGCTAGAGATCCGATAGCTATGCATACATCTTGGAGATCGAATAGTGACATCGCGAGTGTAACTAGGTAAACACATTTACCTAAAACACTTCTAGTACTCTGGCCAGAGATTTATACACTATTATCCCCTCAGATAGCATAGGATATCCACGCATGTCTGCGAGCGGTGAATCCTCGACAACGAAGCATCGACTCCTACATGCATCGGGGTCTCACCCAATCCCGCCGCCTTATGACCCCAAGTGAGTCGGCAAACGGGTCAAAGTGAGACGCCTATCATGCAGAGTCTCAATGACGTTTCGAGTCGTGAGGACTAATCAGTACAACCAAG
>KV015577.1:527453-537699 GCA_001598015.1 Dorcoceras hygrometricum
AAGGAGAAATTGATGCTGAATAAGAGCTAACCTTATTGGAAGAGATACGGGAATCGTTGTTTCATATCATCTTCCACCTCCCATGTTGCTTCTTCAACGCCATGTCGATTCCATTGAATCTTCACTAATGGAATCGTCTTCGTTCGAAGGTGTTTGTCTTTCCGATCAAGAATCTGAATTGGTTGTTCAAAATAACTTAAAGTTTCATCCAACTCAGCTTCTTCAGAAGGAATAACATGAGAACTATCAGGCATATACTTTTTCAACATAGATACATGAAAGACATCATGTATACCCGAAAGAGATGGGGGTAAAGCCAGTCGATATGCGAGGTCACCTATCTTCTCCAAAATTTCATAAGGACCAATGAATCTAGGAGACAATTTTACCCGCTTTCCAAATCTGATTGTACCCTTGAAAGGAGAGATTTTCAAGAATACTCTGTCCCCTGTTTCGAAACTCAAAGGTCTTCGTCTGGTATTCGCATATTTGGCTTGCCTATGCTGTGCTGTTCGCATTCTCTGCTGAATCAATTTCACTTTTTCAGTCATCTCTCTAATTAAATCTGGTCCCAACTCAGGTACTTCTGAAACATCATCCCAGTACAATGGTGAACGACACTTTCTTCCATACAACGCTTCAAACGGAGCCATTCCAATGCTGGTTTGATAGTTGTTGTTGTATGAAAATTCCACCAACGGTAATGAATCTTGCCATGACATACCAAAATCCAATACTACCGCTCTAAGCATATCTTCAAGTGTCTGTATTGTTCTTTCAGATTGCCCATCAGTTTGAGGATGATAAGCAGTGCTTAGATGTAGTTTTGTACCCAGTGCTTGCTGTAAACTACTCCAAAAATGCGAAGTAAATCTGGGATCTCTATCAGACACAATTGATTTTGGTATTCCATGCAGCCTTACCACTTCTCTAACATAAAGATCTGCCATTTGATCATGTCGATAGGTCATTCTATAAGGAATAAAACACGCAGATTTTGTCAACCTATCGATAATCACCCAAATTGCATCGCAACCTCTGGGTGATTTTGGCAATTTCGTTACAAAGTCCATGGAAATATGATCCCATTTCCATTCAGGAACTGATAGACTCTGTAATAAACCAACAGGTTTCTTTCTTTCCGCTTTTACCTGCTGACAATTCAAACACTTTGAAACAAATTCAGCCACATTAGTCTTCATTTGTTTCCACCAATATTGTTTCTTCAAATCGTTATACATCTTCCTGCCACCAGGGTGAATGCTGAATTTACTTCGATGGGCTTCGCTCAAAATCTGATCTTTAAACTCCTTAATATCTGGAATAACAAGTCTACAGTTCACATGCAACACATATTCGTTGTTTATGCGATATTCAGATTGATGTCCTGCTTTTACTAGCTCAATCGATTTCTGGATATTCAAATCTCTCTTTTGTGCTTCTTTAATTCGAATCAGCAGTTCAGGTTCAGCACTGATAGCACAAATTCTCATTGGTTTTCTTTCTATTTCAAATACATATCCAGAAATGCAGCAAGTTTCTATCAAATTCGACATTCCAATCGTAGTCAAAGTTAGAGCACAAATCTTTCTACTTAAAGCATCAGCTGCTGCATTCGATTTCCCTGGATAATACTTAATCTCACAATCAAAATCTTTCAACAAATCCAGCCATCTTCGTTGTCTCATATTTAATTCTGACTGGGAAAATAGATACTTTAGACTCTTATGATCAGAAAAGATCTCAAATTTCTCACCATACAAATAATGTCGCCATATCTTTAATGCAAACACGATGGCTGCCAATTCAAGATCATGAATTGGATATCGAATTTCATGCGGTTTTAACTGTCTTGAGGCGTATGCAATCACATGACCGCGCTGCATTAAAACACATCCTAACCCTTGGTGAGACGCATCACAATACACAAAAAATCCACCAGTACCTACAGGAATTGTTAACACTGGTGCAGTAGTTAATCTCTTTTTCAACTCAAGAAAACTGTGCTCACATGCTTCTGACCAAACCAGAGATAATATGCCCAAGAATACAACTCTTTGTAGCCAAAACTCACATTTCGACAGTTTCGCATACAGCTTCTCATTTCTCAAAGTCTGCAAAACTGTTCGAAGATGACTCGCATGATCATTCAGATTCTTCAAATAGATGAGAATATCATCAATAAATACAATCACGAAATCATCAAGATATCTTTGGAAGACTCGGTTCATTAAACTCATGAGCACTGCTGGTGCATTAGTCAATCCAAAAGGCATAACCACAAACTCATAGTGACCGTATCTTGTTCGAAAGGTAGTCTTCGATATGTCTTCATCTTTTACTCGCAATTGATGATATCCCGATCTCAAATCAATCTTTGAATACACTCTCGAACCTTGCAACTGATCAAATAATAATCTATTCGTGGCAAAGGATATTTATTCTTTACCGTTGCCTTGTGCAATTGCCGGTAATCGATACATAGCCTCATTGATCCATCTTTCTTTCGCACAAATAGTACTGGAGCACCCCAAGGAGAAACACTTGGTCTAATGTATCCCTTGGTAAGAAGATCCTCCAGCTGATCTTTCAATTCATTCAACTCAATTGGTGCCATTCTATATGGTGCTTTCGATATTGGTTGTGTACCTGGCATCAATTCAATGCTGAAGTCTACCTCTCGATATGGAGGTAATCCAGGGATTTCATCAGGAAAAACATCAGCAAACTCGCAGACCACTGGTATATCAACCAGATTCGGGCTACTTTTCTTTGTATCTATTGCATAAATCAAAAATCCCTCTGCTCCTTTCTGCAATAGAATATTCATTGCAATAGCAGAGATCAAAGGAATTCTGGCTCGTGATCCCTTACCATTAAATTTCCATTCATCAGCGTGCTCTGGTTTGAATCGAACTACCTTCTGGAAACAATCGACTGTTGCTCTATACTTGGTTAACATATATATGCCCACGATACAATCAAAATCAGATAATCCAAGCACAACACAATCAATTTCAATTGCGTGACCCTAAAACTGTAACACACAATTTCTCACCGCTGTGATCGATAACATTCCTTTTCCCAAAGGCGAAGAAACCGATACTATTTCAGTTAAAGGTTCAGCAGACAACTTATGTGATATCACAAAATTCTCAGAGATAAAGGTGTGTGTTGCACCAGTATCAATTAATACATAAGCTGGAAAGTTGCACAAGTAGCAGTTACCTACAATAACATCGTCTGGGGCTGCTTGTGCTTGTTCCTCTGTTAATGCAAACACTCTAGCTTGTTGTTTAGGAGGTTGGCTCACTGTCTGGCTTCCTCCTTGTCTACTTTGTTGTGGATTTTGAGGTTGATAAGAATGTACAGAAGAGGGTTGCCTTTCTGGTGTTGGAATTGTTCTCGCTGCTGCTGAATTCTGGAAATTCGCAGAATTACGTTGAGGACATATTCGTGCGAAATGTCCCGGCTGATTACAAATACGGCAGAGGCCAGACACTCCTCTACATTGTTCGGTGGCATGTCTCCCTCCACATTTGTTACAATACTCGCCAGCTTGTTGTCCAGTTTGGATTTGTTTAAAATCGCTCGAACTGGAAGAACTGCTGGTTCCAGATCGTTTGAATTGTTTTCCTTTTTCTTTAAAGAAATTTTTCTTTTTCCCACTGCTGCTGATTCCAGCATCAAAGCGAGGGGGTGGTGGAATCTGTGGGTTCTCTGCTGCTTTGGCTGCTACTGGCACAAATTGTGCTCTTCGCTGCCTTAGCAATCCAGCTTCTGCTCCTTTTGCTCGGTTCAACGCATCAGCAAAAGTATTTGGTCTTCCAGTATTTACCAAAGTAAAGACATCTGGATTCAATCCATTAATGAATTGATCCGCTTGTGCTTCATCATTCATAGCAACATGTGGCGCAAATTTCAGTAAACTCGTGAACTTGGCCACGTAATCCTCTATATTCAACTGCCCTTGTCGCAAGTTCGCAAATTCCGCTCCTTTATCCTTCCTATAAGAAACTGGGAAGAATCGTTGATAGAAAGCTGTTTGGAATACTGCCCACGTAATCACACTACCCTGATTTTCAAGCGCTTTCTTTGTTGCTACCCACCAGCTTTTCCCAATACCATGCAGCTGGTGTATAATCAATTTCACCCGACGCTCATCAGTGTACTCAAGTGCTTCGAACAACTGCTCAATATCTTCTAACCAGTTTTCACAATCAATAGCACTTTCTGTTCCTGTCAACGTCGGTGGTTTAAACGACTGGAATCGTTTCAACAAAGTCTCCATTGGAGTAGCAGCTGCATTCAGAACCTCAGTAGATGTGCTACCCTGTTCTGTCTGCCGATTCGTGGTTCTTCGAGGAGGCATATCTAGGAATCAAACAGATGTGTTTATTATTTCTCATCAAACAATTACGAATCAATCTCAGTCCCTCCTCTGATTAGCATATAACAATGTTCTGCTGCTCAAGATATCGAGTGCTGATTCATACTTCACTCAATACATGCTGTTAATCACTTCCAACGCATGTAATTCTCATAATTCGTCGGTATATTCTTACCATTTATTCACAAAAATCATGTGATATAAATTCAAAAGCAGTAAGACATATACCACACAAGCATGCAGTTCATGATCTAAGCAATCAGGAAGAACTCGATCTACCCCACTCATCTAGTTCAAAGATCTCACTAATGTAGTAACGCTCTGATACCACCTGTTGTGAGGCTCTCTGCTCACAATTAATCTTCTAATCTTAATCAGTGGGTTATTATTGTAAACTAAACAAGTTTAACAATCTAATCTGGTTTATACATAACTTAAAAAAAAATTTCAACCAGCAGAAGCATAATAAGTTCAGCTGGTAGCATAAACATGATTCTTTTACACAAATACTTCAAAGTTTACAGCGGTTACAAGCTAAGTTCACTAGTACACGCTTATGTCTTATATACAAAACCAGACGTAAGCAACCTAAGACCAATTATCCCAACATCTAGACTATCAGCTGATGTTTAGTCTTCCTGCTGCTGATCCAGCGTCTAGGTAGTATTTCTCGCTACCCGTGGTTGCTCCCCACTAGTTCTTTCTTCCTGTTGTCATGCACACATACAAAACAAAACAACAGCCGGATAAACTCCGGTGAGAATCATCTCAATATAATCAGCAGGTACGCATACATTCTCGAGTAATCTAGTTCCTGACTCTTCTGTCAGATTATACCTTTGTTCCTCTGTTTTAAAAATACTTCAATCAGTGTTCTTAAGCTCTGTTCCTCACTTCCGAAGATACTTTCAAGATCAAAGGTCGATAGCTGAAATCAAAATGTTCTCAGCATTTCAAATTCACTCTTATTTATAGACAACGATCTCTGTATTTCTGTAGCATTTCCAACGTATTCAATTCGAGTTCCACGTGTCATACTGAGTATTCAAACAAGATATACTCCCACCGCTTCGAAAGTTGATAACGATAAATAGATTCCTCAACTGCTGTTGATCGTCTTCAGTTGCTGTTCGAAAATATTTCTCTTGTTATTCAGCAGACGCAACAACCAGCTGTAGTACCAGTCGCAACATGATTCCAGTCGCAACATGAATCCAGTCGCAACATAAATCCAGTCAAAACACTTCAACATTCAAAACGATGTCGTTATAACTAATCTCAACGACGTCGTAACATATCCTCAGCTGGTACTACTTTGCTTAAAAGAAACCAGCAGCTGATCGCACTCTTATTCCAACGGCTGATTTCGTAACATTAGTCGAAACGGCATCGTATCAATATTTCCTGTTTATAATCAAAACGGTGTCGCATCGTTCCCTCGACTGGATAATCAGCAGATACAAAAATCTATCTACTGATTTCCAATTCCTTGCCTGGTTGCTAAACGACATCGTATCGAGGCTCATAATCATAGGTCAAAACGCTGTCGTATATTCTCTCAGCTGGAACCATTTTCCCCTCGACTGGTTTGCGTTTATTACCAAAAACGACGACGTCGCACCTACGTCATCATCAACCAGCAGATGCATCAATAACCAGCAGATACACATCAATGACCAGCAGGTACATAAACCAACAGATGCGTAAGAAATTCTTGCTGCTGATTCCTCGTATAGTAACCAACATGTGGCGCTTTCTCATTAACTCTTGTATTCGCGCGTTGCTTCCAGCTGAAATCAACACTAACGCTTCAACTGAATTTCAAAATTCCACCAGTCGCGAGCTACAGTAACCTGCTGCTGATTTTATCAAATCGCTTCGCCTGGTTACTTCGTCTGGTTCTCACACTTAACGCGATTTAACGATACACAGCTCATGAATCACCCAACAATTCCAGAAGAAATCCGAGCTCATAATGAAGCTTCATTAATTCATAAATGTTGGAGCGTTAAACTAATCCTCTTCTTAATGATTCTGGGCATTACAAAGAAGGTAGTTAAAAGCGCTGTGACATTCCTCGTACTTTATGTTGACGACATTCTACTCATTAGGAATGATGTAGGAATTCTGCAGTCAACTAAAGTATGGTTGTCTAATAGATTTTCGATGAAGGACATGGGTGAAGCATCCTATATTCTTGGAATACAGATCTATCTGGACAGATCTAAACGGATTCTTGGACTCACCCAAGCTACCTACATCGATACCATACTTAAGAGGTTCTCTATGGAAGAGTCCAAGAGAGGACACCTACCTATGTGCCACGGGGTCACTCTATCTAAGTCTATGTGTCCAAAGACTGATGAGAATATAGAGAGTATGACACGTGTGCGATATGCCTCGGCAATAGGTAGTATTATGTATGGCATGATCTCCACTAGACCGGATGTCACATATGCTCTGAGTGTCACGAGCCGCTACCAAGCTAACCCCGGCCAATTGCATTGGAAGGCCGGGAAGGATATTCTCAAGTACTTACGAAGGACTAAGAATATGTTCATGGTCTATGGGGGTGGTGAACTGAAACTGGAAGGCTACACTGATTCTAGCTTCCAGTGTGACGTGGATGATTCGAAATCAACCTCTGGATTTGTATTCATTCTCAATGGTGGTGCTGTCTCTTGGAAGAGTTCCAAGCAAGACACCATCGCGGATTCAACCACTGAGGCTGAGTACATCGCAGCATCAGCTGCTGCTAAGGAGGCCGTTTGGATAAGGAATTTCGTCCAAGAGTTGGGCATCATTCCTATTGGGGTTGGTCCAGTCCCGATGTACTGCGACAACACGGGTGCCGTTGCGCAAGCAAAGGAGCCTAGGTCTCACCAAAGAACCAAACACATACTGAGGAAATACCACATAATCCGGGATATTGTGGCTAGAGGTGACATAGCAGTTGAGAGAGTCGCCTCTGCGGACAACGTTGCTGATCCACTTACGAAGCCCTTGCCTAGACCGTTGTTTGAAAAACATCACGAAACAATGGGACTGCTTCTGATGAGTAGTTGGCTTTAGGGAAAGTGGGAGATTGTTAGAGTAGATGCCCAACTAGCCAACTTGTGGCGTGTGGGTTTATAGACTCTTGTATGAAACAATCTTTATATATGATATTCGCATTTATTTATATGGCATTCTTTACTTTCATTCTGTTGTATAATGATTAACAATTGCATTGAGTAAAAGACCTAGAATACACTAAAGTGTATGTTAGATGTGATAGTGGGTATGACGGCTATCATGAAACACATCTAATAGTCACAGTGTGTTCTGAACATGTTCCTAGTCGATTGGGCCGTCAAAATGAGGATAAGGCCGCCCGAGATTGAGACTAGTATTTGCGATGCGAAGTACCATGTTTCATTGGTAGGAAACATTGTGATGTTCTGAGCATGCATATAGATAGTGACCTGGTGATCTATTGAACTACCCTCGTTCGGACTTTCCAAGTGGTTACCATTTGTCGAGTGGATAAGTCCGAGGTCTTGGTTGTACTGATTAGTCCTCATGACTCGAAACGTCATTGAGACTCTACGTGATAGGCGTCTCACTTTGACTCGTTTGCCGACTCACTTGGGGTCATAAGGCGTTGGGATTGGGTGAGCCCGATGCGATGTAGGAGTCGATGCATCGTTGTCGATGATTCACCGCTCGCAGACATGCGTGGATATCATATGCTATCTGAGGGGATAATAGTGTATAAATCTCTGGACAGAGTACTAGAAGTATTTTAGGTAAATGTGTTTACCTAGTTACACTCGCGATGTCACTATTCGATCTCCAAGATGTACGCATAGCTATCGGATCTTTAGCGACTCTCGATTTACCAATGGTCGTTGATCTGATCGGGATATATGGATTGAAAGGATCGTACTGTACTCTAACCACGATCGATTGATTCTTGCAGGCACTATCATGGGGCGATGTTGCTAGACGCTCTTACCATGATCCGATGGGCATGTCCAGAATTGTGATTCCGGGACCACAATGGTTGTGGGCCCACGGCTAGCTGTATCCTTGAACCATTGAGGGTCACACAAGTACTGGATTCGAGATTCTCGCATGGATACTCAGCTCAATGTGTTGAGCATATGAAGAGGATTTTGGGGAGTGCGACTTCCTAAAAGTCAACAGAGGTCAAATCGTGATTTGCCGATGTTGAGGGGCAAAACGGTCATTTTGCACTGGGGTTCTGAAAAATGGTTTTTCAGATCATAGCATTTAGTTTTGTAAACTGAGTCGATCCGTCCGATCTGATCGGCGATCGGAGTTATAATGAAGTCTCGGTGATGGGGATGAACTGAATGTTCATCCGTTGAACCCGGGCCCGTTGGGCCGGTCCAAGTCCATCTTTAATTCTATTTAATATAGACTTAAGCCTAGACTTCATAACTAAACACAACACTTAACACTTGTAACCCTAACCCTTAGTGTGCGCCGCCCCTCCCTCCTCTCATAAGCCGCCGCCGCCGCCCTTGTGCGCCGCCGCCATCGCCGCCACGTGCCACTGGAATTTGTTCCGACCAACTTGACGAGGAGAGTCCGTCCGCGCCGATCTCGTTAGGATTTCTAGTGCAGGCTGACGAAGGAATCCCGTCTCCGGTCGTGGAGCTGATTGACGTTGTCTACCGCAATCTACCGTGAAGTGCCGGTTTCCTTGAGAAACTGGTCGGAGCCAGGCACGAGTTGCCAGCAAGGTAGTGATCTAAACGCCCTATGAATGTCATAGATTGTTTGTAACTTAATTGTATTGATCGTCTCCCGCTATTGTTTTTGTTCTTCCTCTGCCTCGCCGGGAGGCATGATCCGGATCCACCGCGGCTACCCAACAAATCAAACAACACATAAGCAGGCAGCTTGTTGATGAACGTTGTCTACCGCAATCTACCGTGAAGTGCCGGTTTCCTTGAGAAACTGGTCGGAGCCAGGCACGAGTTGCCAGCAAGGTAGTGATCTAAACGCCCTATGAATGTCATAGCTTGTTTGTAACTTAATTGTATTGATCGTCTCCCGCTATTGTTTTTGTTCTTCCTCTGCCTCGCCGGGAGGCGTGATCCGGATCCTCTGCGGCTACCCAATAGCTATCCGATCCTTGATAGCCTTCATGCATTTCATAGCATTGATTTATAGCATGTGCATGATTAGCTGTTTGATACCTCTTCGTACTGAGGCTTGACCTCGTATTTGTTTTTCTGCTTTTGTGTTGTTTGGGTCTGTGTTACCCATTTGCAGGTAACCAATCTGGACAGAGTGGAGCGCCATCTGGTCGATCCCCGTTCCTTTGAGTCCCAGTTATATTATGATATGTATTGAACCGGGGGATGCCCCGTGTTTTTATGTGTTGGGGATCTATACTTGATTTGAGTATTGATGTTACCTGTTGTGTTTGGGTTTGAGTTAACTTGTATGATTATGAATATTTTGAATGTATGTTTTGAGTTCAGACCCAAATGATTTCAAAAAATTTTTAAGCCCTGTTTTATGCTTCCGTGATTATGTGCTTAATTGTGCTCTAATCCTGTGAGATTAGCACGGGGCCTAACATTTTTGGTATCAGAGCTTAAACTGGGATAAGCTCGATTCCTTTGATCACACTCGAGTATTGGCACAGAGTTTTGATTTGATTTTGATTGACCTCTGTGACTTATGTGATCTTTATTCTGTCTATGTGATATATCTGCTGTGAGATCTTACCTCTAGAATTGTTTAGATGCCGCCGAGGAGAGGAAGAGGTAGGACGACTAGACGTACTGCGGAGGAGTCTAGGGCAGGTAGTGATGATGATGTTCATCAGGTTGAGAA
>KV015577.1:560378-578403 GCA_001598015.1 Dorcoceras hygrometricum
ACTTCTAGTACTCTGGCCAGAGATTTATACACTATTATCCCCTCAGATAGCATAGGATATCCACGCATGTCTGCGAGCGGTGAATCCTCGACAACGATGTATCGACTCCTACATGCATCGGGGTCTCACCCAATCCCGACGCCTGGTGACCCCAAGTGAGTCGGCAAACGGGTCAAAGTGAGACGCCTATCATGTAGAGTCTCAATGACGTTTCGAGTCGTGAGGACTAATCAGTACAACCAAGACCTCGGACTTATCCACTCGACAAATGGTAACCACTTGGAAAGTCCGAACGAGGGTAGTTCGATAGATCACCAGGTCACTATCTATCTGCATGCTTAGAACATCACAATGTTCCCTGCCAATGAAACATGGTACTTCGCATCGCAGATACTAGTCTCGAACTCGGGCGGCCTTATCCTTATTTTGACGGCCCAATCGACTAGGAACACGTTTAGAGTACACAGCGACTATTAGATGTGTTTCATGCTAGCCGTCATACCCACTATCACATCTAACATACGCTTTAGCGTATTTTAGGTCTTTACTCAACACAATTGTAAATCATTACACACATAATGAAAGTAAAGAATGCCATATAAGAAAATGCGAATATCATATATAAAGATCGTTTGTACAAGAGTCAATAAAACCCACACGCCACAAGTTGGCTAGTTGGGCATCTACTCTAACACTAGCAGCGTCCATAGTCGAGGGTTGAGGGCTAGGCCATGGCTGGTTTGAGTTTGGTTGCACGATTGCATGGTGCGCATGCCGTGAGCGGGCAGCCACTTTCTTGCGTCTCGGCCTTGGGCTGTGGCTCACGGTTGTGGCTGTGGTTGGTCCCAATGGAACCTTCTGGACCTGGGGGTGGTCCATCTGATGGGGCTTCGGCCATGGTGGCCGGAGCAAGGAGGACGAACGGTTGGAAGTCGGCGTGTCGCTTGGGGGCGGCGGAGGCTTGCATGAGATCGGTAGGGTTTGTGAGAGGTTGGTTCGGTTCAATTGGACCTGTTTCATTGGGTCGGTTGGACCATTAGTCGAGTATCGAGTCAAAATATTTTAAATATGGTCCGAGTTATTTTAATTTTGGACCTGTTATTTTAATTTTAAAGATGAAGGTCCAATTTTATGATTTTTGGTCAAATTTTAAAGTCAAATATTTTAGTCAAACTTTTAATTAAATTTGACCTATTACCTTATTTTTAGATTTTAAAGTCAAAATTGAGGGTATTTTAACTTTGATTTTAGAGTCAAAATTGATTCAATTCATTTTAAAGTCAAAATTGGTCAATTCATTTTAAAGTCAAATTGGTATTTGGTTTCAAGGTCAAATTGGTCAATTGATTTTGAATCAGTCAAAATTGGAGTATTTTAGGTATGTTAAAGGTGAACTTTTAAGTTATGTGTTAAGTTCAATTTTTAAGTTAAGTCTAGAATTAGTGGGTCCAGGCTCCTGAACCAGTCCTTGATGAAGTGAAAATGTAGAAGACCGTGAATGTATATGTCAAATATTTTAGTCAAACTTTTAATTAAATTTGACCTATTACCTTATTTTTAGATTTTAAAGTCAAAATTGAGGGTATTTTAACTTTGATTTTAGAGTCAAAATTGATTCAATTCATTTTAAAGTCAAAATTGGTCAATTCATTTTAAAGTCAAATTGGTATTTGGTTTCAAGGTCAAATTGGTCAATTGATTTTGAATCAGTCAAAATTGGAGTATTTTAGGTATGTTAAAGGTGAACTTTTAAGTTATGTGTTAAGTTCAATTTTTAAGTTAAGTCTAGAATTAGTGGGCCAGGCTCCTGAACCAGTCCTTGATGAAGTAGAAAATGTAGAAGACCGTGAATGTATATTTAAGTATAAATGTAGTATTCTATGTACGTAAATTTTTTAAAGGAAAGAATTAAATATACATTGACGGGCTAAGCTTTTAAATTGCATGATTTTAAGAAATGCACGCATCATGAAATTTTACGAAACTATCCAGCATGAATTTTTTAAGATAAAACCCGAGGGATTGAAGTGATGTGGCAAAGTTTAATGATGGGAGCTAGCCGGGTAGCCGGACCTGGGGATCCCCTATTTTAGTGTATGATTATGAGCCTATGGATCCATGTGATCACGACATGGTGAAGTGGCATAGTAGGTGCTTGGGATCCTGAGGTAAGGTCGGGTGAACCGCACCGCCACGTACGTTGGTTATTTCGACTGATCAGTCATACGCCCGCTCACATTCACTGATACGACTCATAGTTTTTCATGTTACGTTATGTCATGCCTTATGTACGCTATATGTTATGATATGTTATGAAATGTATGAACAAGGTTTTAAGATCATCCATGCATGCGTGTTTTAACGTTATTTCATTAAAAGAATGTGTCTGCATGTGACTTTATGTATATGTACCTTGTTATTTAAAAGATAGAGCATGTTGAGCCTCTAGGCTCACTAGGTTTAAATGGTGCAGGTGATGACCCTGTTGATTTCATGCCGACCGATGGTGAGGACCTTTGAGTGCCTGTTGCAGCAGTACCCCACTATGATGTTTTACTTTTGTTATGATACGCTTTTCAGATGTTCTTGTTCATTTTCATTAATTTTACTCAGTCTGTTTTTAAACAGTATGAATGATTTCATATTTTAAGGTATTTTTTATTTATGTTTTAAGGTTGTTAGAAAATGATTTTAAAAGGGAACGAGCCATACCTTTTAGTTTATTTATTCCGCACACGTTTTTTTAAAAAAATTCCTAGAGTACGATTCGTTTCAATAAAGCCTCTTAGCACACTTTTCCGTTGGACACAAAGTTGTAACTGTTGAAAAGTCTTCTGACACTTTAGTACTTTGTGTCTTTTGGCTTTTAATGTTTTGCAGGCTTTATTTGACTTGAGCTCTTTTCATCGTCGCTTCTGCAGCCTTTGCTAACTTCGAGTTCTGTTTGTCTCGATCAAGTAAATTAGTTTGTCTTCTAGTATTCAAAGATTGCACAAAATAATTTATTTTATCTGGCGCAGGACTTCTGATCTGGTCTACAGCTAGTGTCCTTCAGCTGGTCTTCTTCAACCGTTTTATCTCTGAGCTGGTTGAGTGTTTCAAGGCTCTCTTCTTCTCCTCTATTTCTGCTCTTGTAATGCAGCTGCTCTTAGTCTGTTCTTTCCTTCTCTTGAGCTGCTTCGAGCTAGCTGTTCATTACGCTAAGCAGGTCAATGAGCTGGTTTCTCAGCTGGTTTCCTTCCCAGCTGGTTGCTTTATTCACTATAGCAGCCTTCTGCTTCCCCATCGTGGGCATCACTGCTGAGGTCCTTGATCAGGTTTTCTCTTCCCTGATCTGGTTTACCAGTCGGCTCTTTTCTCCTTAAGAGCCCCAGTGTTACTTGCTTGTCCTATTGATCCATTCAGGCACCTCATCCAAACCATCAGCAAGCACACTGGTTGATTGAGTAGTTCTACTAGGAAACTTTAAGCCTTATCCACGTAGAGCTGCAAGCCAGCACCAGTGATTATACAATAATCAGTTCAGATTCCTATGCTGAACTGATTATTCAGGCTCCTAGTGATATGCCTGCACTCGATCACTACGATTTTCTATTCAATGGCACTCACTGCACTTGTACGCTACACTTTATGTGCTCATGAACCATTCTGCACTTGATCTCTGCTCTTCTATTTCATCAAGCTGGTGGACCGGCTTGATGCTTCCAGCGCTCTGGATTCTGTAGAATCTACATAGCATCCTATGTTGGACCAGCTTGGGCGTCCCCTCACTGTTTCAACTTAGATGTTCTTTTCTTGACCATCTTGGGCGTCCCCCTCACTGTTCCAGCTTGAACATCTCCTTAATTACGTGCACTGCACATTTCACAAAATTCGTTAGTCAAATATAAGCAGGTTTTGTGTTAATCTAAAATTAGATTCTGATCTATATAAACAGATCCAACAGTTATGATATACGAAGCCAGGAGGTTGTGTAACATACACTTCCTCATTCAAGATGCCATTTAAGAATGCACTTTTGACATCCATCTGATAAACTTTGAAATTCTTAAATGATGCATATGCAAGAAAGATTCTAATATCCTCAAGTCTAGCTACTGGTGCGAAGGATTCTTAAAAATCTATTCCTTTATCTTGTCTATAACCTTGCGCTACCAGCCTAGCTTTGTTTCGAATGAAATTTTCGTTTTCATCTAGCTTATTCCTAAAGACCCATTTTGTTCCTATAACGTTTTGATCATTAGATCTGGGAACTAGATGCCATACATTTCTACGTTCGAATTGTCCTAGTTCTTCTTGCATTGCTTATATCCATCTCGGGTCTACTAAGGCTTCTTCTACCTTCTTAGTTTCAATATGTGAAATAAATGCAGAATTGAAATATTTTTTTTATCATCTGGCCTCGTGTCCTAACGGGTGCAGTAGGATTACCGATGACCAGCTCGGGTGGATGATTTTTTATTCCACAGAAACCTGGTCCATATGAGGTTGATGGTTCGTGCTGTTCCCCCTGCATCCCAACTGTATTGTCTTGATCACAACTTGTTGTATTACCACTTGTTATGTGTGGCTCGTCAGATTGTGCAAGTTCTCCACCGGCTTGATCACGATCCGGACCAGCTCGCTCAATATCTTGAATGTCGGCGTTGGTAATTGGTATGTCCAGTGTGTGCTGGTCATTAGCTTGATACTTGTTTTGTGCCTCATAGTCACTTGATTCATCAATGTTGGTAGACTCTAGAAGAGTGCATAGATCATTTAATTTTGAAGTTGATGTTGATCGGAAGCTGGTTTTATCAAACACGACATGCGTGATTCTTCAACTGTAAGCGTCCTGTTGTTGAACACTCTGTATGCTCGACTAACAGCTGAATATCCCATAAAGATACCTGCATCAGATTTTACATCAAAGGCTCTTGATACGTTTTACCTTTGATATGGAAGAAATATCTGCATCCAAATACCCTGAAATATGAAACATCAGGTTTCTTGCCATTACAGATCTCATATGGAATTACTCAATGTCGCTTTTTATCATCGATCTGTTATGAGTATAGAAAGCGGTGTTTACTGCTTCATCCCAAAATTTGTTTTAAATACCAGAATCAGCAATCATAGTTGTAGCAGCTTCTTTAAAGTGCGATTTCTGCTCTCAGCCAACCCATTTTGCTAAGGTGTTCTAGCTTCAGACAACTCATGTTTGATTCAATTGCCATCCAGATAGGAGGATTTTAAAGTTCAAAAACTATGTTCCTCTATCACTCCTAATCCAGTTGACATTGCAAAATTACTCATTTTGAAGACGTTTCAAAATCTTGATCATCTGATCGGCAGTTTGATCTTTTGATTTTCAAAACAACACCCAAGTAAATTTTGAAAAATCATCAACTACGACAAGGGTGTATTTAATTCCCCCTAAGATGGTTATGGGTATTGGACCAAAGAGATCCATGTGTGAAAGATCCAGCTTACGTGAGGTTTTATTACTACCTCTAGTTTTGAAAGTTTATTTTAAATGTTTACCAGCTAACATGCAGAACAAATCTTGTCTTTTGAAAATTTTAGTTTGGACAAGCCGTCAACCAACTCACGTTTACTCAAATTGGCAATTTTTTTTAAATTTAGATGATTCATCCATTGATTCCATAGCCAGCTCTTTTAAGATTCAGCTACTAGGCATGTTTGTTCTGTATGCGGTTGGTCTGACCAGTCGACCTTTCTAGGTGTTTCCAGATCGATAACCTACTAGCACAGTCATACCTTCCGATTTAGAACCGTGCAAGTGTGCTTCTAAAATTTAACAGAATAATTACTTTTGCACAACTGATTGATACTTATCAAGTTGTAGCACAAGTTCTCTACAAGGAGACATTGTTGACAGTAAAGTTACCATTGATAAGCTTACCCTTACCCACGGTGTTACCATTCGAATTATCACCGACGGTGATCTTAGGTCCATTGCAAGATTTGATATCTGTGAGCAGCTTGTCATCTGTAGCCATGTGCCTTGAACATCCTAAAACGAACCAAACTCTATAAATTTTTTTTTTAAAACATGTGCAGAAACATAAACTGAAAGTATGGCTCGTTCCCTTTTAAAACATTTCTAAAATCATTTTCTCAACAATATTTTAAACATAAATAAATACATATTTAAAACGTTAAAACATCCATACGATTCAAAACCAACTGAGTAAAAGTACTGAGAATAAACATATTTCAAACCAATCATACTAAAAATGTATCATAACAGAACTGAAATATAAAGGCGGTCACGGGCTACTGTTGCGGCAGGCGCTCAGAGGTCCTCACCGCCAGTCGGGATGTACTCATCAGCAGATTCATCACCTGTACCATTTAAACCTAGTGAGCATAGAGGCTCAGCATGCTCTATCTTGTATCATAAGTACATACTAATAAAGTCGTATGCAAGAACATACTTTAATAAAATAGCATTAAAACATGAACGCGTGCATGATCTTAAAACATTGCTTCATACATTTCGTACATATCATAACATATAACGTACATAAGGCATGACATAACATAACATGAAAAATGTATGAGTCGTATCAGTGAATGCGAGCGGGCGTGTGACTGATCAGTCGAAATAACCAACGTACGTGACGGTGTGGTTCACCCGACCTTACCTCGGGATCCCTATATGTCACACCTCTGTGCTTTCCACTTCACCATGTCGTGATCACATGGATCCATAGGCTCATAATGTTAGAGTAGATGCCCAACTATCCACCTTGTGGCGTGTGGGTTTATAGACTCTTGTATATGACAATCTTTATATATGATATTCGCATTTATCCATATGGCATTCTTTACTTTCATTGTGTGTATGATGATTTACAATTGCGTTGAGTAAAGACCTAGAATACACTTAAGTGTATGTTAGATGTGATAGTGGGTGTGACGGCTATCATGAAACACATCTAATAGTCACTGTGTATTCTGAACATGTTCCTAGTCGATTGGGCCATCAAAATGAGGATAAGGCCGCCCAAGTTCGAGACTAGTATCTGCGATGCGAAGTACCATGTTTCATTGGTAGGGAACATTGTGATGTTCTGAGCATGCAGATAGATAGTGACCTGGTGATCTATCGAACTACCCTCCTTCGGACTTTCCAAGTGGTTACCATTTGTCGACTGGATAAGTCCGAGGTCTTGGTTGTACCGATTAGTCCTCACGACTCGAAACGTCATTGAGACTCTACATGATAGGCATCTCACTTTGACCCGTTTGCCGACTCACTTGGAGTCATAAGGCTTCGGGATTGGGTGAGACCCCGATGCATCGTTGTCGAGGATTCACCGCTCGCAGACATGCGCGGATATCCTATGCTATCTGAGGGGATAATAGTGTATAAATCTCTGGCCAGAGTACTAGAAGTGTTTTAGATAAATGTGTTTACCTAGTTACACTCGCGATGTCACTATTCAATCTCCAAGATGTATGCATAGTTATCGGATCTATAGCGACTCTCGATTTACCAATGGTCGTTGATCTGATCGGGATATATGGATTCAAAGGACCGTACTGTACGCTAACCACGACCAACTGGTTCTTGCAGGCACTATCAGTGATACCTAGGGGATCATGGGACGATGTTGCTAGACGCTCTTACCATGATCCGTTGGGCAAGTCCGGAATTGTGATTCCGGAGTCACAATGGTTGTGGGCCCACGGCTAGCTGTATCCCTGAATCATTGAGGGTCACAAGTACTGGATTCGAGATTCCCGCACGGATACTCAGCTCAATTTGTTGAGCATACGAAGAGGATTTTGGGAAGTGCGACTTCCTAAAAGTCAACAGGGGCCAAACCGGGGTTTCCCGTTGTTGAGGGGCAAAACGGTCATTTTGCACTGGGGTTCTGAAAAATGGTTTTTCAGATCATAGCATTCAGTTTTGGAAACTGAGTCGATCAGTCCGATCTGATCGGCGATCGGAGTTACGATGAAGTCTCGGTGATGGTTCTGAACTGAATGTTCATCCGTTGGACCCGGGCCCGTTGGGCCGGTCCAAGTCATCATTAAGTCTATTTAATTAAGACTAACCTAGACTTCATAATAACTCACTCTCATAAACCCTAAACCTAATTATAGCCGCCCCCCCTTCTTCATCTACCTCACGCCGCCGCCGTGCGCCGCCCGCCGCCGCCGCTCGCTGGACTTGTTCCGGCTAGTTTTTCGAGGAGAATTCGTTGGCGATAAAATCCTTCAGCTTTCTAGTGCAGGCTGATTGGAGGGAGATCGATTCCGGTCGTGGACCTGATTGACGGATCTACCGCCACCTACCGTGAAGAGCCGGCGTTCTTGTAATTCCGGTTGGAGCCAGGCACAAGTGCCAGCAAGGTATTCCTTAAAACACTGTGAACTCCTTCGATTTTTCTATTTCAAAGTCCTTTTAAAATGTTTGGGTCTCAGTTATAAGCAAACTTCTCAGCCAACAAAATATGTGCGGAAAAAGGCCGATTGATTTGTGAACAATGAGCAATGCGCAAACACAAAATAATGCGTAAATAAGAGATTGAGTCGAGAGTTTGTTTCTGGAAGTTCGGATATAAATATCCTACGTCTCCCCTTCTTCCTCCTCGGAAGGTAGCACTAAAAGACTTTGATGTGTGTAGCCTTTCTACAAACACCCACTCCTGTAACCCGCAGCTACAAGAACTCTTAGCACTTTACAACACAACTAGACGCAGACTTCGCTGCTGGTTTACAGTGTTTGAACGTTTTACGAACTTCTTAAAAGACAGTTCGTTTACAGACTCTATCAAATATATCAATGAGAACACGAAGCTAGAGACTGTAAGTTGACTCGAAAGTTTATCTAATGAAGATCAAAACGAATTGTTCTTCGAGTCTTGAGCTTTTTGAAATATCAATGAAGAGAAAGCTCTGTTTCAATTTTGGCAGCGTTATAGCAATAGATGATAAGCGATTCGTGTGTTCTTCAAAGCCGCTGCTGATATTTATAGGCTTCGATTGCAACAGTAACATTAAATCCTCCAAAGGAAATAAATCCCGTTTGAATTACTGCCAAAATAGTACACCGTAATCTCTGCTCCACTGCAAGGTCAAAACGCTCATCCTCAGAGCCAATTTGTCTTCTTTCC
Organism: Dorcoceras hygrometricum; assembly: GCA_001598015.1. Taxonomy (NCBI): domain Eukaryota; kingdom Viridiplantae; phylum Streptophyta; class Magnoliopsida; order Lamiales; family Gesneriaceae; genus Dorcoceras; species Dorcoceras hygrometricum. The sequence goes on from KV015577.1 coordinate 569,510, forward strand.
ATTTCTGTGCAAGCATAGAGAAACGGCCACTGTACACTGTACTATTCACCCAAAATAGTACCTACCTTGTTTCCTTCATTCCAGGCAACTGTACGATCTAACAAATCTTTTCCATATAATCAAACGATCGTATATCAAATACTTAGAGCTTGCGCCTGAAATTACTTTGGAAATCAGCACTAACATCCATCGTCGTTAAAAGCTTCAACTGGAAAAACGCTAAGAAGAATTCTCTGCTGAAATGCGTACGCGTTTTTCAATCTGCTGATTCTTCTAGCAATGAAACGATGTCGTGTCAACTTAATTAAGTGACGCCGTTTTGCTATCTACGAAAAGCATCTGCTGGATAACAATATGTAGCGCATCTGCTGAATCAATACTTCTGCTGAAATCTCTAAGCCAATACGCTGTCGTTCCAACTAAATCAAACGCTGTCGTATCGCAATCTTCAACAAATAGACTAAGCAACTGCTGAACTACTTCAACAAAGAGTCTGCTGAAATCTTCATCTGCTGAAACGAAACAGTGCACTCCACGACGTCGTTTCAACTTATCAAAACGCTGTCGTTGACACTTCTTAGCAAAACACGATAGAACTCAAATCGAATACCATCTGCTGAATCTTCACGAATAACTGCTGTAGCTCTTCAAGAAGATATCTGCTGAACTGTAACTGTGCATACCAACGACGTCGTTCCACTTAATCAAGACGCCGTCGTTTTAGCACTCCTCCAACTAATCAACTGCTGATCTCTTCATGAAAACTCCAACTGATAAAATAGCACTTGTTGAATGCGACAACTGATCGATCAATCCATTTTGTCTTTTTGTTATCACCAAAACTTAATAAATATTTTTCTAACAATTTCCCCCTTTTTGGTGATGACAAAACCTTCAGCAGCCGAGACAAACAACATATGCAAAAATAAATTGCACACAATCTGCTGGAAAACAATTTTCATTAACCAACAAAAATTGTACATAGGATGTGTACAAAAATAATCAGCAGAAAGAAAATTTAATCTTTTCTCCTTCTCTTCAAAGACTTTGCTTCTTTCCTTCTTCGTTCCCTGTCTCTCTCTGCTGCCTCTTGACTTTCTCTGTTAGCAGCATCAGCATTGAGAACTGTTTGAACAATTCGCCGCTGAGCCATTTTAACTCTTTGCTCAAACGATGGAGTCACTGCACTGCCTGTAATTTGAGTAGCAGCAGGCTGTTGAAGACCTCGGCTGCCACTTTCCCCCTTTTTGTCAGCACGGCCCCGATGGATATAATCAACAAGCTCACTAAGCTGGGCATGAATCACACTATGATTCTCTTGTGCCTGACTGTGAAATTCAAAAACTTGGTGGGAAAGGGCTTCCTTGGTTGCCTCAGCATCCTTCTGAATATCATTCAAGCGCGAGGCCATGATGTCCACCTTGGCATTTACGTCTTGCACTTCTTTACGAACGTCCGCCAGTCCAACAAAGATAGAAGCATTTTGCTCTAAAACCTTCTTGCGGAATTCGTTGAAGCGAATTGTCTGGACATCATCCAAAGTGCGACTCTCTTGACGTGCTTCCTGAGATAAAGATTTGAACACTGCAGCTTGATCACTCAGGGAGTCACGCACACTTTGCTCAATCTTATGCAGCTTCGAAGAGATATTGCTTTGAGACTCAAAAAGCTGTTCTGAGAGAGTAGCTTGAAAATCAGCAAACAACGCAGAGAGATCCTGAGAGATAGGAAGTCGGGAAGATGCAGTCGTATCAACATCTGTATGATCAAAACGGAGAGAAGAACTGCTGGATGAAGAAGAAGATTGCTGCTGCTCCAATGCTAACTGTACACGAGGAGCAACTGAAAAAGAATCTTCAAAACACTGTACGCCGCGCAAAACCGTCTTCTCTAAAGCAATAGCTGAAAGAAACTCTGTAATTTCTGCACTTGAAATCCGGTTGAATAAACTCAAATTAACAAATATGGAGCAAAACTGAGAAACTCTGAGCTCAAAAACTGTAGGCTGGGTAGGAGCAAAACTGAAGACTGATCCACTCAACTGCAAAGACCTGCAAGAACGAATAGAACCCACGGGTAGAAGTCTCTGCACACAAAACTCAACAGCTTCCAAGCACACATCTGCCCAACGCTTCCTCAACAGTTTGAAAAATACACTCATAATAGGTAGAGTGTCATCATACTGCCTCTGAAGAGGAACCTCCGTAGACACCACTTTCCTGGGGATTTTCACCCACATGTCAGCACACTGCTCCACTGTCCATACTCCATTCACCAAAAACAATCTCCTGATCCAACACAACGATCGAGTGTTTGAATTTGATCTAGCAAGAACAGCTCCTCGATCGCATGGACGGCCCTCAAAAATTTTAGAACAACTGGGCTTCGTCCATGGAAGACCAAGAATGCGGACTTCCTGTGCTAATTCCTCCAATAAAGAAAGATGTAGGGCCGAGAGAAGCTCAATAACCTGAATATCCACAGCCGTAGAACCTTGGCCTGGAGCAAAATTGATCCTCCATGCCTCCAGAAATTTCCATACCAAAATTGTCCTATACTTCAGCAAGATATAAAACTTCCGTTGAATAGCAATCTGAGGAGACTCAGTTTCTCCCCAGTGCAAAACTTGCTCTTCTTTGCTGTACATTTCTTCAAAATTGATTGAGGACAATTTTCTCAAGCTAAAGGAACGAAACTTACATCGTTGGAGTAGTTGGCGGACTCGGGCGTTTGAATGGTTGAAATCAATATCGGCGCAAATTAAAGAAAAATGCTCTTTAGCCGGATTGCCCTTGACAGGGTCTTTCTCCACCAAAATCTCTTTCCCTTTATCATCAGCAGGGATACGAGGAAGTTGTTTGAGAAACCAAGTCCACTTCGTGACACCCGGAATCTTTATCATTTGGCCCATCTTGATCTGAGTAACTTCCATGCATGTGGAGGGCAAAGGAATATCAACTGGAATAGACAAGAGAATATCATCCAGTGACGTTTTCTCATCAGCGCTAAGCCCCTCTTCAGCAGAGATCGCCTCTACCTGCTGAACTTCATCAGCAGGAGCAACATCAGCAGTTGCTACATCTTCATCCTCAGTGTCACTTGCCGTGACCACTGGATTCTCTGCTTCCCACTGCTTGACAAGATCCTCATAAGGCAGATCATACCAATTCTTCTCTACAGTCACTGCTGGCTCAGATGTATCAGCAGGTGCATCAGCAGCTCGCGTTTCATCGAGCACCTGCTGAATGATCAAATCCACCGCATCAGCAGATGAGCACCTGGGCTCCTCAACATCCAAAGACTTGGCCACCTGCTGAATTGGAACAGCCTCTTCTGCCACTGCCACCATCTCCAAGGAAGAAATAGAGGAAATGGATTTCTTCTTGACTGTCCTCTTCTTCTTGGGTACTGCTGCTTCAATATCAGCAGCAGTTCTCTTTTTCGAAACAGCCTTCTCCTTCGCTACCCCTGAGATCTCCTCAGCACCATCCCTATCATTTATTGAGACAAATCGAAGCACTGTCTTCTTTGAAAGAATCTTTGAGGCTGGAAACGCAGAAGCCTCACCCAAATCTACAGCAGGAAAGGTTGCCAACAACAAACTAATCTGAATCGCAAACCCTTTGGCTTGCTTCGTCTTCACAGCCACCATCTTCTTCAGAACACCAAACAAGAACTTCGCCCAATTCATATTTACACCGCAAACCACCGCCGTCATTAAAGAAAACTTCTCAACAGTAATGGCGTTGAAAGATCCGGCTTTCACAGAAATTGCTTTCGCCACAATGTCGCAGAGAAGGCGATAGGGCATCTTCATCTGATTTTTCCTTCCAGATAAGTTGATCTGCTCACCAGACAACGACACTATGCTCCTTGCGTCAAAGATTGCATCCTTTGGCATCTCAGATAAATCCCCCAATCCATCTACTGGCAACTCAAACGATTCTGCAAAAAGCTTCTCAGAAATCTGCACTATCTGACCACCAATAGTACTTAAAACCACCTCATTACGAACTGATGCATTATCGAAGAAGTCCACCAACGCATCCTCATATACAACGGCAGGGCAGCCCAGAAATCCTCTAAGGCCAGAGGCCATAAGAGCTTCAAACATTGAAACCATGCCGGGGTCATCCATTGCAAGCACTGAGTCCAAATCAACGTGTTGAGAATTTTAGTAGAGTGAAGACGCCATTTCGATTGAATATTGTCGAAGAGAATGCCTGTAAGAACTTTGCAAGAGAGATATACGCACAAGAGAATACGATTGAGCAAATAAGCAATGTAAAAGACAATGAACAGTTAACGCGTAGAATATAAGGAATACGAAACGCTTTTGAGGAGAGAGAATGTTGATGTGACTGTTTGCATGGATAGACACGTGTCATCCATCCGTTAGCGCGTACTGTTTTGTAAAAGATTTGAAAATTTTCAAAAACTTTAGATCGTACGGTGAAAATCATTTTCAAATATTTTAATCAAATAAAATACAGAGAAAGATAACTTCGCGCCAAAGGTTTAATAGCCACATCTGCTGATACAGTAAGTGTAAAAACACTACTGCTGATTTGATTTAGCGCTGAGGGTGGCAAGTGCTGATATCTTGTAAGTATCAGCAGTATACACGCAACTGCTGATTATTTCCAGCAGCAACATGTTCTGCTGACTTCATACTTATTAAATCAGCACCTGATTCCCCCTACGACTATGATACTCCAAACGCATGAAAAACTTATTTCAGCAGGTAGATTCGTCGTTCCCCCTGAACAACAAACCTGCTGCTGATTTAAGCTATGGCTTATCAACCTGTAAAAGCGTTAGTGCACAACGAATTAAGGCAGTTCAAGAAGACCTAAAGAGTTTCTAAAATAAGAAAACTTAGCGTCCGGCAGAGGCTTAGTGAAAATATCAGCAACTTGCTGCTCAGTTGACACATACTCCAGCCGAACGTCCTTCTTTAGCACGTGGTCTCTAATGAAGTGATGCCTTATGTCGATATGCTTGGTTCGTGAATGCAGCACAGGGTTCTGAGTGATTGCAATAGCACTTGTGTTGTCACAGAGAATAGGAGCTTCAGAAGCATCAATGCCATAATCCTTCAGTTGGTGTTGAATCCACAGGATTTGTGCGCAACAACTGCCAGCAGCAAGATACTCCGCTTCAGCAGTTGATGTGGCAATTGACGTTTGCTTCTTACTGAACCACGAGATCAATCGATCCCCTAAGAATTGACATGTACCACTTGTGCTCTTGCGATCAATCCTGCAAGCTGCGTAATCTGCATCACTATACCCAATTAAATTAAAGCCTGAGTCTTTGGGATACCAAAGACCCACGTTGGAAGTTCCCTTTAAATATTTAAGAATTCGCTTGACAGCAATATAGTGTGATTGCTTTGGCTCTGCTTGGAATCTAGCACACATACAGACAGCAAACATGAGTCTGGTCTGCTAGCAGTTAAGTAAAGCAAAGAGCCTATAATTCCACGATACAAAGATACCTCTATGGCAGATCCAGCTTCATCTTTGTCCATCTTTATCGTGGAGCTCATGGGAGTAGCTGCTGCTGAACTATTTTCCATTCCAAACTTCTTCAGCAGTTCTTTAGTATATTTGGCCTGGTTGATGAATATGCCATTCTCCAACTGGCGCACTTGTAAGCCTAAGAAGAAAGTCAGCTCCCCCATCATACTCATTTCGAATTTGTCCTGCATCAACTTGGAAAATTTCTTGCACAATTTTGGGTTAGATGATCCAAAAATAATGTCATCAACATATATTTGAACAAGTAGAACATGATCATCTTTAACAAATTTAAACAGAGTCTTATCAACTGTGCCTATTTTAAATTTATGTTCCAGCAGGAAATTCGTGAGTGTATCATACCAAGCTCTGGGTGCTTGTTTCAACCCATATAGAGCTTTATCCAGTTTGTATACAAACTCAGGATTGGTATGATCAATGAAGCCAGGAGGTTGTGCAACATACACTTCCTCTGTCAAGATGCCATTAAGAAACGCACTCTTGACATCCATCTGAAAGACTTTGAAGTCTTTATATGCAGCATATGCAAGAAACATGCGTATGGCTTCTAGTCTAGCTACTGGAGCAAATGTTTCATCAAAATCTATTCCTTCCATTTGCCTAAAGCCTTGTGCTACCAGTCTAGCCTTATTTCTTGTTACTATTCCATCTTCATTCAGCTTGTTCCTAAAGACCCAACGAGTTCCTATAACTGAATGATTTTTAGGTCTAGGTACAAGTTGCCATACTTTATTTCGTGCAAATTGATTCAATTCTTCCTGCATGGCTTCTATCCAGCTTGGGTCAGCTAAAGCTTCATCTATTATCTTAGGTTCAATATGCGAGATGAATGCAGCATCAAAATGTTCATATTGAGATAGCTGGCCTCTAGTGCGAACAGGGGATTCAAAATTACCTATGACTTGCTCAGGTGGATGATTTCTATTACACCGAAGATCAAGTCCAATGGGATTTGATTGATGTTGTTCCCCCTGCGTTGCTGGATAATTTGCAACGGCTGGATCAGCAGACGCTAATTGATTTGAATCGCTAGCTTGTGCGTCTGCTTCCTGCTGGTTAAAAGTGCTCGCTGCTGGTACATCAGCAGGTAGACTTGATGCGCTAGGCGTTGATTGACCAGCAGGAGATACTATTTGACAATTGCGCGCGACTGGATGTTCAGCAGTTGAACTAGATATGAATTGGGAATTGCTTCCTGCTGATTGGCCAGTCGATGTTGAGCGTCGTCTGCTGGTATATTTCTTTGATGCTTCGACGCTTCTTCTCCAGCAGCTGGTGCACCTGTAATTCGATCCTGCTGATCCACGTTAGTTAAATCAATAACAACTGGATTACCTGCTGGATCTTGTTGAACATTGATGTGCGTTGTGACCACTGCTGGTTGTTCCTCCTCAGCTGATTCTCTTGGTGCCACGTCATCGTCTGAGTCGTCGAGACTTGTTGATTCCAAACGTGAGCACAAATCGTGAAGGCTTGCAGCTGAGTTGGACTTGAAGCTTGCTGTTAAGAACAAAAGGAATGTTCTTCGAGATGTGTTACTGGGACTCGATTGTTCTTTTAATGGAGTTTGTGAGAAATCCCAGTAATAGATGCGAGAGATAGTGTTGGTGAAGAAGCTATTCTCTGTTTTAATTTCTTCACCTTATATACTCTGATTCAAAAATGGCCGTTAGAAAAATTCCAATCTCTTCTGCGCTTGTTAAGGCTAAATTGTCTTCTTTCCATTTTCGTACAACGCTCCTCTGTCAATTTGTACTATTTCCCAAAATAGTACAAATCTTGTTCCCTTGAATTGAGGCAATTAGCGCGACTTTATTTCAGCCGTTGATTCTTTCCATCTTGAGCGTTGATTCCATTTCAACAGCTTCTGTAATGTTATCTGCTTCTGCTGATTTTAACATTCGTTCTTTTGTACTACTGCTGAAAATAACTTTGCGCAACTACTGACTTTTCTTGCCCACTGCTGAAATCATCTTTTGCTCAATACTGTGATATTTGTTCCTTCAGCTGCTACTCCGTACTCGACGTGTCTTGCTTTTCAATTTCTTGTTTCATTCTTGTTCATCTACTGATTTCTGCTCAATACCGATTTCTTTCATTGCACAGCTTCTTGAAACTTCTACAGTAGACGTTTAAATCATTTCTTTTCAAAACGCTGCATTTCTTCTTTTGCACAGACTTTGTTAGAGAAACGCTTCACCAAATTTCTCTAATCAGATTTCCCTTTGCAGGCTTTTCTCCAGACTTCTCTATTTCCTTATCGGGTCTTTTCATTTTCTTGCAAAATCTGAATCAATGTTCTGTTTTTGATCCAGATCTCTGCTGAATTCAACAGCAGCCATTCCAGTCTTCACTTTGCCTTTGATCACATCTGGTTCGTTCGTTCGTGTCTTCTTGTTGCAACCAATCAGATTTCTACTGTGCAACAGATCTCTACTCTTCTCACCTTAATTATCAGACTTCTCCTATTTCGAACCAGATTTCTCCTTCTTTCAATCTTCCAGACTTCTGCCTTCTTCGCTAATATTTCTTGTCTTGTCAAACTTTCTTCGTTTTCGCTTCTGACCAGATTTCATGCTTCTTTAGTGCGTAAGACTTCTCCTTGTTCTCTTCACGTCCAGCTTCACTGCTCTTCACGTAGGTCATATAAACAGATTTCACCTGTTCATATCTCTTCCAGATTTCTTCTTCAGATTCCTAGACTTCGTGAGTTTGTCCAGACATCACAAATTCTCCTGTTAAACGTCCAGATTTCTCCTTTGATTCTCACATCAGATTTCTCTATTCACAAGGACAGTCCTATATTATTGATATATTCAGACCTCTTAAAATTTCTCTTCTCTTTTAAGTCACGTCCAGGTATCATCTCATCCAAGAGCAGAGCAGACTTTTCTCAACACATCAAGATTTCTACTTGTTCACGTTAAATCATATTTCTCCTGTCTATAATTGAACCCAACTTCTCTTCATATATGGTTCAAATTTCTGCTGCACAAATTTCTGCTTCGCATTACTGTTTGATCTTCATCAGATTTTCTTTTGATCACGTTAATACAGCTTCTACCAGATTACTTCATCAGATGTCTTCCTCTGTATTGATAAGATTTCTTCTCGATCTTCTACTGTTCAACAGATCCCTACTGTTCATCACCATCATTCCAGATTTCATCTCATTTTTGCTCTTCTAAGTATTTCTTCAGTTTTCTGCCTTCTTCAACACAGCCATATTTCTCTGTTTGTCGATTTCTTCCAGTTCTTCATGTTCACTTGTATTGATTTCTTCCTGGTTCTCCTTCTTTAATATAACCAGATTTCTGCTGCTGTTAGGCAATGCGACACACAGTTCTTCAT
>KV015577.1:578992-601250 GCA_001598015.1 Dorcoceras hygrometricum
GTTAGTTAAATCAATAACAACTGGATTACCTGCTGGATCTCGTTGAACGTAGTTGTGCGTTGTGACCACTGCTGGTTGTTCCTCCTCAGCTGATTCTCTTGGTGCCACGTCATCATCTGAATCTTCAAGAGATGTTGATTCCAGACGTGAGCACAAGTCGTGAAGGCTTGCAGCTGAATTTGACTTGAAGCTTGTTTCATCAAATACTATGTGAGCAGTTTCTTCAACATTCAAGCTTCTGCTGTTGAACACTCGATAAGCTTTGCTTACTGCTGAATATCCCAAGAAGATACCTGCATCAGATTTTGGTTCAAAAGCTGTTAGATGCTTCTTGCCATTGTTGTGAATAAAACATTTGCATCCAAACACCCTAAAATAAGAAATATCAGGCTTCTTGCTATTCCAGATCTCATAGGGAGTTTTATCAAGCATCCTATTTATCATTGATCTGTTCTGAGTATAGCAAGCTGTATTGACTGCTTCTGCCCAGAATTTTTGCGAAATGCCTGAATAAGCAATCATAGATCTAGCAGCTTCTTTTAAAGTACGATTTCTCCTCTCAGCTAGGCCATTCTGCTGAGGAGTTCTAGCTGCTGAAAGCTCATGCTTTACTCCAATGTCATCTAGATAAGAAGATAATTTTTGATTTAAAAACTCAGTACCTCGATCACTTCTTATCCGGTTGACAGTACAAGATTTATCATTTTGTAAATGTTTCAAAAGCCTAATCAACTGGTCAGCGGTATCTGATTTTGCTTTTAAAAACACCACCCATGTATATTTTGAAAAATCATCAATGACAACCAGGGTGTAGTTCATTCCCCCTAAGCTGGTTATAGAAACAGGACCAAAAAGATCCATATGTAAAAGCTCTAAGCTTCGGGAAGAACGTTTACCGCCTTTGGTTTTGAAAGTTGATTTGATTTGTTTTCCCAGTTGACATGCTGCACAAATCTTGTCTTTTGAAAAAGATATTTTTGGCAGACCAGAAACCATATCATGCGTGCTCAATTTAGCAATAGTTTTGAAGTGCAAATGGTTCATTCGCTGGTGCCACAACCAGCTCTTGGAAGAGCCAGCTGCTAGACAAAAATGTTCAGATTTCACTTGCTCTAACCAGTTGATAACATAAGTGTTCCCAGAACGCTTACCCACCAACACAGTTAGACCACTTGAATCCTGAACTGTGCACGTGTGTTGTTGAAAATTAACAAGAAAACCTTTGTCACAAAGTTGACTGATACTAATCAAATTGTAACGCAAGTTATCAACAACAAGTACATCAGAAATTGAAATGTTACCGTGGATAAGCTTACCCTTACCCACAGTGTTACCATATGCATTATCTCCGAAGACAATTTTCGCTCCTTTGTGAGGAATCACATCTTTTAGCAGCTTCGGATTTCCAGTCATATGCCTTGCGCATCCACTGTCCAGGTACCATATTTTTGATATCTCTGCTGATTCGTACCTGCTGACCTGCACGCAAGAAACTCACTTTTGGTACCCAATTTTACTTGGGTCCTGATTGGATTACCCCTTTCGGGACCCAGACTTGAACAATACTTACGGTTTTTCCACTTCTAGGATCCACGAAAGAATGTGCAAAATCACGTGCAGTTCTTTTGAGCTTTGGTTTCATATGATGATCATATTGATCTCTCCTCTGCTGAAACTTCTTCCAGCCCGATTTAACCTTCTTCGAGTTATGCCTCGACTGGTTGGGAACGGATGGTTTTTGACTAGCTTTTGCTTTGTCTTTGTCCAATCTGTTCTTTAGCCAGTCAGGCTTGGAACTCTCAGGTTTTGAAAAGCCTATACCAGCTTTTCCATTTTCGTTCAGCTTTGGTGAGTTCTGATTATCATACTTCACCGACTCAAGACAGTTATATATCATATCAGCTTTGACAAAGCTCATTTTATTGAACTTGTCGTAGGCTGGTCGTGATTGAGTACTCGACTCTCCTTCACAGAACTCGCTGTTGTTGAATCCAATACCAGTTCTATCACTGGCTTGCTTTTGGTTTTCACATATCTTTTGGAGAGTAATAATAGACTTGTTATAGGAGCTCATTTCTACAGTCGATCTAGCAACTTCAGCCTTGAGCTCGCTGATCTCATTTCTCAACATCTCATTCTCCGCTTGTAGCTTACTCAACTCAGTTTTTAGAATGTCAGCATCCTCTTGTTCATCAGAACTTGATTCAGCAGAACTACTCTTTAAACTAATGTTTTCAGCCTTAGCTTCCTCGAATGAATGAGAAAGCTTTCGGTACTCTTTTACCATGTCATTAAGTGCAATGACAAGGTCATCTCGTGTAAATTCAACATTGGAAAAGTCAAATACCTCATCTTCATCAGTTTGATCAGCCATGAAGCAGTGAACCTCCTCTTGTTCACTCTCGCTTGAAGATGAGCTGCTGCTGGATTCATCTGAGTCGCTATCAGCCCAGCTTTTGGTGCTTTCTTCAGCAACCAACACTTTGCGATCATGTTTGCGGCTGAATCTTTTATTGTTATTAGTCTTCATCTTCCTGTCGCTTGATCTTTCTTTATATTTGTCCTTGGACTTGTCCTTGGACTTCTCGACATTTCTTTCATTGTCTTCGTCGTCGCGTTTGTATCGCTCGTCTTTTCTGTAGCGATCATCAGCTCTTCTTTCTTCTCTTTTGTACCTATCGTCTTTCTTTGGTCTGTTGCAATCAGCAGCAAAGTGACCTGGACGATCACAATTATAACATTTCAAATCAGTAGAGACTTTATCAAATTTGTTATAATTATTGAAAGAAGTAGTAGCAGGGTTGAAAGATCTTCTCAAATATTTCCCAAACTTCTTAACGAAGAGGGACATGACGTCATCGGAGAGTTGATCTGCTGATTTGCTCGTGCTGGGAGAGCATGGTTCAGCAGTAGCGGCAGCAAGAGCTTTAGTAGGCTGGGAGGTTGAAGGCGCTTCTGATCTGGTTTCAAGCTCGAACTCGTAGGCCTTTAGATTTGCAAATAAATCGTGGAGCTCCATCTTGTTCAGATCCTTGGACTCCCTCATGGTCATCGTCTTAACGTCCCACTCTCTGGGTAGAGCTCTCATTACTTTCAGCACCAACTCCCGGTTGCTATACTCCTTGCCTAAGCTGTTCAACTCAATAATGATAGCACTGAAGCGCTCGTCGAAATCAGCCATTGTTTCTCCATCCTTCATCTTTATAGCTTCATATTTTTGCTGAGCCACAGTCAGCTTGTTCTCCTTCGTTTCATCACTGCCCTCACAAATTTGGACAAGCTTTTCCCAGATCTCTTTGGCAGTAGCACAGGTCTTGATTTTGCTGAACATATTTTTGTCTTTGTCCAGCGTCTTGTAAAGAATGTCCCTGGCCACGTTGTCCAGATTAGCTTTCTTCTTGTCATCATTTGTATACTCGTGTCTAGCTTTTTCCAGGAACTGAGCCTCGCCACTTGACACAGAAAATGCAAGATTTGGCTTCATAATCTTTAATGGCCCGTCTGTGATAACGTTCCACATCTCATCGTCCATGGCAGCAAGATGCGCCTGCATGCGGATCTTCCAATCATCATATTCATCTCTGGAAAACAGTGGAATCTTGTTTTGTGAGGTAGACATATTAGATAATGTAAAGCACAAAAACAATTGTTCAATAACTGAGATTTCCTGCTCTGATACCACTTGATGGTCCCGGAAATAGGATCACTAAGCAAATAGGAGTTCAGAAGGGGGGGTTGAATGAACTCCTTCTATTTTTCTATTTCAAAACACTTTTAAAAACTTTTGGATTCTCAATTATATGCAAACTTCTCAGCCAACAATAAATGTGCGGAAATAGGCCGATTGGTTTGTGAACAAACAATGTGCAAACAGTAAGTTAATGCTGTAAATAAAGGATTGAGACGAGAGTTTCTTTCTGGAAGTTCGGATATAAATATCCTACGTCTCCCCTTCTTCCTCCTCGGAAGGTAACACTAGAAGACTTTGATACAAGTAGACAATCTACAAGCACCCGATCCCAAAGCCAACAGCCTTGAGAACTCCTAGCACTTCACAACGCTTCACGCAGACTTCGCTGCTGGTTTACAATAATTTTGAACGTTTTACGAACTTCTTTGAACAGACAGTTCGTTTACAGACTCAATGAATATAACAATGAAAACTCGAATCTAGAGACTGTAAATATCTTCTGGTTTCAACAATGAACAACCAGAAGATTGACTCGAATATTTTTCTAAAGAAGATCAAAAACAGTAAGTTCTTCGAGTCTTGAGCTTTTTGAAATATCAATGAGGTGAAAGCTCTGTAGCAATTTTGACAGCTTTGCAGCAAGATGATAATTAGCGAGTTGTGTTTTCTGCGACACTGCTGCTGATATTTATAGGCTTCGACTGCAACGGTAACATTAATTCTTCAAAGGAAAATGAATCCCGTTTGAATTACTGCCAAAATCGTACACCGTAAATCCTGCTCCACTACAAGGTAAATTGCTCATCCACAGAGCCAATTTGTCTTCTTTCCATATTTGTGCAAGCAAAGGGAAACGGTCTCTTTGTACTGTACTATTTACCAAAAATAGTACCAATCTTGTCTCCTTAATTCCAGGCAATCAGTACGATTCTATTATGGTCATTGATCTTTTCCAACTGAGTATACGATCAATTCGAATCTATTTTAGCTTGCGCCTGAAATAACTTTATCAACCAGATCCAATATTCTTCATCGGTTTCAAATGTTGCGACTGGAAAATACTTGAATGCGTCGACTGGTTTCCACGTGTGATTTTCCAGCGCCTGGTTATCCATACGATCCAACGACTGGTTGAATAAACTTAGAAGCTCTCGACTGGATATAACATCACTGTAGCTTGCGACTGGTTTCAATACGGTGTCGCTTAAACTAAATAAAACGCTGTCGTTTGCACATGCTACCAAAATGAGATCTTGCGACTGGATTGTCAAAGCTATCCTGCGACTGGATATCTAAGCGCTGTCGTTTTGACTTATTCATACCACAACGTTTGCAAAGCTCTCGACTGGTTATACTATACTGATTACTGCGACTGGATATAAGCCACTGTTCACTGCGTCTGGAAACTGATAACTGTTCACTGCGACTGGTAGAATTACTTCAAAACGCCGTCGTTTCTAATACAAAAGCTTGCGTCTGGATATACTGTTCCTCGCAACTAAATAGCATTCCAGTCGACTGGTTTTTCTTTTCAATAGACAACACCAGATAATTTGTTCCATTTTGTTATCACCAAAACCATAAATTTTATCCTAACATTCCCTACCAATGAAACATGGTACTTCGCATCGCAGATAGTAGTCTCAATCTCGGGCGGCCTTATCCTCATTTCGACGGCCCAATCGACTAGGAACATGTTCAGAATACACAGTGACTATTAGATGTGTTTCATGATAGCCGTCATACCCACTATCACATCTAACATACACTTTAGTGCATTCTAGGTCTTTACTCAACACAATTGTTAATCATCATACAACACAATGAAAGTAAAGAATGCCATATAAATAAATGCGAATATCATATATAAAGATTGTTTCATACAAGAGTCTATAAACCCACACACCACAAGTTGGCTAGTTGGGCATCTACTCTAACACTGATAGTTTTCAAAATGTTCTGTTATGCGGATTTCAGCTGATGCTTCAATCTTTGTTTTTAAAATTATTTGAGCTTATGTTATAAAAGACAGGGAGAGTGGCGTCTTTGTCTTTATTAATTTGAGCTATCTGCATCAGTTTCAATTGTGTCTTTCAAAATCACAGCATACTGTTGTTTTCGGTTCTTCCCAAAATCTGTTTTGATTTCAAATTTTAAAACGCCTACTGTCACGTTTTTTTTGTTGTGACGGTGTAGGGAGAGCTTTGATTTAAAATATCGGGAAGACCAGCTTTCGATCTCTTTTTGATTCCCACAAAAAGGGAGAGAATTGTTAGAACATGCATTTGTTATTTAAAGTTTTGTGTAAATCAAAAGGGAGAGATTGATGGATCTGTGTCAACAGATCCAGATTGAATTTTGAATTACACAAAACTTATTATTGTGTTTCTAACAAATCTACGAAGTGTGCAGAAATCAACAGGAAAAAGTATATTGCGCAAAGAAGATAAGAAGTAGAAGGCTATCCAGTCGATGGTAAAAGATAAAGTTCACAGCTGGTTTGAAATCTGTAAAACCTGAAAGCTTTGTAATAGGATTGCATTGCATATTGCATTACCCCTAGGATTGGACCCAGGTCCGTGGCTGGCAACCACGGACCGCATAGCTCTCGCGATCGATCATCCCAATATTTATTTATATATGTTGATATATAGATTAATTTAATCCGCATGTTGCATGTTTTAAATTAGATTTAAATATGCATGAGACCAAAATTTTTCAAAATAAAATCCCTCGTTTTAAACATGATTTAAAACTTATATCAAGATAAAATGTTTACTCGATAAACAAAAGGGTATTTAAAATTGTTTAAATGAACCCTACCTTCCATCAACAATGGGTGTACGTCGATGCTACCCGTATACATGGCCCGGCTCATATTATTGAGGGGGTCATGTATGCCGGAAAGCTGCCCATGCCATTGACAACTGTTGTGAGTCGGTTGGAACTCCCTTTAACGTTGGCTCATATTATTGGGGACGTTAAGGGGACCGTCCTTCACGACTCAATATTGATGGGTCATCTTGACACGTGATAGTAAACGGCGTCATATTATTGGGCCCTTACTGGACGTGAGGTGAATACATGGAGGTTGCACCGGTTGCAATCGAAAACTACCTTTTGGGGGTCATTGATGGCTGATATTATTCGGGTCCATGATCACTTGATTGGGCTCCGTGTACCCACTAAAGAAACCTGTTTTCTCGATTTCATTAGAGGGTGGTGAAATCGTTAAAACAGTGGGAGGGTAATTCATAAAACTTAATGACCATGTTTTATGTCTTAGCGTTTATTTTATATATAGTTAATAATGTATGTCTGTTTTCTTTTCAGTATAACTGCTTTATAAAATGGTTTCGATGAAAAACCCGCTCGCTGCTATACTGGATAGCAACAGGTTCACCGGTCTGAACTACCAAGACTGGCTCCGCAACCTTAATCTTGTATTGGCTTTGGAGAAGCTCCTCTATACGATAGAGAAGTGCCCTCCGGAGGAAACCCCTGCCGATATCAGCCCTGAGGAGCTGATTACGCTTAACCAATGGCGTGACGACGAGGTTAAAGCTCGATGCTATGTGATGGCATCGATGTCCAATGAAATGCAACGGTGCTTTGAGAAGACAAAGTATGCCTCTGCCATATTCTTTCATCTCAAGGAACTGTACGGGGAGAACTCTCGACATGAGAGGTTCACGGCTGTCAAGGAGCTGATGACGAGCCGCATGCGCGATAGGACTTCGGTCCGCGAGCATGGGGTTCGTATGATTGGGCTCGTTGAAAAGCTGTCTGGCCTTGATATCACGCTTCCACACGATCTGTCGGTGGATGTACTTCTCCTCTCGCTACCCGCTGCATTTGACCCCTTTGTGGTCAACTTCAACATGAACAAGCTGGAGGCCACCCTTGAATAGGTGGTTAACATGCTTGTAGTGTTTGAGGGGACTATAAAGAAGGACAAACCCGTACTCCTTCTGGGTTCTTCTTCCTCTGCGAAGAAGGGGCCCAGACGCAAGAGCCAGAAGCGTTCTGCTCCTGCGAAAGAGGAAAAGTCTACCAAGAAGCCAAAGGCAAAGGCTTCTAAGCCGAACAAGAGCGAGGACGTTTGCCACCACTGCCACAAGGCTGGGCATTGGAGGAGGAACTGCAAGGAGTACCTCGAGCAGTTGTGAACTGCGAAAGGTATGTTCTACATTGAAATAAATATGTCTCTTAATTCAACTTCTTGGGTACTTGATACCGGATGTGGATCTCATATCTTCAATGATTTGCAGGTGATGACAAGAATTCGACGTCTTAGAGAGGGTGAGACCCACTTGAGGCTTGGCAATGGAGCAAGAGTTGCTGCAGTAGTTATAGGAGATATTTATTTATTTCTGTCTTCAGATTTGAAGTTGTTGTTACGAGACGTTTTATTTGTTCCTGAATTGATTAAAAACATTATTTCTATTCCTATGCTTGATAGAGATGGATATTCTTGTATGTTTGCTAATTCGATTTGCAATATTTACAAGAATGAATGTTTGATTGGAATTGGGGAACGCGAAAACGATTTATACACCTTAAAATTAAAAGATGTTCCAACTCGTGATGTTGAAGCACATACAACAACGATTAAACGGAAACACGATAACTTGAACCCAGCACAACTTTGGCACGTTAGGCTAGGTCACATTTCCCTAAGTAGGATGAACAAGTTAGTTAGGAGTGATCTGTTTGATCTGTCAGACATCAACTCCCTACCGACTTGTGAATCTTGTCTTAAAGGAAAGATGACCAAGCAACCCTTCAAGGGCAAGGGTGAGCGTGCCCAAGGCCTATTGGATTTGATCCATACTGATGTATGCGGCCCGTTTAGTATTGGTACTAAATATTGTCACACATACTTCATCATCTTTACCGATGATTACTCTAGGTACGGGTACTTGTACTTGATGAAGTACAAGTCTGAATCCTTTGAAAGGTTCAAGGAATTCAAGGCTGAAGTATAAAATCAGTTAGGCAAAAGTATTAAGGCACTTCGATCTGATCGAGGTGGTGAATACTTAAGTACTGAGTTTCAAGACTATCTGAAAGAGAATGGGATTCTCTCACAGTGGACCCCTCCGGCCACACCACAGCTCAATGGTGTAGTGACTCCGTATGAGATATGGATGGGCAAACCACCCAAGTACTCATTTATGAGGATTTGGGGATGTCCTGCTTACGTGAAGCAGACAGTGGGAGATAAGCTGGATACGAGATCCATCTTATGCTACTTCATTGGGTATCCAAAGAATTCCATTGGATACTACTTCTACTATCCCAGCGAAACAAAAGTGTTTGTTTCTAGGAATGCCATCTTTATGGAAAGGGAATTTCTACTTGATAGAAAGGGCAGAATAGTAGAACTCGAAGAGGTTCGAGATCCAATCGAAGTACCGAGTGAATCTCCCGCACCTACAGAGCCAATACCAGAAATGGTCGCACCTAGGAGGTCCGAAAGGATTCTTAGGGCTCTTGAGAGATATGGTTTTCTCCTTGAAGATGATCAAGGTGATCAAGTTGTTGGATCTGATCCAAGAACTTTCAAGGAGGCAATTTCCGATGCTGATTCTAATTTGTGGCTTGAAGCAATGCAGTCTGAGTTTGCCTCAATGCATGCTAACCAAGTTTGGACTCTCGTTAACCCTCCCGAAGGAATTGTTCCTATTGGGTGCAAATGGGTATACAAGAGGAAACTTGGGCCTGATGGTAAGGTAATGACCTACAAGGCACGACTGATCGCGAAAGGTTACACTCAAAGGCAAGGTGTTGACTATGATGAAACCTTCTCGCCAGTCGCAATGTTCAAGTCAATTAGAATATTGTTAGCCATAGCCGCATGGTACGACTACGAGATATGGAAAATGGATGTGAAAACTGCGTTCCTTAATGGAAACATTAAGGAAGAGATCTATATGACGCAGCCTGAGGGTTTCACATCTGTCGGAAGCGAGCATAAGGTATGCAAGCTTCAGAGATCGATCTACGGTCTCAAACAAGCATCGCGAAGTTGGAACCTGAGATTCGATGAAACAATTAAGGAATTTGGTTTCATCAAGAATCCCGAGGAGTCATGTGTCTATAAAAAGGTAGTTAAAAGTGCAGTGACGTTCCTCGTACTTTATGTTGATGACATCTACTCATTGGGAATGACGTAGGAATGCTGCAGTCAACTAAAGTATGGGTGTCTAGTAGATTTTCGATGAAGGACATGGGTGAAGCATCCTATATTCTTGGAATACAGATCTATCGGGATAGATCTAAACGGATGCTCGGACTCACCCAAGCAACCTACATCAATACCATACTTAAGAGGTTCTCTCTGGGATAGTCCAAGAGAGGACACCTACCTATGTGCCACGGGGTCACTCTATCCAAGTCTATGTGTCCAAAGACTGATGAGGAGATAGAGAGTATGGCACGTGTACCATATGCCTCGGAATAGGTAGTATTATGTATGGCATGATCTCGACTAGACCGGATGTCGCATATGCTCTGAGTGTCACGAGCCGCTACCAGACCAACCCCGGCCAATTGCATTGGAAGGCTGTGAAGGATATTCTTAAGTACTTACGAAGGACTAAGAATATGTTCATGGTCTATGGGGGTGGTGAACTGAAACTGGAAGGCTACACTGATTCTAGCTTCCAGTGTGACATGGATGATTCGAAATCAACCTCTGGATTTGTATTCATGCTCAATGATGGTGCTTTCTCTTGGAAGAGTTCCAAGCAAGACACCATCGCGGATTCAACCACTGAGGCTGAGTACATTGCAGCATCAGCTGCTGCTAAGGAGGTCGTTTAGATAAGGAATTTCGTCCAAGAGTTGGGCGTCATTCCTAATGGAGTTGGTCCAGTCCCCGTGTACTGCGACAACACGGGTGCCATTGCGCAAGCAAAGGAGCCTAGGTCTCACCAAAGATCCAAACACATACTGAGGAAATACCACATAATCCGGGATATTGTGGCTAGAGGTGACATAGCAGTTGAGAGAGTCGCCTCTGCGGACAACGTTGTTGATCCACTTACGAAGCCCTTGCCAGGACCCTTGTTTGAAAAACATCGCGAAACAATGGGACTGCGTCTGATGAGTAGGTTGCTTTAGGGCAAGTGGGAGATTGTTAGAGTAGATGCCCAACTAGCCAACTTGTGGCGTGTGGGTTTATAGACTCTTGTATATGACAATATTTATATATGATATTCGCATTTATCCATATGGCATTCTTTACTTTCATTGTGTGTATGATGATTTACAATTGCGTTGAGTAAAGACCTAGATACACTTAAGTGTATGTTAGATGTGATAGTGGGTGTGACGGCTATAATGAAACACATCTAATAGTCACTGTATATTCTGAACATGTTCCTAGTCGATTGGGCCGTCAAAATGAGGATAAGGCCGCCCGAGTTCGAGACCAGTATCTGCGATGCGAAGTACCATGTTTCATTGGTATGGAACATTGTGATGTTCTGAGCATGCAGATAGATAGTGACCTGGTGATCTATTGAACTACCCTCCTTCGGACTTTCCAAGTGGTTACCATTTGTCGAGTGGATAAGTCCGAGGTCTTGGTTGTACTGATTAGTCCTCACGACTCGAAACGTCATTGAGACTCTACATGATAGGCGTCTCACTTTGACCCGTTTGCCGACTCACTTGGAGTCATAAGGCGTCGGGATTTGGTGAGACCCCGATGCATGTAGGAGTCGATGCATCGTTGTCGAGGATTCACTGCTCGCAGACATGCGTGGATATCCTATGCTATCTGAGGGGATAATAGTGTATAAATCTCTGGCCAGAGTACTAGAAGTGTTTTAGGTAAATGTGTTTACCTAGTTACACTCGTGATGTCACTATTCAATCTCCAAGATGTATGCATAGTTATCGGATCTATAGCGACTCTCGATTTACCAATGGTCGTTGATCTGATCGGGATATATGGATTGAAAGGACCGTACTGTACGCTAACCACGATCAACTGGTTCTTGCAGGCACTATCAGTGATACCTAGGGGATCATGGGTCGATGTTGCTAGACGCTCTTACCATGATCCGTTGGGCAAGTCTGGAATTGTGATTCCGGAGCCACAATGGTTGTGGGCCCACGGCTAGCTGTATCCCTGAACCATTGAGGGTCACACAAGTACTGGATTCGAGATTCCCGCACGGATACTTAGCTCAATGTGTTGAGCATACGAAGAGGATTTTGGGAAGTGCTACTTTCTAAAAGTCAACAGGGGTCAAACCGGGGTTTCCCGCTGTTGAGGGGCAAAACGGTCATTTTGCACTGGGGTTCTGAAAAATGGTTTTTCAGATCATAGCATTCAGTTTTGGAAACTGAGTCGATCGGTCCGATCTGATCGGTGATCGGAGTTACGATAAAGTCTCGGTGATGGGGCTGAACTGAATGTTCACCCGTTGGACCCGGGCCAGTTGGGTCGGTCCAAGTCATCATTAAGTCTATTTAATTAAGACTAACCTAGACTTCATAATAACACACTCTCATAAACCCTAAACCTAATTATAGCCGCCCCCCCTTCTTCATCTACCTCATGCCGCCGCCGTGCGCCGCCCGCCGCCGCCGCCTCTCGCCGGACTTGTTCTGGCTAGTTTTTCGAGGAGAATTCGTTGGCGATAAAATCCTTCAGCTTTCTAGTGCAGGCTGATTGGAGGGAGATCGATTCCGGTCGTGGACCTGATTGACGGATCTACCGCCACCTACCGTGAAGAGCCGGCGTTCTTGTAATTCCGGTTGGAGACAGGCACAAGTGCCAGCAAGGTATTCCTTAAAACATCCTATGAATGTCATAGATATGAATTGTTCATCGTATTGATCGTCTCCCGGCACATGTTTTTTTTCTGTTCTTCCGCTGCCTCGCCGGGGGGCGCGATCCGGATCCCAACACATAATCATACATTAAAATAGGGGATCCTCGGGCCCGGCTATCCGGATAACTCTCATCATTAAACTTTGCCACATCACTTCAATCCCTCGGGTTTTATCTTAAAAGAGTCATGCCTGATCGTTTCATAAAATCTCATCATGCGTGCATTTCTTAAAACCATGCAATTTAAAAGGCTTATCCCGTCAATGTATATTTAATCTTTTCCTTTAAAACATTTACGTACATAGAATACTACATATATAATTAAATATATATTTACGGGATTCTACATTTTCTACTTCGGTCAAGTACTGGTTCAGGAACCTGTCCCACAACTTCTAGATTTAACATCGACCTTAACTTAGCTCATAACATAAATGTTCACCTTTAAAATTTCCCAACGCCTTCAATTTTGAATACTTTTAATTCAATTTTGACTTTAGAAATCAAAGGCTAATTTTGACTAATTCAAAATCAATTTTGACTAATTTAAAATCAATTTTGACTTTAAAACCAATTTAATCAAATTTTGACTTTAAAGGGATAACTTAACCAATTTTGACCCAAATGACCAATTTTGACCTAAATAACCAATTTGACCAAATGACTAATTTTGACCTGGTTAAGATCACATGATAAATTTTGACTCAATTAAAAATCCAAAGACTCCAATGTTGACTTAAAAACTTAAAATAAACATCAAACACAATTAAATTAAAAGTTTGACTCGATTTAAAACATTTGACCATTTTATTGAAAATTGGACATTTGACTTAAAATTAAAATAATCGTTCCATAATTAAAATAAATCGAAACAACTTTAAAATATTTTGACTCGCCACTCGACGAACCGATCTGCTCCAGCCATAACAATTTAGAAATCACACATGCAAAAAATCATTTTCTAGGCACTAATTTTTCATGAAAATTACCAAAAATCTCATAAATAAAATAAAATTTTAAAAGCCTGGAAAACATCTTAAAATATGCTTAAAATATAAAATAAATTCATCCACGAACTTTCAAACTCAAAGGCTCGAAATCTTAATTTTCACAAAAATGACCCGACGAGGCTCATTTCGAGCGACAAAACGGTAAAATTCATTAAAAACCAATTTCTTAACCAAATAACTCCTATTTCGACCCACATCACTCTAACTCAGTATACTAGTCAATGAAACAAACAAAACTCAAAACGATTCAGTAGATGATCAACCGGACGCCGCAAGGCTACTGCTCACGTGCAGACAGCAACCAGGACATGTGCTTGCCATAAAATTCATAACTAATTCGTTCCTCGACAAATCATTCGCCGTTTGGACCTACATGACCCTAACTCAATGGGCTATCTCCTGAAATCAACTACGACCACACAGGCCACATGGATCGACGTACCTGACCCCAACAACTCTATTACGTGCACAGGCGACAAGCCAGGATACGTGCTGATCATAAAATTCGTAACTAATTTATTCCTTGACCAAATCTCTTCTCGTTTGGACCTACGTGATCCTAACTCTATGAAATAACTACCTGGTATCACACTTGGACCGAACCATAGCCCCATGAACCGCCCATGACCGAATCATATCAAGAATGAATCAAAAACGTATTGAAAAATGTGAGTCATGCATGGATCTCAAAAATCATGCATATACCTGAATAAATCACATATCAATCATGAATTGAACATTAAAAACAGTTTACTATGGTTTAAATGGTGAGAAAATGAATCGATATTACATGTCTAGTTCGTAGGAAAGGTAGATCTGCGAGTTACCGACGTTGTAGACACGAGTTCGGGGCACGGCCGCCTTTGGATCACCTAAATTCACCAAGGTATAGAAATTTTCGAAACTTGAGAGGGGAGATGAGGAGGGGGACGATTGTTTGATATGTGGAGGTTAGGCTTTTTTATTAAGTTTTGGTGTTATGAAACATGAAGGTGACAATTTTGACCCCTAATGATTTAAGTAAGAAAAGGGAGAAAAATGACATGCTTGCCCCTCCATTTAATTGAAAAGCTAATCAAAATCTTTATCTTGCATTAATAATATTCAATTTTCGAAATCCAAGTCCCCTCAATATTTAAAACACCTTAAAATCCGATAAAACAGCCCGTATAGACGAAAAATGGGTTCCCCTACAATATAATCATAAAAACTGATGGATCTGTGTAAACAGATCCAGATTGAGTTTTTAATTACACAAAAATTATTATTGTGTTTCTAACAAATCTACGTAGTGTGCAAATGATAGCAGGTTTAATAATAGAAGTCTGATGTGTTGAAGAAAGTTGCATCGCATAACGAGAAGAGCAGTTGATCAGTTGTGATAAGAAGATCGAAGGAGAAGTGATTTCAGCAGTCATGATGGCATCCAAGTAATTCCCAGTGTTCAGCAGTCGTGAAATCATCAAGAGTTAAACCAGCTGTTGGTATCAGATGTGGATACAAGCTAGAACAGAAGTTGGTATCAGATGCTGATACTAGCTAAACCAGCAGTTGTTGAAGACAAGAGGAGCAGCTGATCAGATGTGAAGCAGATGTTGATATCAGTTGTGAAGAAATGCTTAATCAGTAGTTGATCAGATGATGCACATGTTAGAGTAGATGCCCAACTAGCCAACTTGTGGCGTGTGGGTTTATAGACTCTTGTATGAAACAATCTTTATATATGATATTCACATTTGTTTTATGGCATTCTTTACTTTCATTGTATGTATGATGATTTACAATTGCGTTGAGTAAAGACCTAGAATGCACTAAAGCGTATGTTAGATGTGATAGTGGGTATGACGGCTATCATGAAACACATCTAATAGTCGCTGTGTATTCTTAACATGTTCCTAGTCGATTGGACCGTCAAAATGAGGATAAGGCCGCCCGAGTTCGAGACTAGTATCTGCGATGCGAAGTACCATGTTTCATTGGTAGGGAACATTGTGATGTTCTGAGCATGCAGATAGATAGTGACCTGGTGATCTATCGAACTACCCTCGTTCGGACTTTCCAAGTGGTTACCATTTGTCGAGTGGATAAGTCCAAGGTCTTGGTTGTACCGATTAGTCCTCACGACTCGAAACGTCATTGAGACTCTACATGATAGACGTCTCACTTTGACCCATTTTCCGACTCACTTGGGGTCATAAGGCGTCGGGATTGGGTGAGACTCTGATGCATGTAGGAGTCGATGCATCGTTGTCGAGGATTCACCGCTCGCAGACATGCGTGGATATCCCATGCTATCTGAGGGGATAATAATGTATAAATCTCTTGCCAGAGTACTAGAAGTGTTTTCGGTAAATGTGTTTACCTAGTTACACTCGCGATGTCACTATTCGATCTCCAAGATGTATGCATAGCTATCGGATCTATAGCGACTCTCGATTTACCAATGGTCGTTGATCTGATCGGGATATATGGATTGAAAGGACCGTACTGTACGCTAACCACGACCAACTGGTTCTTGCAGGCACTATCAGTGATACCTAGGAGATCATGGGGCGATGTTGCTAGACGCTCTTACCTGGCCGTGCGTCTGCCGCACACGATGCGCACCTCGGCCGCGCGCCTCGGCCGCGCGATGTCGCTCCTCTCATCGTGCGCTTGCCGCACGAGTGGCACGATGGTGGTCGCCGCGCTTCACGTAATTGGGCGACGCTTGGCGCCGCTGCTGCATCGATTGGTCGAGCGCTGGTCGCGTGAGAAGGGCGACGATGGCTGGTTGTTTGCGCACAGGTTGCGCGAGGTGCTGGTCGGCCGCCCTTTTGCGTACGACGATGGGCGGCGCCTGGTCGCAAGCCGGCCGCGAGATTGCGGGCATGGTGGCGCACGATGGGCGCTGGTTGCGCGCGCTGCCTCTGCGAGTTTTTGTCGGTGGCGGCGGCGTCGGCCGGCCGCCGCTCCGGCGAAGCTCCGGTGATGTCTTGATGGCTGAGTTTCTTCTAGGATTTGGTTCGGGCCTGTCCCGGGCAGGCCGTGAAGTTTTCGGGCCGGTATGCGATATCGGGCCCGTTTTGGTCGATTTTGAAATTTTAAGTTTTTGGGCCTAGAATTGTTTTAAGCCCAATATGATACAATTAAAATTAGTAAAATGTGATTTTAATTATGAAATATGATTTTATAATGAAATATGATTTTGTTGATTAAAATTTGTTTTTATCGGCAAAATATGATTTTATTATAAAATACGATTTCGTAATTAGAATATGATTTTACTATAAATAATTAGATTATTTAAATTATGCATGTTAATTAGATTAATTGCATGATTGGGGTGATCGAGAGCCGTGCCCAATGTGTTGGGTGTATGCAATAGGTTTTGAATGATTTCGGTTTTATAATATATTTTGATTATCATTTAAAGTGGGCCTGTTTGTGGCCCGTTCTCACCCCTTGATAAATGTATCCCTTATTTGTCATAGTAAATTTAAATGTAAATTACTAGATTTAGTGGGAGGACATCCGAAGACGGTGGACGATGACGATCAAGATATTGAAGACCGAAGATCTGTAAAACCGGAAAGCTTTGTAATAGGATTGCATTGCATATTGCATTACCCCTAGGATTGGACCCAGGTCCATGGCTGGCAACAACGGACCGCATAGCTCTCACGATCGATCATCCCAATGTTACTTTATATATGTTGATATATAGTTTAGTTGAATCCGCATATTGCATGTTTTAAATTAGATTTAAATATGCACGAGACCAAAATTTTTCAAAAATAAAATCCCTCGTTTTAAATTTGATTTAAAACTTATATCAAGATAAAATTTTTATTCGATAAACAAAAGGGTATTTAAAATTGTTTAAATCAACCCTACCTTCCATCAACAATGGGTGTACGTCGATGCTACCCGTATACATGGCCCGGCTCATATTATTGAGGGGGTCATGTATGCCGGAAAACTGTCCATGCCATTGACAACTGTTGTGAGTCGGCTGGAACTCCCTTTAACGTTGGCTCATATTATTGGGGACGTTAAGGGGACCGTCCTTCACGACTCAACATTGATGGGTCAATCTTGACACGTGATAGTAAACGGCGTCATATTATTGGGCCCTTACTAGACGTGAGGTGAATACATGGAGGTTGCACTGGCTGCAATCGGAAACTACCTTTTGGGGGTCATGGATGGCTGATATTATTCGGATCTGTGATCGCTTGATTGGGCTCCGTGTACCCACTAAAGAAACTTGTTTTCTCGATTTCATTAGAGGGTGGTGAAATCGTTAAAATAGTGGGAGGGTAATTCATAAAACTAAATGACCATGTTTTATGTCTTAGCGATTATTAATATATAGTTAGTAATGTATGTCCGTATTCCTTTCAGTATAACTGCTATATAAAATGGTTTCGATAAAAAACCCGCTTGCTGCTATACTGGATAGCAACAGGTTCACCGGTCTGAACTACCAAGACTGGCTCCGCAACCTTAATCTTGTATTGGCTTCGTAGAAGCTCCTCTATACGATAGAGAAGTGTCCTCCGGAGGAAACCCCTGCCGATATCAGCCATGAGTAGCTGATCACGCTTAACCAATGGCGGGACGATGAGGTTAAAGCTCGATGCTACGTGATGGCATCGATGTCCAATGAAATGCAACGATGCTTTGAGAAGACAAAGTATGCCTCTGCCATTCTTTTTCATCTCAAGGAACTGTACGGGGAGAACTCTCGACATGAGAGGTTCACGGCTGTCAAGGAGCTGATGACGAGCCGCATGCGCGATGGGACTTCGGTCCGCGAGCATGGGGTTCGCATGATTGGGCTCGTTGAAAAGCTGTCGGGCCTTGATATCGCGCTTCCACACGAGCTATCGGTGGATGTACTTCTCCTCTCGCTACCCGCTGCATTTGACCCCTTTGTGGTCAACTTCAACATGAACAAGCTGGAAGCCACCCTTGAAGAGGTGGTGAACATGCTTGTAGTGTTTGAGGGGACTATAAAGAAGGACAAACCCGTCCTCCTTCTGGGTTCTTCTTCCTCTGCGAAGAAGGGGCCCAGACGCAAGAGCAAGAAGCGTTCTGCTCCTGCAAAGGAGGAAAAGTCTGCCAAGAAGCCAAAGGCAAAGGCTTCTAAACCAAACAAGAGCGAGGATGTTTGCCACCACTGCCACAAGGCTGGGCATTGGAGGAGGAACTGCAAGGAGTACCTCGAGCAGTTGCGAACTGCGAAAGGTGTGTTCTACATTGAAATAAATATGTCTCTTAATTCGACTTCTTGGGTACTTGATACAGGATGTGGATCTCACATCTGCAATGATTTGCAGGTGATGACAAGAAGCCGACGTCTTAGAGAGGGTGAGACCCACTTGAGGCTTGGCAATGGAGCAAGAGTTGCTGTTATAGCTATAGGAGATGTTTATTTATTTCTGTCTTCTGATTTTAAGTTGTTATTGAGAAACGTTTTATTTTTTATTAATAAAGAACATTATTTCTGTTTCTATGCTTGATAGTGATGGATATTCTTGTAAGTTTGCTAATTCGATTTGCAATATTTACAAGAATGAATGTTTAATCGAAATTGGGGAACGCAAAAACGATTTCTACACCTTAAAATTAAAATACGTTCCAACTCGCGATGTCGAAGCACATACAACAACGATTAAACGGAAACAAGATAACTTGAACCCAGCACAACTTTGGCACGCTAGGCTAGGTCATATTTCTCTAAGTAGGATGAACAAGTTATTTAGGAGTGACATGTTTGATCGGTCAGACATTAACTCCCTACCGACTTGTGAGTCTTGTCTAAAGGGAAACAAGACTAAGCAACCCTTCAAGGGCAAGGGTGAGCGTGCTCAAGGCCTATTGGATTTGATCCATACTGATGTGTGTGGCCCGTTTAGTATTGGTACTAAATATGGTCACACATACTTCATCACCTTTACCGATGATTACTCTAGGTACGGGTACTTGTACTTGATGAAGTACAAGTCTGAATCCTTTGAAAGGTTCAAGGAATTCAAGGCTGAAGTAGAAAATGAATTAGGCAAAAGTATTAAAGCACTTCGATCTGATCGAGGTGGTGAATACTTGAGTACTGAATTTCAAGATTATCTGAAAGAGAATGGGATTCTCTCACAGTGGACCCCTCCGGCCACACCACAGCTCAATGGTGTAGCGGAGCGTCGTAATCGGACCTTGTTGGACATGGTTCGATCTATGATGAGCTTCACTGAACTTTCTACCTCGTTTTGGGGCTATGCGCTCGAAACGGCGGTAATGTTGTTGAACAATGTCCACACCAAGGCAGTGGATAAAACTCCGTATGAGATATGGATGGGCAAACCACCCAAGTACTCATTTATGAGGATTTGGGGATGTCCTGCTTACGTGAAGCAGACTGTGGGAGATAAGCTGGATACGAGATCCATCTTATGCTACTTCATTGGGTATCCAAAAGAATTCCATTGGATACTCCTTCTACTATTCGAGCGAGACGAAAGTGTTTGTCTCTAGGAATGCCACCTTTATGGAAAGGGAATTTCTACTTGATAGAAAGGGCAGAATAGTAGAACTCGAAGAGGTTCGAGATCCAATCGAAGTACCAGGTGAGTCTCCTGCACCTACAGAGCCAGTACCAGAAATGGTCGCACCTAGGAGATCCGAAAGGATTCCTAGGGCTCCCGAGAGATATGGTTTTCTCCTTGAAGATGATCAAGATGATCAAGTTGTTGGATCTGATCCAAGAACTTTCAAGGAGGCGATTTCCGATGCTGATTCTAACTTATGGCTTGAAGCAATGCAGTCTGAGTTTGACTCAATGCATGCTAACCAAGTTTGGACTCTCGTTAACCCTCCCGAAGGAATTGTTCCTATTGGGTGCAAATGGGTGTACAAGAGAAAACTTGGGCCTGATGGTAAGGTAATGACCTACAAGGCACGACTGGTCGCGAAAGGTTACACTCAAAGGCAAGGTGTTGACTATGATGAAACCTTCTCGCCAGTCGCAATGTTCAAGTCAATTAGAATATTGTTAGCCATAGCCGCATGGTATGACTATGAGATATGGAAAATGGATGTGAAAACTGCGTTCCTTAATGGAAACATTAAGGAAGAGATCTATATGACGCAGCCTGAGGGTTTCACATCCGTTGGAAGCGAGCATAAGGTATGCAAGCTTCAGAGATCGATTTACAGTCTCAAACAAGCATCGCGAAGTTGGAACCTGAGATTCGATGAAACAATTAAGGAATTCGGTTTCATCAAGAATCCCGAGGAGCCGTGTGTCTATAAAAAGGTGGTTAAAAGTGTTGTGACGTTCCTAGTGCTTTATGTTGATGACATTCTACTCATTGGGAATGATGTAGGAATGTTGCAGTCAACTAAAGTGTGGTTGTCTAGTAGATTTTCGATGAAGGACATGGGTGAAGCATCCTACATTCTTGGAATACAGATCTATCGGGATAGATCTAAACGGATGCTCGGACTCACCCAAGCTACCTACATCGATACCATACTTTAGAGGTTCTCTATGGAAGAGTCCAAGAGAGGACACCTACCTATGTGCCACGGGGTCACTCTATCTAAGTCTATGTGTCCAAAGACTGATGAAGAGATAGAGAGTATGGCACGGGTACCATATGCCTCGGCTATAGGTAGTATTATGTATGGCATGATCTCGACTAGATCGGATGTTGCATATGCTCTGAGTGTCACGAGCCGCTACCAGGCCAACCCCGGCCAATTGCATTGGAAGGCTGTGAAGGATATTCTTAAGTACTTACGAAGGACTAAGAATATGTTCATGGTCTACGGGGGTGGTGAACTGAAACTGGAAGGCTACACTGATTCTAGCTTCCAGTGTGACGTGGATGATTCGAAATCAACCTCTGGATTTGTATTCATGCTCAATGGTGGTGCTGTCTCTTGGAAAAGTTCCAAGCAAGACACCATCGCGAATTCAACCACTGAGGCTGAGTACATCGCAGCATCAGCTGCTGCTAAGGAGGCCGTTTGGATAAGGAATTTCGTCCAAAAGTTGGGCGTCATTCCTAATGGAGTTTGTCCAGTCCCGGTGTACTGCGACAACACGGGTGCCGTTGCGCAAGCAAAGGAGCCTAGGTCTCACCAAAGATCCAAACACATACTAAGTAAATACCACATAATCCGGGATATTGTGGCTAGAGGTTACATTGCAGTTGAGAGAGTCGCCTCTGCGGACAACGTTGCTGATCCACTTACGAAGCCCTTGCCAGGACCCTTGTTTGAAAAACATCGCGTAACAATGGGACTGCGTCTGATGAGTAGTTGGCTTTAGGGCAAGTGGGAGATTGTTAGAGTATATGCCCAACTAGCCAACTTGTGGCGTGTGGGTTTATAGACTCTTGTATATGACAATATTTATATATGATATTCGCATTTATCCATATGGCATTCTTTAATTTCATTGTGTTGTATGATGATTAACAATTGCCAGGACCCTTGTTTGAAAAACATCGCGTAACAATGGGACTGCGTCTGATGAGTAGTTGGCTTTAGGGCAAGTGGGAGATTGTTAGAGTATATGCCCAACTAGCCAACTTGTGGCGTGTGGGTTTATAGACTCTTGTATATGACAATATTTATATATGATATTCGCATTTATCCATATGGCATTCTTTATTTCATTGTGTGTATAATGATTTACAATTGCGTTGAGTAAAGACC
>KV015577.1:603280-622653 GCA_001598015.1 Dorcoceras hygrometricum
CACGGCTAGCTGTATCCCTGAACCATTGAGGGTCACACAAGTACTAGATTCGAGATTCCCGCACGGATACTCAGCTCAATGTGTTGAGCACGAGAAGAGGATTTTGGGGAGTGCGACTTCCTAAAAGTCAACAGGGGTCAAACCGGGGTTTCCCGCTGTTGAGGGGCAAAACGGTCATTTTGCACTGGGGTTCTGAAAACACGGTTTTTCAGATCATGGTGTTCAGTTTTGGAAACTGAATCGATCGGTCCGATCTGATCGGCGATCGGAGTTACGGTGAAGTCTCGGTGGTGGAGATGAACTGAATGTTCATCGTTGGACCCGGGCCCGTTGGGCCGGTCCAAGTCCAACACTTAAGTCTATTTAATTAGACTTAAGCCAAGACTTAACATATAACATACAACACTAACCCTAAACCTAGAGCATCACAAGCGCCGCCCCTCCTCTCTCAAAGAGCCTCCGCCGCCGCCGCCTCTTCGCCGGAATTTGTTCCGGCCAAATTTGACGAGGAGAATCCGTCCGCGCAGATCTCGTCATGCCTTCTAGTGCAGGGTGACGAAGGAGTCTCGTATCCGGTCGTGGACCGGATTGCCGATATCTACCGCAATCTACCGTGAAGAGCCGACGTTATTGTAACTACTGTTGGAGCCAGGCACAAGTGCCAGCAAGGTAGTGTTTTGAACACCCTATGTATGACATTAATTGTTTTGTATTACTTGTATTGATCGTCTCCCGGCTGTTATTTTTCTGTTCTTCCGCTTCCTTGCCGGGGGGCGTGATCCGGATCCCCAACAGCACAGAAGATGCAATCAGCTGTTGGAAGCATTCATCAGTTGCAAGAAATCAGTTGTTGCAAAATAAGTCAGGTTCAACATTTGATACAACAGGTGGATCAGCAACCTTGACGTCAGCAGAATCAGCATTTAAACAAGAGATATCTAATGAGAAGAAGTTCGATTCAGCAGTGAGCTACAGTTGATCAGCAATGAAGAGAAGATGCAAGGCAGAAGCTGATATCAGTCGAACACAAGAAGCGAAGCAGTTGACTAATCAGTAGTCCACTGCTGAGCTTAATCAGCTGTTGGAATAATCAGCTGTTGGTACATCTATGATGGAATAATCAGCTGATGAGCAGTAACGAAGAAGACAACAGCTGAGCAAACTGTTGTAATTGCGAAGAAGACAACAGCTGAGCAAACTGTTGTGAGCGAAGAAGACGACAGCTGAGTGAACAGCTAATGAGCACTGTGGTAACGAATCTGATGACAGCTGAACAAGCAGTGGTATGAATCAGTTGCTGTTGAAGAACAGAGAGGCGAAGCAGTTGACGTATCAAATATGAAGAATTACAGAAGCATGGAAGTCAACTGCTGAGCCTATTCAAATTAATTCAACTGTTGGAGTATTTCAAGCGATCAGCTGTTGAAGACGACAAAAAGTCTTCAAAAGAAAGGACACAAGGACAACTCCCTGTCGGTACTTTACAGAACATCTTTCAACGGGAAGAAAAATTGTGTCCAACGAATTAATTTGAACAGAAGCTTTATATACGAGAATCACTGTAGAAAAATAGGGATCAAGAGATGCTGGGAAAATAAGAGAAAAGAAAGAAGGAAGAAAAACATAGATACGAAGTTGTCGACCACCATAGAGGAGCTTATTGCTAGTGTCGACTGCTGAGTCAAAATCAGTTTTTGTAGAGCAACTTCCCAAGTGTGTGAGATTTCCTTATTTCGAGATTTGAGCATTCACTGTAAAATCTTACACACAGAGATTCACTCATACAAACACGAGAGATGTGCGAAATTGTATAGTGAGTGAATCAAAACCCAAAATGCAAAATCAGATCCCTTCCAAGCACGAAGACGTTAAACTCTGTGTCTGTAGCCTTTCTCACAGAGGCGTGAAACAAGTGAATGAGTGACACAGCCGAGGGCTGGTGTTGTGACACCTGGAAATTTAATTAAAGGATTAATCGTTGAATTAATCGAGTTTTTTTGAGGAATTTTGGATGTTCAGAATTCTATTTGGAAGTTTCATTCTCATTTCGGGTCGGAAATCTCATTTAGAACAATTCTGGAAATTTTGGAAATTTTGAGTTGAAATCTGAATTTTCGAAGAAATCTGTTTTGAGGTGAAATATGTTTGGCATCGGTGAGATCTGGTTGAGTTTTGAGAAAGTTGGTGCGTAGCGCGTTTTGTAGCGTGTGTTTCGAAACACTGTCGTTTCAAGAGATCTGGACGTGCGTACTGTAGATGAGATCTGTTGCACTTGTGTATAGAAGTCTGTGTGGTGTGTTTTTATTGAAGACGTCAGTACGTCGTCGTTTGGAGAGATCTGGTTTCGTTGTATCGAACGCGGGTGATAATTTGCGTGAAGAGATCTGCTGACGTAAGCATATTTCACGTGTTGGTCAACATGTTGGAGTTGACGTCTGGTGTAGCGTGTTCAGGCGTTGGCTTTTAGGAGAGATCAGTTTTGAGCAACATACTGAGCGTTGAGATCTGTTTTATTTGAAACGCTGTCGTTCCTGTAAGTTGCTGCGACGTCGTTTAGTTTTATGCGCCTGCGTGTTTTTTTAGCGATGAAATCTGGAGGGTTTGAGTGATGAATTGTGAAATCTGTTTGGTCTTGGAGCGACGTCGTATTGGGATTTCGAGCGCTGCTTGTGGAATCTGTTGTGTTTTGCGTTGCGTTGTGAAGGCTTAAAATCTGTTTTGTCGGTGGATATTTTAGCAGATTTCTCTCGCGTATAGATAAGAAGCGTGGCCTTCAATTATTAGATCAGACTCCATACTTAGCAATTTTCCTCCCGACTTTCGTTCCTTTCCAAACCCTCGGGTTACTGTTCACCGTGAGCTTCTCCGGCAATTTCCCATTGCTTCCGGCCACCGTTTTTCATGTTTGAGGTAGCGTTGAAAACCTCTTGAAGAGCTCTTTCATTTCATACCCATCTTGGAGGCTATAGTGAGCTGGAACAAGAACGCGAAGCTACTGGTTTTGCAACTGTGTGTGGTGCGTGCAGGTAGCTTTCGGATCCTATTTGTGGAATATTGTTCCTAACCTTGTTTTAAGCTTCCTGTTAAGTTGTTTGGGTAGGATTGAAGGCTGGTTTGTGTATGTGAAATCCCAGTCGTGGGTTCATATGCAGGGCCGTGAGTTGTTGGTGCTTTCCCTGAATTTGTGCATCGTGTGTTGGTGTTTAGGTGCAGGTTCAGATTTCAGGAGCTTTGATTTGAGGTATTTTGAAGCAGTTGAGGTACGAATTGAGCAGCCCTTAGCAGCTTAGGCGTGAACATGCTATGAGTGATGTTGTGAGACTTGCTGCTGTGTCTTACGTGAAACTGACATGTTGATTTGATTGATATATGTTTTGTTTTACGTATTGTGCATTGTATGCTTTGAGCATTGATATTGATTGGCTACATGCATACATATTGAGCCTTGACAGATTGATTTGATGACCTGATTTGGGTGCCACGTTGTGACTGGTCGACTGATGAGTCGTGCCTGAAAATTCCAACGCTATCATCGGAGTGGTGACTATCGGATTCGAGTGTCTACCACCGAGCTGTGATGGGCTGACGGGCCCCAATGATCACGGACCGATGATTTCCATCGGCTGATTGGCTGTACGTGGTATAGAGGCTTGATTTGATTTGCCAGTTGATGGACTGGTCTAGCTATTCGATTCTTTGATAGCCCTCATGCATTAATGACATTGATTTATAGCATGTTTAGCTGTTTTGATAGCTCTTCGTACTGAGGCTTGACCTCGTATTTGTTTTCCTGCTTTTGTGTCGTGGGTCTGTGTTACCCATTTGCAGGATCTTCAAGTAGCCAGGCTGGACAGAGTGGAGGTTCAGCTGGTCGATCCCCTTTCCCATGAGTCCCAGTTATATTTATGATATATACTGAACCAGGGGATGCCCCGTGTTGCTGTGTATTGGGGATCTGTATTAGATTTGAATTGTTGATGTTACCTGATTGTATAAGTTTGAATTAACTTATATTTTGATTATCGATATTTTGAATGTATGTTTTTACGTTCAGGCCCAAATGATTTCGAAAAATTTTTAAGCCCTGATTTTAGCTTCCGTGTTTATGCGTTTATTATGTGTTAATTGTGAGTAATTAGCACGGGGCCTGACATTTTTGGTATCAGAGCTTAAACTGGGATAAGCTCGATTTCTTTTGATCACACTCGAGTCTAGGCACAGAGTTTTGATTTGATTGTTGATTGACTCTGTGACTTACGTGATTTTATCTGCCTTGATGTTATATATATTGTTAGCCTTACCTCTATACTTGTGTAGATGCCGCCGAGGAGAGGTAGATCTGTTATATATATTGTTAGCCTTACCTCTATACTTGTGTAGATGCCGCCGAGGAGAGGTAGATCTAGACGTTCCGCGGAGGGGTCTAGGGCTCCAGATAGTGATGAGGATGTTCATCGGGTGGATGATGTGACTCGAAGGATAGGTGAGATGGAACTAGTTTTAGCTCAATTTCAGCGTACGAACCCTCCGACGTTTGCTGCTACTGAGGGTGGTGCGAAAGCTGAGGCTTGGATAGTCCAGATGGAGGAGTTATTCGATACCTTGGAGTACGCTCCTGAAAAGAGATTGAAGTTAGCAGTGCTGCAGTTGCGGGATGATTCGCAGCTCTGGTGGAGAGGTACCTCTAAGATGCTTCGTGATAGTGGGGCGGTGATCACCTGGGAGAGCTTCTGTGAGGCGTTCCGTCAGGAGTATACCCCGGAGTCCTACTTCGCCAGCCGAGAGCGAGAGTTCAACAACCTGAAGCAGGGTAACATGCGAGTGGCCGAGTATGCGAGGCAGTTTTCTGCGCTTTTGGTGTACATGCCACATGCAGCGAACCAAGAGCGGACGAAGAGAAACAAATTCTTGAAGGGCTTGAGACCTGATCTTTACCGTATGGTGTTGTCTGGGTCCCCGGAGACCTTTATGGAAGCTGTGAACAATGCGGTTGATATTGAGGAGAGTTTGATGGATCCCGAGGCTCCGGTGCAGCAGACGACTGGACGTGCTTCTCAGCCAGCGTAGGCGGTGTCGCAGTCGTATCAGTCTCCTCAGGGGTCACAGCAGTCGAGTCGCCAGCAGTTCCGACCTCAAGGGAAGCAATTCAAGAAGAAGGGTCACTCGAGTTCCTCTGGGTCCGTGAGTTCTGGTTCTGGCAGTGGTTCAGGCAGTGTTTCCGACGGCGGATTTTGTGGACAGTGCGTAGGGAGACATGAGACTTCGCAGTGTTGTGGAGTTAGAGGACTTTGCCATATTTGTGGTCAGCCGGGACATTTCGCTAAGGCGTGTCCTTCAATAGGAGGGCGGTCTTTTGGACAGTCGCAGCAGGGTTCCGCTGGTGATTCTTCGCAGTGACAGAAGTCTTTCGCTCAGTCCCAACGATCTGGATTTCAGCCTCGTGAGCCGTCTAGGTTTGGAGGACCCTCCCGACCTCAGTTTCAGATTCCCCAGCAGGCTCAGGCGAATGCTTTGAACAGAGAGCAGGCTGAGGAGACGCCCGGCATGGTGATTGGAGGTACATGCTTTATTGAATGCTTTGAACAGAGAGCAGGCTGAGGAGACGCCCGGCATGGTGATTGGAGGTACATGCTTTATTTTTGATTTTCTTGCGAGAGTTATTTTTGACACTGGTGCATCACATTCTTTCATATCTGAGTTGTTTGTATTTGAGCATGGGGTGAGTTCATCCCCATTGTGTGATGTCGTGTCTGTGTCTACTCCTGCTGGTGTGAGTCTTTGGTCCCGAGAGGTAGTGATTGATTGTCTGATTAGATTTTATGAGCATGTTTTGGTCTCCAATCTGATTGTTTTGGGGATTAGAGATTTTTATTGTATCTTGGGGATGGATGTATTGTCTAGCAATAAGGCTACAGTTGATTGCTTCCATGGTGTGGTGAGATTTTGCCTTGGTTCGGGTGAGAAGTGGGATTTCTACGGTGCTGATTCACGTCCGAAGATTCCGCTGGTTTCCGCCATGGAGATGTTTATTCTGCTATCGCTAGGAAACGCTGGATTCATGATCTACGCGCTTGACGGTCCCAAGAGCAGCGATTGGAGTTGAGCGATATTCCGGTCGTTAGAGAGTTTCCCTACGTGTTTCCAGATGAGATTCCTGGATTCCCTCCGAGACGTGAGATCGACTTCAGTATCGAGTTGGTGCCCGGTACCGCCCCAATTTCTAGAGGTCCGTATCGGTTGGCGCCAGTAGAGTTGAGAGAGCTGAAGGATCAGTTGAGAGATCTCTTAGAGAAAGGCTTCATCAGGCTGAGCATGTCGCCTTGGGGAGCTCCGATTCTTTTTGTGAAGAAGAAGGATGAATTCATGAGGATGTGTGTGGATTTCAGATAGTTGAATAAAGCAACAGTGAAGAACAAGTATCCTTTGCCGAGGATTGATGACTTGTTCGATCAGTTGCAGGGATCGGTCGTGTACTCTAGGATTGATTTGCGCTCTGGTTATCACCAGTTGCGGATTAGAGACGCTGATGTGGCGAAGACAGCATTCCGGACTAGATATGGGCATTATGAGTTTCTTGTCATGCCGTTTGGATTGACGAATTCCCCAGCTGTGTTCATGGATTTGATGAACCGTGTCTTCAGCGAGTATATTGATCGGTTCACGATCGTCATCATTGATGACATCATTCGAGGAGCTTGAGAGACATAAGGAGCATCTTAGACTGGTGTTGCAGAGATTGAGAGACTCGCAGCTCTATGCTAAGTTCAGCAAGTGTGAATTTTGACTGGACAGAATTATCTTTTTGGGTCATGTGATTTCAGCACAAGGAATTTCGGTAGATCCGAGCAAGGTTGAAGCAGTTCTTAACTGGGAGAGACCTCGAAATGTTTCTGAGATCCGTAGTTTCTTGGGTTTGGCTGGCTATTATAGGCGTTTTATCAAGAAGTTCTCTTCGATAGCTAAGCCTCTGACTCAGTTGACTCAGAAGGATAAGAGATTTGAGTGGACTGTTGAGTACGAGAACAGTTTTCAGATGTTGAAGGAGAAGTTGACTACTGCTCCTGTATTGGCTCTACCGTCTGGATCCGGAGGATTCGTGGTGTGCTCCGATGCTTCTCTCAATGGTCTAGGATGTGTTCTGATGCAGAACGGGTACGTGATTGCCTATGCGTCTCGACAGTTGAAGCCTCACGAGACGAGGTACCCTGTTCACGATTTGGAGTTGGCCGTAATACTATTTGCCTTGAAGATTTGGCGGAATTATATTTATGGTGAAGAATTTGTGGTGTACACCAACCACAAGAGTCTGAAATATATCTTCACGCAGTCTGATTTGAACATGAGGCAGCAGCGATGGATGGAATTTCTCAAGGACTTTAACTGTGATATTCAGTACCAGCCTGGGCGAATGAACTCAGTAGCAGATGCTTTGAGTAGGAAGACCCGCCTGCGATGCTTTCGTTTTTGCTTCGAGAGTCTATGAGCAATTGAGTACTTCCGATTGGAGATTTCAGCCGAGTGATCAGTACTTCATGGTTTCTACGATTCAGGTTGAGCCGTAGATTTTTTATGACATCAGGAAGGCGCAGAGGACTGATCTCTATATCCATGAGTTGAGGATTAAGGCCCAGAATGGTCAGTCTGACGATTTCTCCGTTTCTTCGGATGGATGTTTGCTTTTTCGAGGTAGATTAGTGGTTCCGAACCTAATTGATTTGAAAGAGACCATCATGAATAAAGCAAATTGTAGTCGGTACAGTGTGCACCCAGGCGAGAGGAAGATGTATCATGCCTTGAAGTCTCACTACTGGTGGGCAGGTATGAAGAGCGACATCTCTGGTTTTGTTGCTCGATGTTTGAATTGCCAACAGGTCAAGGCTGAGAGGATGAGACCTGGTGGTTTGCTGCAGAGTTTAGAGGTGCCCCAATGGAATTGGGAGCACATCGCCATGGATTTCGTGACTCATCTACCTCGATCAAGTAGGGGATGCGATGCGATTTGGGTTGTGATTGATAGACTTTCGAAGTCCGCCCATTTCATTCCCTATGATGTAAGGTGCTCTATGAAGAAAATGGCAAAATTGTACATAGACCATGTGGTTAGATTGCATGGAGTTCCGGTTTTGATAGTGTCCGATAGAGATCCGAGGTTGACTTCTCGATTTTGGAAGAGTTTGCAGGCAGCGATGGGTTCGAGATTGGCTATGAGTACGGCCTATCACCCACAGACAGACGGACAGTCTGAGCCGGCTATCCAGACTTTAGAGGATATGCTGCGTGCAATTGTGATGGATTTCAGCGGTGGCTGGCAGGATTCGCTATCTTTGGTGGAGTTTTCGTATAACAAAAGCTACCAGGTGACTATCGGAATGTCTCCGTTTGAGGCGTTGAATGGTCGAAAGTGCAGATCCCCAATTTGTTGGGAAGAAGTTGGTGAGAGACAGCTTTCTACACCGGAGTTTGTTCAGCTCATGAAGGACCAGATTGACTTGATTCGGAGTAGAATGAAAGCTGCTCAAGACCGTTTCTCTAGCTATGCTAATAGAAGACATCGACCGTTAGAGTTTGAGGTTGGCGATCGTGTGTTTATCAAGATTTCTCCTTTCAAGAGTGTTATGCGATTTTCAGATTTAAAGGAAAATTGGCTCCCAGATTCGTTGGTCCTTTTGAGATTGTTGAGCGGATTGGACAGTTGGCTTATAGATTGAGACTGCCCGAGGAATTAGCAGCAATGCATGACGTCTTTCATGTGCCTATGTTGAGAAAATATGAGCCAGATCTGTCCCATGTTTTGAGAACCGACGAGGTTGAGCTGGATTCTTCCTTGAGCTATGTTGAATATCTGGTGCAGATTTTGGATAGGAAGGAGAAGCAACCGAGAAACAAGATAATTCCGTTGGTGATGGTCCAATGGAGCAAGCATGGCCGAGAAGAAGCAACCTGAGAAGTTGAGGAGAAGATGAGACAAGACTGGCCTCATCTGTTTGAGCACTGATCGTGCAGATTTTTCCAGGTAAATTTCTGGTTTTGCTTCGAATTTGAGTAGATGTTTGTGTTGATTTGAATTTGTTTCTGCCCTTGGTTGCCTTTGATTTCGAGGACGAAATCCTTTTTGCTTCGAATTTGAGTAGATGTTTGTGTTGATTTGAATTTGTTTCTGCCCTTGGTTGCCTTTGATTTCGAGGACGAAATCCTTTTTAGTGGGGGAGAAATGTGAGACCTGAAAATTTAATTAAAGGATTAATCATTGAATTAATCGAGTTTTTGTGAGGAATTCTGGATGTTCAGAATTCTATTTGGAAGTTTCGTTTTCATTTTCGGGTCGGAAATCTCATTTAGAACAATTCTGGAAATTTTGGAAATTTTGAGTTGAATCTGAATTTTCGAAAAAATCTGTTTTGAGGTGAAATCTGTTCGGCATCGGTGAGATCTGGTTGAGTTTTGAGAAAGCTGGTGCGTAGCGCATTTTGTAGCGTGTGTTTTGAAACGCTGTCGTTTCAAGAGATCTGGACGTGTGTACTGTAGATGAGATCTGTTGCACTTGTGTATAGAAGTCTGGGCGGTGTGGTTTTATTGAAGACGCCAGTACGTCGTCGTTTGGAGAGATCTGGTTTCGTTGTATCGAACGCAGGTGATAATTCGCGTGAAGAGATTTGCTGACGTAAGCAGATTTCACGTGTTAGTCAACATGTTGGAGTTGACATCTGGTGTAGCTTGTTCAGGCGTTGGCTTTTAGGAGAGATCTGTTTTGAGCAACATACTGAGCGCTGAGATCTGTTTTATTTGAAACGCTGTCGTTCCTGTAAGTTGCTGCGATGTCGTTTAGTTTTATGCGCCTGCGTGTTTTGTTAGCGATGAAATCTGGCGGGTTTGAGTGATGAATTGTGAAATCTGTTTGGTCTTGGAGTGACGTCATGTAGGGATTTCGAGCGCTGCTTGTGGAATCTGTTGTGTTTTGCGTTGCATTGTGAAGGCTTGAAATCTGTTTTTGTCGGTGGATATTTTAGCAGATTTCTCTCGCGTATAGATTTGTGTTTTGCGTTGCATTGTGAAGGCTTGAAATCTGTTTTTGTCGGTGGATATTTTAGCAGATTTCTCTCGCGTATAGATAAGAAGCGTGGCCTTCAATTATTAGATCAGACTCCATACTTAGCAATTTTCTTCCCGACTTTCGTTCCTTTCCAAACCCTGGGGTTACTGTTCACCGTGAGCTTCTCCGGCGATTTTCCATTGATTCCGGCCACCGTTTTTCATGTTTGAGGTAGCGTTGGAAACCTCATGAAGAGCTCTTTCATTTCATACCCATCTTGGAGGCTATAGTGAGCTGGAACAAGAACGCGAAGCTACTGGTTTTGCGACTGTGTGTGGTGCGTGCAGGTAGCTTTCGGATCCTATTTGTGGAATCTTGTTCCTAACCTTGTTTTAAGCTTCCTATTAAGTTGTTTGGGTAGGATTGAAGGCTGGTTTGTGTATGTGAAATCCCAACCGTCGGTTCTTATGCAGGGCCGTGAGTTGTTGGTGCTTTCCCTGAATTTGTGCATCGTGTGTTGGTGTTCAGGTGCAGGTTCAGATTTCAGGAGCTTTGATTTGAGGTAGTTTGAAGCAGTTGAGGTACGAATTGAGCAGCCCTTAGCAGCTTAGGCGTGAACATGCTATGAGTGATGTTTTGAGACTTGCTGTTGTGTCTTACGTGAAACTGACATGTTGATTTGATTGATATATGTTTTGTTTTACGTATTGTGCATTGTATGCATTGAGCATTGATATTGATTGGCATACATGCATACATATTGAGCCTTGACAGATTGATTTGATGACCTGATTTAGGTGCCACGTTGTGACTGGTCGACTGATGAGTCGTGCCTGAAAAGTCCAACGCTATCATCGGAGTGGTGACTACCGGATTCGAGTGTCTACCACCGAGCTGTGATGGGCTGACGGGCCCCGATGATCACGGACCGATTATTTCCACCGGC
This sequence comes from Dorcoceras hygrometricum, assembly GCA_001598015.1. Taxonomy (NCBI): domain Eukaryota; kingdom Viridiplantae; phylum Streptophyta; class Magnoliopsida; order Lamiales; family Gesneriaceae; genus Dorcoceras; species Dorcoceras hygrometricum. The sequence goes on from KV015577.1 coordinate 614,257, forward strand.
TGATTGGCTGTGCGTGGTATAGAGGCTTGATTTGATTTGCCAGTTGATGGACTGGTCTAGCTATTCGATTCTTTGATAGCCCTCATGCATTCATGACATTGATTTATAGCATGTTTAGCTGTTTTGATAGCTCTTCGTACTGAGGCTTGACCTCGTATTTGTTTTCCTTATTTTGTGTCGTGGGTCTATGTTACCCATTTGCAGGATCTTCAGGTAGCCAGGCTGGACAGAGTGGAGGTTCAGCTGGTCGATCCCCTTTCCCATGAGTCCCAGTTATATTTATGATATGTACTGAACCGGGGGATTCCCCGTGTTGCTGTGTATTGGGGATCTGTATTCGATTTGAATTGTTGTTGTTACCTGATTGTATAAGTTTGAATTAACTTATATTTTGATTATCGATATTTTGAATGTATGTTTTTACGTTCAGGCCCAAATGATTTCGAAAAATTTTTAAGCCCTGATTTTAGCTTCCGTGTTTATGCGTTTATTATGTGTTAATTGTGAGTAATTAGCTTGGGGCCTGACAGGTGTAGAGTTCCAGGAGTTTGAATTTGGGCAGTGGGTAAGTCCCAAATTCGATTGGGTCTACGGATCAAATTCTTCTAGTGGATGCCTTCCAGATTTGGAAGAAGGGAAGACGTAGGATATTGATATCCGAACTTCCAGAAACAAACAGCAGTGTATTGTATTCTTTACGATTTATAGTTTCCGCATACGCAATTAATTTAGCACGCATAGCAAACAGATTTCACACTTGCACTGTCATATGCACATCGGTTTAAAGAATCTGTTTGCGCCGAGTTTTTTAAAATTAGGATTCAGTTGTTGTTTTATTACATACCATATCTGTCTCCGGTGCTCTATTTTATATGTTCAAGAACCAGCGGTATTGCACCGTTTTTTTTATTTGTAGGACCAGATCTCTCGGCCCCCTCCCTTGTATTGTTGTTTACTTTTGTTTAGTGCGTGAGATCTGATCCTTCGGTCCTAACAAGTGGTATCAGAGCAGGTTGTTCTTGAACGAGCATTTCATTTTAAAATGCATGTGCTATTTGTTTTAAAATGTTTTAAAAGTTTTTGAAAAGCTTAGTTTATGAAGAAATGGAGAGGAATGGTTTATGAACTACGGTTGTTCTTTTGTCAAGCTGACATGGAATGCGCGAGTTCCGTGTGGATGCCAAGATCCTATTTTGGTTGAGCTGTTTTCAGCACATGTGACAAAATAGGAGAAATGAAAGAAAAGATGGTAGATCTGTTATCGTTTTCTTTTCAGCTCTGAATAAATTAAGTAATTCAGTAGCACGTGTTCTGTTTGAAACAAATTTATTTAAAGTGCTCTGATGTTTCTTTTCAATATCTGTTTATGCGGAAATTTCAGCCTATGCTTTGTTGTTTGTTGTGCTTATATTATAAAAAATAGGGAGAGTGATAATTTTGGAATTTCAGAGCATTGTTCCAAAAGAACGTGCAGTGATATGTCTTCTGACGAGCTGACACAGATCTTGCGAGATTTGTGTGTATGCCAAGACTTTGAATTCTGTTATGGGACAGAGGTTAAAAGAAATGGAAGAGATTCTGTGAATTTCTTTGTTATTTATCTCTTAGTCTTTAGTAGTTTGAGCGATCTGTTTAAAGCATCAGTTTCTGTCTTTGTTTCGTTTGAACCATTTTTTATTCCCACAAAAAGGGAGAGAATTGTTAGATCATGCATCTGTTATTTAAAGTTTTGTGTAAATCAAAAAGGGAGAGATTGATGGATCTGTGTAAACAGATCCAGATTGAGTTTTGAATTACACAAAACTTATTATTGTGTTTCTAACAAATCTACGTAGTGTGCAGATGATAGCAGGTTTAATAATAGAAGTCTGATGTGTTGAAGAAAGTTGCATCGCATAACGAGAAGAGCAGTTGGTCAGTTGTGATAAGAAGATCGAAGGAGAAGCGATTTCAGCAGTCATGATGGCATCCAAGTATTTCCCAGTGTTCAGCAGTCGTGAATTCATCAAGATTTAAACCAGATGTTGGTATCAGATGTGGATACAAGCTAGAACATAAGTTGGTATCAGATGCTGATACTAGCTAAACCAGCAGTTGTTGAAGACAAGAGGAGCAGCTGATCAGATGTGAAGCGGATGTTGATATCAGTTGTGAAGAAATGCTTAATTAGTAGTTGATCAGATGATGCAAAGAAGATGCAATCAGCTGTTGCAAGCATTCATCAGTTGCAAGAAATCAGCTGTTGCAACAGAAGTCAGGTTCAGCATTTGATACAACAGGTGGATCAGCAACCTTGACGTCAGCAGAATCAGCAGTTGAACAAGACATATCTGATGAGAAGAAGTTCGATTCAGTAGTGAGCTACAGTATGTTCAGCAGTGAGCTACAGTTGATCAGCAATGAATAGAAGATGCAAGGCAGAAGCTGATATCAGTCGAAGACAAGAAGCGAAGCAGTTGACTAATCAGTAGTCAACTGCTGAGCTTAATCAGCTGTTGGAATAATCAGCTGTTGGTACATCTATGATGGAATAATCAGCTGATGAGCAGTAACGAAGAATACAACAGCTGAGCAAACTGTTGTAATTGCGAATAAGACAACAGCTGAGCAAACTGTTGTGAGCGAAGAAGACGAAAGCTGAGTGAACAGCTGATAAGCACTGTGGTAACGAATCTGACGACAGCTGAACAAGCAGTGGGATGAATCAGTTGCTGTTGAAGAACAGAGAGGCGAATCAGTTGACGTATCAAATATGAAGAATTACAGAAGCATGGAAGTCAACTGCTGAGCCTATTCAAATTAATTCAACTGTTGGAGTATTTCAAGTGATCAGCTGTTGAAGACGACAAAAAGCCTGCAAAAGAAAGGACACAAGGACAACTCCCTGTCGGTACTTACAGAACATCTTTCAACAGGAAGAAAAATTGTGTTCAACGAATTAATTTGAACAGAAGCTTTATATACGAGAAGCACTGTAGAAAAAAAAAGGATCAAGAGATGCTGGGAAAATAAGAGAAAATAAAGAGGGAAGAAAAACAGAGATACGAAGCTGTCGACCACCATAGAGGAGCTTATTGCTAGTGTCGACTGCTGAGTCAAAATCAGATTTTGTAGAGCAACTTCGCAAGTGTGTGAGATTTCCTTATTTCGAGAGTTGAGCGTTCACTGTAAAATATTACACACAGAGATTCACTCACACAAACACGAGAGATGTGCGAAATTGTATAGTGAGTGAATCAAAACCCAAAATGCAAAATCAGATCCCGTCCAAGCACGAAGACGTTAAACTCTGTGTCTGTAGCCTTTTTCACAGAGGCGTGAAACAAGTGAATGAGTGACACGGCCGAGGGCTGGTGTAGAGTTCCAGGAGTTCGAATCTGGGCATTGGGTAAGTCCCAAATTCGATTGGGTCTGCGGATCAAATTCTTCTAGTGGATGCCTTCCAGATTTGGAAAAAGGGGAGACGTAGGATATTGATATCCGAACTTCCAGAAACAAACATGTAACGCCCGCCCCAGATTTAACGACTGCCTCCACTGTACCAACACTAATCTTTTCAGCGTGTTTTGTCCTCACTCCACGCACCCTGAGAAACTTCTCAGAGGGTCACCCATCCCAAAATTGTTCCAAGTAAAGCACGCATAACTTTGTATTTCTTAAGTGATGAGCTCCCGAAAAGAAGATGCACCTTGTTGGTATGAGTAGTACCAATTAAATCTGATAAGCCTTCCTCAAGTAACCTCCATTACATCTATTACTTCTCAGTCTCGTAATCCCTCTCATTCCGGTGTGGGATCGGTTCATTCATGTGTCCCTTCGCCTCTAGAAGCCTGCCAGGAGCCGCTCATTGTCCGTGCAACCTCTTGGCACTGGCGATCACTCCCCGCCCTCTTTTGAGCCCCGGACTTCACAAAACAGCAGTGTATTGTATTCTTTACGATTTACAGTTTCCGCATACGCAATTAATTTAGCACGCATAGCAAACAGATTTCACACTTGCATTGTCATATGCACATCGGTTTAAAGAATCTGTTTGCCCCGAGTTGTTTTAAAATTAGGATTCAGTTCTGGTGTTTTCCGCATATTGTTTTATTACATACCAGATCTGTCTCCGGTGCTCTATTTTATATGTTCAAGAACCAGCGGTTGCACCGTTAATTTTATTTGTAAGATCAGATCTCTCAGCCCTCCCCTTGTATTGTTGTTTACTTTTGTTTGGTGCGTGAGATCTGATCCTTCGGTCCTAACAAAAACCCCAATTTTTTTGGAAACTTGCTGCCTAAAATAAAATAAATTTATTCTTAAAAATCTAATAACTTAGAAATATCAAATTATTTTCATCTCAGTCGTCCCTAGTCTCGTCCACGTGTAACTCAACGGGCTGAAAAACAAGACATGCATACCATGCAACATAAAATCATAAACAAATCACATAAAATGGCATGTAATCATCTAAAATTATTTTTCTCCTAGTCATGCACTTATTCTCACGTACTCTGGATTTCGAGGCGTTACAATCTCCCCCTTATAGAAATTTCGTCCCCGAAATTGAGTTACGTACATATAGCACGTCTGGGAGGGATACATGCAAACAAAAACCTTATCACGTAAATCTAAGTGCATCACTAAGCGTCTAATTCTTAAACTCCTAAGGCCGAAACTCATGCAGGACTAAAACATGCAGCATGCAAACATAAACATAAATCATAAAACATTAAAACTCACAGACTGGTAGTGCGACTTCAGAGCTCCACGCAGCAGGATAGTGCTCCACCAGAACCACCGCTCTGATACCAACTGAAACGAACCAGACTCTAGAATTTTTTTTAAACATGTGCGAAAACATAAACTGAAAGTATGACTCTTTCCCTTGTAAAAAATTTCTAAATCATTTTCTCAACAATACTTTAAACATAAATAAAGAAATATTTAAAACGTTAAAACATCCATACGGTTCAAAACCAACTGGGTAAAAGTACTGAGAATAAACATGTTTAAAACCAATCATTCTAAAAATGTATCATAACAGAACTGAAACATAAAGGCGGTCACGGGGTACTGCTGCGGTAGGCGCTCAGAGGTCCTCATCGCCAGTCGGGATGTACTCATCAGCAGGGTCATCACCTGCATCATTTAAACCTAGTGAGCCTAGAGGCTCCGCATGCTCTATCTTGTATCATAACAAAGTACATACTAATAAATTCGCATGCAAGCACATACTTTAATAAAATAAAGTTAAAACATGAATGCGTGCATGATCTTAAAACATTGCTTCATACATTTCGTACATATCATAACATATAACGTACATAAGGCATGACATAACGTAACATGAAAAACGTATGAGTCGTATCAGTGAATTCGAGCGGGCGTGTGACTGATCAATCGAAATAACCAACGTACGTGCGATGTAGTTCACCCGACCTTACTCGGGATCCCTATATGTCACATCTCTGTGTTTGCCACTTCACCATCTCGTGATCACATGGATCCATAGGCTCATAATCATACATTAAAACAGGGGATCCCCGGGCCTGACTACCCGGCTAACTCCTATCATTAAATTTTGCCACATCACTTCAATCCCTCGGGTTTTATCTTAAAAGAGACATGCCTGATAGTTTCATAAAATCTCATCATGCGTGCATTTCTTAAAATCATGCAATTTAAAAGGCTTAGCCCGTCAATGTATATTTAATCATTTCCTTATTTACGTACATAGAATACTACATATATAATTAATATATATTTACGGGCTTCTACATTTTCTACTTCGATCAATGACTGGTTCAGGAGACTGGCCCAATTTTCTAGATTTAACATCGACCTTAACTTAGCTCATAACTTAAATGTTCACCTTTAAAATTTCCCAACGTCTTCAATTTTGACTAATTTTAATTCAATTTTGACTTTAGAAAGTCTAATTTTGACTAATTCAAAATCAATTTTGACTAATTTAAAATCAATTTTGACTTTAAAACAATTTAATCAAATTTTGACTTTAAAGGATAATTTAACCAATTTTGACTCAAATGACCAATTTTGACCAAATGACCAATTTTGACCCGGTTAAGATCCCATGGTAAATTTTGACTCAATTAAAAATCCAAAAACTCCAATTTTGACTTAAAAACTTAAAATAAACATTAAACACAATTAAATTAAAAGTTGACTCGATTTAAATCATTTGACCATTTTCTTTAAAATTGGACATTTGACTTAAAATTAAAATAGCCGGTCCATAATTAAAATAAATCGGACCAACTTTAAAATATTTTGACTCGAAACTCGATGAACCGACTCGATCCTGCCATGACAATTTAAAAATCACACATTCAAAACATCATTTTCTAGGCATTAATTTGTCATTAAAATTATCAAAAATCTCATAAATCAAATAAAATCTAAAAAGGCTGGAAAAAATCTTAAAATATGCTTAAAACATCAAATAAATTCATTCGTGAACTTTGTCAAACTCAAAGACTCGGAATCTTAATTTTCACAAAAATGACCCGACGAGGCTCATTTCGAGCGACAAAACGGTAAAAATCATTAAAAATCCATTCTTAACCAAATAACTCCCTATTTCGTCCCAAATCACCCTAACTCAATATATTAGTCAGGGAAACAAACGAAACTCAAAAACGATTTAGTACGTGACCAACCGGATTCCCGCAGGCATACTGCTCGCGTGCAGACTGCAACCAGGACATGTGCTAGCCATAAAATTCATAACTAATCGTTCCTCGAAAAATCACTCGCCGTTTGGACCTACATGACTCTAACTCAATGGGCTATCTCCTGAAATCAACCACGACCACACAGGCCACATGGATCGACGTACCCAACCCCAACAACTCTATTGTCGTGCACAGGCGACAAGCCAGGATACGTGCTGATCATAAAATTCGTAACTAATTCATTACTTGACCAAATCACTTACCGTTTGGATTTATGTGATCCTAACTCTATGGAATAACTACCTGGTATCACACTTGGACCGAACCATATCCCCATGAACCGCCCATGACCGAAGCATATCAAGAATGAATCAAAAACTTAGTGAAAAACGTGAGTCATGCATGGATCTCAAACATCATGCATAGATCTAAATAAACCACATATCAATCATGAATTGAACATTAAAAACAGTTTACTATGGCTTAAATGGTGAGAAAATGTATCGATAGTACATGCCTGGTTCGTAGGAAAGGTAGATCTGCGAGTTACCGAAGTTGTAGACACGAGATCGGGGCACGACCGCCTTTGGATCACCAAAATTCACCAAGGTCTAGAAATTTTCGTAACTTGAGAGGGGAGAAGAGGAGGGGGACGGCTGTTTGATATGTGGAGGTTAGGTTTTTTTATTAAGTTTTGGTGTTATGAAAAATGAAGGTGACAATTTTGACCCCTAATGATTTAAGTAAGAAAAGGGAAGGAAAAATGACATGCTTGCCCCTCCATTTAATTGAAAGGCTAATCAATATCTTTATCTTGGCTTAAGAAATATCCAATTTTCTAAATCCAAGTCCCCTCAATTTTTAAAACACCTTAAAATCCGATAAAACAGCCCATATAGGAGAAAAACGGGTTCCCCTCAAATATAATCATAAAAACCCAAATTTTTTTGGAAACTTGCTGCTTAAAATAAAATAAATTTATTATTAAAAATCTGATAACTTAAAAATCTCAAATTATTTTCATCTCTGTCGTCCCTAGTTTCGTCCACGCGTCCGTAACTCAACGGGCTGAAAAACAAGACATGCATACCATGCAACATAAAATCATAAAAAATCACATAAAATGGCATGTAATCATCTAAAATTATTTTCCCCCTAGTCATGCACTCATTCCATGTACTCTGGATTTTGGGGCGTTACACATCCACTGTCAAGATACCACGTTGATTGCTCCAATCTTGATACCTGTTGTTCCTGTTCGAGTAGATACCCAACTAGCCAACTTGTGACATGTGGGTTTATAGACTCTTGTATATGACAATCTTTATATATGATATTCGCATTTATTTATATGGCGTTCTTTACTTTCATTGTGTGTATGATGATTTACAATTGCTTTGAGTAAAGACCTAGAATGCACTAAAGCGTATGTTAGATGTGATAGTGGGTATGACGGCTATCATAAAACACATGTAATAGTCGCTGTGTATTCTAAACATGTTCCTAGTCGATTGGGCCGTCAAAATGAGGATAAGGCCGCCCGAGTTCGAGACTAGTATCTGCGATGCGAAGTACCATGTTTCATTGGTAGGGAACATTGTGATGTTCTGAGCATGCAGATAGATAGTGACATTGTGATCTATCGAACTACCCTCCTTCGGACTTTCCAAGTGGTTACCATTTGTCGAGTGGATAAGTCCGAGGTCTTGGTTGTACT
>KV015577.1:634660-659990 GCA_001598015.1 Dorcoceras hygrometricum
GAGGGTAGTTCGATAGATCACCAGGTCACTATCTATCTGCTTGCTCAGAACATCACAATGTTCCCTACCAATGAACCATGGTACTTCGCATCGCATATACTAGTCTCGAACTCGGGCGGCCTTATCCTCGTTTTGACGGCCCAATCGACTAGGAACATGTTCAGAATACACAGCGACTATTAGATGTGTTTCATGATAGCCGTCATACCCACTATCACATCTAACATACGCTTTAGTGTAATCTAGGTCTTTACTCAACACAATTGTAAATCATTACACACATAATGAAAGTAAAGAATGCCATATAAAAGAATGCGAATATCATATATAAAGATCGTTTGTACAAGAGTCAATGAAAACCCACACGCCACAAGTTGGCTAGTTGGGCATCTACTCTAACACTTATGATATTGAGGCCTGTACTGCCTGTCCTTCATAGAAGATCGAGAAAACTGGCCTTGATTTATACCACCAGATTGGGTATCAATTCTTTTGTTAATCCATCTTTCCCGAGACTTCTCAGGAGCAATATACCCCAGCCCGCAAAATCTATCTTGCCAGATCGGAGGCTTGGCTGCTATCATATCTTTACCAGATTGTGCCTCTTCGGGCTGTCCCATGCTAGATTCTACAAAGTTCATTGTTTTAAACTTTGTCCTTTCCAACCTTGGGGTACTACTGGTTTTCTGTTGTACTACCTTCATCGCTATTATAACCCAAATCCGGTTTTATCACCAGATGGTTTCGTAGCTCCATGCAGTTTTTGTATGGAGGCAATACCAGCCAACCGCTGATTTTCATTAAGCATCTCCTTGGACCTGCTTCTCAATTCCTCATTCTTAGTTTCAAGCTTACTTAGAGCAGCTTGCATGTTGCTTGAGCTAACCAGCTTAGCGTTCATTGCATAGCTCTCTCTTTCAGCTTTAACTTCCTCGAATGATTGAGAAAGCTTCTTTTATTCTAGGACCATGTCGTTAACTGTTGTGACTAGGTCCTCACGTGTGAATTCTGTAAGGCCTCGTGCACCATACAGAGTTAAACCATGCAAAACAATAGCGGAAGCATATAAAAATGGCTTAAAATTTTCGCTTGTGGCCTGACGATTAAAATATATAATTTAAAATACAACAATACCCAAAATATCCCAGTTCTATAAACACAATTCAGTACAACAGTACAGCATTCAATAAATACAAGCACTACCGAAAGCAACTGAACTACAACAAAGCCCAGGGCACTCCCCGGCTAACAGTGCTTATACATATATGCTATACGCTAATTGGGACACTCTAACCATCTCCTGGGGCACCACCAGCTGGGTCTACTCCACGACCCGCAGAGTAACCATGGCAACCTGAGAACACATACAGGAAAACAATACCAGCCCCAGAGGGACATGGGGTCAAACCCCAGTACGGAGAGCAACATAAAACATCTAATGGGAAGCAACAAGTAATATGCAAATGATATGCATGAACAGTTGAGCACAACAGAAGGCTACACCCAATGGCAGGGAGCCAGAATTTCGAAGGCAACTCAAAGCTGATCAATAATCAATGCTGATAGCAATGGATAACAAATATCAGTGGCCACGGGGTGTGTGATATGGGAGCTACCCACTCGTCTCAACACACGGTACCAGATGCAACACATGGCTCAACCTGTTGTTGCCCAACTCATGAGGTGTGGGAGATACCCACTCCGCTCATAGTGGCTAACAGATCCCAGCAGGGAGATGAGGTACGGGAGTTACCCGCTCAGCCTCAACAGCATCCTGGCACGCACAGAATCAGCAACAACAAGGCACGGCTACAACAGATCTGAGTTCAAAGTGATAAATGCGTGTATGCAACAGCTAAAATGTTCAACACAGAAACATATATCACACGCAAAACATACACAGCAGCAAGCATAATCACCCATGCTCAATCCAAAGCTGTAAAACAAGCTCACATCCGTACATAAAATCTTCTGATCTACAATTACCACAAACAGGATCCGAGAAACACAGATCTGTCACTTGCTAAGCCATCATAAGCAACTACTCAAGAACCGAAACACAAAAAAGCAACAGCTGGGAGCTACGAACTCGACCAGCGCTATGCTACCCCTCTATCTCAACAGAGAGCTCTAAACAAACACAAGGTAGGGTCTGAACACTTACCCCAACAAGTTAGGACGGAACGCTAACAGACTACACAAGGGAGATGTCTTAGCAATCCCCTCCAAGCTCTCCAAAAGCAGTACCAAACGAAGCTTCTTAGCAAGAGGAGTCCAGCGCTACCACTCTTACTTCAATCGGAGCTGTCTACCGCCGGCAATCGGAGAAGATAAGGTTCGATTGTGAGACTCTCTTCCCACAATTAGTCAAATCTTATCTTATCTTATCTTATGGGCGATTAATTAAACTAACGTGTGTAATCGGTGAAATCTAGTAAAAAAATATTTTTAAAAGTTTGGTTCGTAAAAGCTGGTCATTTGTAACAGAGCATAACAACGTTGATTTCCCAAAAGCTGTTGTTCATAAACAAAACAAAACAGTACAAGGGTTATTGCATTTTATATTTGTCTATACAAGACCTGACCAGTAGCTACAATTCCAGATTTCACCAAACACTACCGTTAAAAGTGTAGAACTAAGTTATCCACAGGTCTCTATGTCTTCACGCGGTCACCCTTCTTTTAAGGAATAACTCTTGCTACCCTTGCCCAATCAATTCAGCTCTCTCTCCTATCTGTTGTCATGCACACATACAAAACAAGACAACAGCCGGATAAACTCTGGTGAGAAACAATCTCAGTATAATCAACAGGTATATGCAATAAAATAATAAAATGCATAGCGAAGCATATTAATTCTAAAATGCAATGAATCTATATTACTTCTTCGTCTCAGAACTGATTCCATTTCACATCAATGCCATCAAGATTCGTATACTATCTTGACATGGATATCCATCTAACGAAACCACTCAGGCTTCGAAAATCAGATCATCTCAGTCCTGGGCATTAGAATCAATTCATATTCTCTTCGTGTTATGCAATGTCATGAAAACATAAAAGATCCACTACCTGTGATGGATCGACACATAAAACTCCAGTTCTAAATCAAGAACAGTTATCATAGAGTATGTGATTTTGTCGGTATGACTCAAGAAATCTCATTCTCGAGTAATATAATCCATGACTCTCACTGTCAAATTATACCTTCGTTACTCTCCTGTTCTGAGATACTTCAATTCTCACTTCTAAAGCTTCGTCTCACGAATTCCCAAGAACTTCACCAATTCAAATTCTGGTGTCTGAAATCAAGTTCCAAGGATTTCGAATTCAATCTTATTTAATGGAGAAGGTCTTTGCTTTTCTGCAGCGTTTCCAGTGTGTTCAATACGAATTCCACGTGTCATGCTGAGTATTTTCCTACCAACATAGGATAAACTCCCACCGCTTCAAAAACCAGATTCCTTCATCCATACATATCGATAACCAGATTCCTTTACTATTGGTTAAACTCCATCAGTTGCTGTTCAGCACAAGTAGACGTTGCTTCAGTAGATATCTTACGACAGAATCAACGTTTTCTCTCAATAGATATCAGCAGCAATGATCAACATTGTATTTGCAACGTAATATCAAAACGACGCCGCGTCAACTAACTAAAACGACGCCGTTGGAATCCACCAACTGACAGCAGATATCTCTTGCGAAACTATTCAGATGTCGTAAAGAATCGCATCATCTTTACTGCCAGCAGCTGGTTTCGCTAAAACGACTTCAAAACGACGACGTATTGAATACGTCACCTTACTGTCAACAGCTAGTTAAACCAACGTCTGGTCACGCTAATTATCTCCAAAACGGCGACGCATTGAATACGTCAGCATTGCTGTTAACAGCAGACACAAAGCGTTATATTCAAAACGCTGCGTTTCAATTTATTGAAACGATGTCACTTCACCATCAGCGGCTGGTTGCGCGGAATAATACAAACGACATCGTAATGAATACGTCATCCTTTCTGTTATCAGCTGATGAACAGTAATTCATTAAAACGAGACGTTTTAAGCCTTCCATTAAACAATGTCGCTTCTTATCAGTCGACTGGTTCTTCAAACCAACAGCTGGTCATCCAGCTGCAAGCAGATTTCTCGCAATGCAACTACTGATTTGTTCATCGACTGGTTTCCAATAACTGGTCGTCTTCTACCAGCCTTTCCTCAGAACACCAGAAAATCATTTTCCTATCGAAATTCACAAACTTAACTTCAAATTTCAACCCGATTTCATTCAAAAGAACTTCATTTCAAAGTACAACATTTCCAGAAGAAATCCAAATAATCAATTAGGCTTCCTCAAAACCCCTCATCTGGAATTCCGTATTCATTAAATCTCTATATAATAATCTTGGGCATTACATTTCTCCCCCTCTGAAACATGAGTTCGTCCTCGAACTCTTAAACAGCTGCTATAAAAATCACGCACTAACAGAGACGGAATAAAACTAACCTCATTGGAATAGAAACGGAAACCGTTGTTTCATATCTTCTTCAACCTCCCACGTAGCTTCTTCAACTCCATGTCTATGCCATTGAATTTTTACTAACTGAATAGTTTTCGTTCGCAGTTTCTTGTCTTTTCGATCCAGTATTTGGATCGGTTGCTCCAAGTAACTAAGAGCTTCATCCAGTTCAGCTTCATCAGCAGGAATAACATGAGATGCATCAGGAAAATATTTTATTAGCATCGATACATGGAAGACATCATGTATCCCAGAAAGAGATCGGAGGCAATGCAAGTCGATTAGCAAGATTGCCTATCTTCTCGAGAATTTCATAAGGACCAATCAATCGTGGAGACAACTTTCCTCATTTTCCAAATCGAATTGTACCCCTGAAGGGAGAAATTTTCAGGAATACTCTGTCCCCTTTCTCAGAGCACAACGGTCGACGTCTGAAATTTGATTTGGTTTGCCTATGCTGCGCTGTTCTCATTTTCTGCTGAATCAATTTCACTTTCTCAGTCATTTCCCTGATCATATCTGGTCCCAACTCAGGTACCTCTCATATATCATCCCAATATAATGGTGATCGACATTTCCTTCCATACAGTGCCTCAAACGGAGCCATTTCAATACTCGCTTGATAACTGTTGTTATAGGAAAATTCCACAAGCGGTAAAGAATCTTGCCATGTCATACCAAAATCCAGTACTACAGCTCTAAGCATATCCTCAAGAGTCTGAATTGTTCTTTCAGATTGCCCATCAGTTTGAGGATGATAAGCAGTGCTCAGATGCAATTTTGTACCTAGAGCTTGTTGTAAGCTACTCCAAAAGTGTGAAGAAAATCGTGGATCTCTATCAGATACAATTGATTTTGGCACACCATGAAGTCTTACCACTTCTCTAATATAAAGATCTGCCATTTAATCATGTCGATAGGTCATTCGATAAGGAATAAAATAGGCAGATTTCGTCAACCTATCGATAATTACCCAAATAGCATCGCAACCTCGGGATGATTTTGGTAGCTTCGTTACAAAGTCCATGGAAATGTAATCCCACTTCCATTCAGGAACTGATAGACTCTGTAATACACCAGCAGGTTTCTTTCCTTTAGCTTTTACCTGTTGGCAACTCAAACACTTTGAAACAAATTGAGTCACATCAGAATTCATTTGCTTCCACCAATACTGCTTCTTCAAGTCGTTATACATTTTCCTGCCACCCGGATGAATGATGAATTTACTTCGGTGGGCTTCATTCAGAATTTGGGATTTCAATTCTACAACATCTGGAACAACAAGTCTGTTATTTACATATAAAATATCATCAGCGCTCACTCTATATTCCGAATGATGTCCAAATTTGACCATCTCAACCGATTTCTGGATATTTAAATCCTTCTTTTGTGCTTCTTTGATTCGGATCAATAAGTCAGGTTCAGCACTGATAGTGTTAACTCTCATGGATTTCATATTTGTCTCAAATAAATACCCAGAATTGCAGAAATCTTCTACTAAATTAGCTACGCCCACAGTAGACAAGGACAAAGCACAAATCTTTCTACTAAGGGCATCTGCTGCTGCATTGGATTTCCCCGGATAATATTTTATTTCACAATCAAAGTTTTTTAATAAATCCAGCCACCTTCGTTGCCTCATATTTAATTCAGATTGCGAAAAAAGATACTTCAGACTCTTGTGATCTGAAAAGATTTCAAATGTTTCACCATACAGATAGTTTCGCCATATCTTTAATGCAAACACGATGGCTGCCAATTCAAGATCATGAATTGTATATCGGATCTCATGTGGTTTCAGCTGTCTTGAGGCATATGCAATCACGTGTCCTCGCTGCATCAAAACACATCCCAATCCTTGGTGAGAACCATCACAATATACTACAAAACCACCAGTACCCGAAGGAATTGTCAGCACTGGTGTTGTTGTCAACCTCTTTTTCAACTCAAGAAAACTGGCTTCACAAGCTTCTGACCAAACAAAGGGTGCATTCTTCTGTGTCAATTGAGTAATAGGCTTCGCAATACTAGAGAAATCTTGAATAAACCGTCGGTAATAGCCTGCTAGACCCAGAAAACTTCGAATTTCTGGCACAGATGTTGGTCTAGACCAATTAATCACAGCTTCGATCTTGCTCGGATCAACTGAAATACCATCTCCCAAGATAATATGTCCAAGAAATACCACTTTCCGCAACTAGAATTCACATTTTGACAGTTTAGCGTACAACTTCTCATCTCTTAGAGTTTGCAAAACTGTTCTAAGATGGTTCGCATGATCACACAGATTCTTGGAATAAATCAGAATATCATCAATAAATATGATCACGAAATCATCAAGATATTTCTAGAAGACTTTATTCATCAAACTCATAAACACTGCTGGGGCATTGGTCAATCCAAAAGGCATCACAATAAATTCATAATGCCCATATCTCGTTCGAAAAGCAGTCTTAGATATATCCTCATCTCGTACTCTCAATTGATGATAACTGGATCTTAAGTCAATCTTCGAATATACTGATGAACCCTGCAACTGATCAAACAAATCATCTATGCGAGGTAAAGGATATTTATTCTTTACCGTTTCTTTATTCAGTTGCCGGTAGTCAATACATAACCTCATTGATCCATCTTTCTTGCGTACAAACAGTACCGGAGCGCCCCAAGGGGAAACACTTGGTCTAATGTACCCTTTGTTAAGAAGATCTTACAGCTGCTCTTTCAGTTCCTTCAACTCAATTGGTGCCATTCGGTACGGTGCTTTTGATATCGGTTGTGTACCTGGCATCAATTCAATACTGAATTCTACCTCTCGATATGGAGGGAATCCTAGAATCTCATCAGGAAAGACATCAGCGAATTCGCAAACTACTGGTATATAAACCAGATTCGGGCTATTCTTCTTCAGATCTACTGCATAAATCTGGAATCCCTCTGCTCCTTTCTGCAATAGATTAGTCATAGAGATAACAGAGATCAAAGGAATTCTGGCTCGTGATCCCTTACCATAAAATTTCCACTCATCAATTTTCTCAGGTCTAAACCGAACCATTTTCTGGAAACAATCCACTGTTGCCCTGTACTTGGTTAACATATCTTGCCGATGATACAATCAATATCAGACAATCCAAGAACAACACAATCAATCTCAATCTCATGACCCTCAAACTGTAGTATACAATTTCTAACAGCTTTTACTGCTAACATACCCCTTCCCAGAGGTGAAGAGATTGATACTACCTCGGTTAATGATTCAATGGGTAACGAATGTGATACAACAAAATACTCAGTAATAAATATGTGTGAAGCACCGGTATCAACTAGGACATAAGCAGGATAATTATAAAGGTAACAATTACCTGCTATCACGTCATCAGGAGATGCCTGCGCTTGCTCCTGAGTAAAGGCAAACACTCTTGCTTGTTGTTTAGGAGGTTGGCTTACTGTCTGGCTCCCTCCTTGTCTACCCTGTTGCTGATTCTAGGGTTGGAAATAATGCACAGAAGATGCTTGCCTTTCTGGCATTGGCATTGATCTCGATGCCTCAATATTCTGTGAACTTCCAGAACTACGTTGAGGGAAGATTCTGGCAAAATGTCCAGGTTGATTATAAATACGTCAAAGGCCAAACACTCCTATACACTGTTCGGTGTTGTGTCTGCCGCCACATTTGTCACAGTAATCACCAGATTTCTGTCCAGCTCTCATAGTTGTTTAGATTCACTCGAACTGGAGGAGCTACTGGTACCTGAACGCTTGAATTGTTTTCCTTTTCCTTTAAAGAAATTCTTCTTCCCACTACTGCTGCTCCCAGCATCAAATCGAGGGGGTGGTGGAATCTGGAATTTCTCTTGTGGTGATCTTGCTGCTGGTGACATAAACTGTGCTCCTCATTGTCTCATTAATCCAGCTTCCGCTCCTTTTGCACGATTCAGTGCATCGGCAAAAGTATTTGGTCGCCCCGTATTCACTAAGGTGAACACATCAGGATTTAACCCATTAATGAACTGATCTTCTTGCGCTTCATCACTGATAGCAATATGCGGAGCGAATTTAAGCAAGCTTGTAAATTTGGCAACATATTCCTCAATATTCAGCTGCCCTTGTCTCAAATTTTCAAATTCTGCTCCTTTATCCTTCTGATACGAAACTGGAAAGAATCGTTGATAGAAGCTGTTCTGAATACTGCCCAAGTAACCACAGTACCTTGGTTTTCAAGTGCTTTCTTCGTTGCCACCCACCAGCTCTTACCATGACCATGCAACTGGTGTATTATCAATTTCACCCGACGATCATCAGTATAATCCAGCGCTTCAAATAACTGTTCTATATCTTCCAGCCAGTTCTCACAGTCTATGGCATTTTCTGTTCCTGTAAAGGTCGGTGGTTTAAAAGACTGGAATCGTTTCAACAATGTTTCCATCGGGGTTGCAGCTGCATTCAACATATCGATCGATGTACTACCTTGTTCTGTTTGCGGAATATTTCCTGTCTGCCGGGTAGTTGCTCTTCAAGGAGGCATATCTAAGAATCAAACAGACTTGTTCACAATTCCTCATAAATCAATAACAAGTCAATTTCAGTCCCTCTTCTGATTAGCATACATGAATGTACTGCTTCTCAAGAGATCGAGTGCTGATTCATACTTCGTTTAATACATGCTACCATTCACCTCAAGAGCATGTAACTCTTACAACTCTTCGGCTTACCATTTATTCACAGTAGTCACGTGATATGAATTCAAAAACAGTAAGACATATACCATGCATGCATGCAATAAATCAATCGAAAACCTCGATCTACCCCACTCATCTAATTCAATCCAAGAACTTAACATCGCTCTGATACCACCTGTTGTGAGACTCTCTTCCCACAATTAGTCAAATCTTATCTTATGGGCGATTAATTAAACTAACGTGTGTAATCGGTGAAATCTAGTAAAAAAAAATTTTTAAAATTTGGTTCGCAAAAGCTGGTCATTTGTAACAGAGCATAACAACGTTGATTTCCCAAAAGCTGTTGATTCATAAACAAAACGAAACAGTACAACGGTTATTGCATTTTATATTTGTCTATACAAGACCTGACCAGTAGCTACAACTCCAGATTTCACCAAACACTACCGCTAAAAGTGTAGAACTAAGTTATCCACAGGTCTCTATGTCTTCACGCGGTCACCCTTCTTTTAAGGAATAACTCTTGCTACCCTTGCCCAATCAATTCAGCTCTCTCTCCTACCTGTTGTCATGCACACATACAAAACAAGACAACAGTCGGATAAACTCCGGTGAGAAACAATCTCAGTATAATCACCAGGTATATGCAATAAAATAATAAAATGCATAGTGAAGCATATTAATTCTAAAATGCAATGAATCTATCTCACTTCTTCGTCTCAGAACTGATTCCATTTCACATCAATGCCATCAAGATTCGTCTACGATCTTGACATGGATATTCATCTAACGAAACCAACTCAGGCTTCGAAAATCAGGTCATCTCAGTCCTGGGCATTAGAATCAATTCATATTCTCTTCGTGTTATGCAATGTCATGCAAACATAAAAGATCCACTACCTGTGATGGATCGACACATAAAACTCCAGTTCTAAATCAAGAACAGTTATCATAGAGTATGTGATTTTGTCGGGATGACTCAAGAAATCTCATTCTCGAGTAATCTAATCCCTGACTCTCACTGTCAAATTATACCTTCGTTACTCTCCTGTTCTGAGATACTTCAATTCTCACTTCTAAAGCTTCGTCTCACGAATTCCCAAGAACTTCACCAATTCAAATTCTGGTGTCTCAAATCAAGTTCCAAGGATTTCGAATTCAATCTTATTTATAGGAGAAGGTCTTTGCTTTTCTGCAGCGTTTCCAATGTGAATTCGAATTCCACGTGTCATGCTGAGTATTTTCCTACCAACATATAAACTCCCACCGCTTAAAAAACCAGATTCCTTCATCCATACATATCGATAACCAGATTCCTCTACTATTGGTTAAACTCCATCAGTTGCTGTTCAGCACAAGCAGACGTTGCTTCAGTAGATATCTTACGACAGAATCAACGTTTTCTCTCAATAGATATCAGCAGCAATGATCAACATTGTATTCGCAACGTAATATCAGAACGACGCCGCGTCAACTAACTAAAACGACGCCGTTGGAATCCACCAGCTGACAGCAGATATCTCTTGCGAAACTATTCAGATGTCGTAAAGAATCGTGTCATCTTTACTGCCAGCAGCTGATTTCGCTAAAACGACTTAAAAACGACGACGTATTGAATACGTCAGCCTTACTGTCAACAGCTGGTTAAACCAACGTCTGGTCACGCTAATTATCTCCAAAACGGCGACGCATTGAATACGTCAGCATTGCTGTTAACAGCAGACGCAAAGCGTTATATTCAAAACGCTGCGTTTCAATTTATTGAAACGACGTCACTTCACCATCAGCGGCTGGTTGCACGGAATAATTCAAACGACGTCGTAATGAATACGTCATCCTTTCTGTTATCAGTTGATGAACAGTACTTCATTAAAACGCGACGTTTTAAGCCTTCCATTAAACAATGTCTCTTCTTATCAGTCGATTGGTTCTTCAAACCAACAGCTGGTCATCCAGTTGCAAGAAGATTTCTCGCAATGCAACTACTGATTTGTTCATCGACTGGTTTCCAATAACTGGTCGTCTTCTACCAGCCTTTCCTCAGAACACCAGAAAATCATTTTCCTATCTAAATTCACCAACTTAACTTCAAATTTCAACCCGATTTCATTCGAAAGAACTTCATTTGAATGTACAACATTTCCAGAAGAAATCCAAATCATCAACTAGGCTTCCTCAAAACCCCTCGCCTGGAATTCTGTATTCATTAAATCTCTATATAATAATCTCGGGCATTACATCTATGAACAGTAGCTAGGGTATCGCGACAGAGTTCAACAATCGGGAAATATTTCTAAGTGTCCGGGAAAAATAATAGACAAGGGTCAAAGCTCTCTATAAATACTCAAATCTGCTCAAGACCGCTAAACAGATCTCACCAGCAACTTAAGATACAAAGCTGATATTCCCGCTAGGTCCAGATCTCGCAACATATCTCACCCTACGCCAAAGCATATCTCTACTAACTCAAACGACGTCGCACAAGTCCACTATCGCAACTATACACGTCACCCGCTACTCGGATCTGAATCGCTAGCGCAAGAGGAATCTGAAACCCAAAACAGCGTCGCTCTCTAACACTCAGATCTCTCTCGAATCTGAAGACCAACGCTACTCACCACTGAGTCTCGTCCGTTAAACCAAAACTCTGTCGTTCCAACTAATCCAAACGACTTAGTTTACCTACTCGCTGTTGACACAAGCTAGTGCACTCTCTTCTTCTCAGCGACAATAGATTCCTCCACGACTGCTGAACACAAACACTCAGCGATGATCATCGCTCACAACTACACAGATCCCGCAACAAAACCCTAACCCTCCAGATATGTTCCAAGGACTTATACAAAACCCGATAGCTTCTCCAAGCATATCGACCCAAAGCTGGACGCCCAGGCTCGTTCGCTCAAATCTGAATCCAACAAAACCCTATTAATTAACTCAATTAATCCTTCTAAACTTTCGGGTCTCACATCTCTCCCCCACTAAACTAAGATTTCGTCCTTGAAATCAATCAACTCCAAATCAAGAGTTCAAGATAACTTGGAAAACAACCAGCAACCAAACCAACTACTGGAATCTGATACAACACTCACTCAAACAGATGCGGCCACTCACGCTGCATCTTTTCTTCCAGTTCCCACGTAGCTTCTTCCCTACCATGCTTTCTCCACTAAATCATCACTAATGGAATGTTCTCATTCCTCGGCTGTTTCTATTTTCTATCCAAGATCTGCAAGGGATACTCAACGTAACTAAAAGTTCTATCTAGCTCCACCTCATCAGTTCTCAACACATGCGAGGGATCTGCCTCATACTTCCTCAGCATCGACACATGAAACACATCATGTAAGGAAGACAAATCTGGTGGCAACAGCAAACGATGTGCCAAAGGGCCAATCCTCTCAGCTATCTCATAAGGACCAACATAACGAGGATCCAACTTTCCCTTGAGTCCAAATCTCATAACACTGCGAAAAGAAGAAACCTTAAGGAAAACTAGATCACCAACTACAAATTCTAAATGCCTACGCCTCTTATTAGCATAACTAGCTTGGCGATCTTGTGAAGCTTTCATTCTCTGGCGAAATGATCCACTTGATCTCTCATCTGCTGCACAAACTCTGGAGAAGACAGCTGCTTCTACCCCACTTCTTCCCAACATACAGGCGATCTGCACTTTCTACCATACAAAGCTTCAAATGGTGCCATCCTAATCGTGACTTGATAGTTGTTATTGTAGGAAAACTCAACCAAAGACAACGAATCTTTCCAGCTACCACTAAAGTCCATCACAACAGCTCTCAACATATCCTCTAAAATCTAGATAATTCTCTCAGATTGGCCATCCGTCTGGGGATGATACGCTGTACTCACCGCCAATCTGGTTCCCAAAGCTGTCTGCAAACTCTTCCAAAACCTAGAAGTAAATCTAGGATCACGATCTGAAACAATCGAAACTGAAACACCGTGCAAACGCACCACAAAATCTATGTACAGCTTCGCCATTTTCTTCAAAGAATAAGTCATGTTGTAGGGAAAGAAGTGCACAGACTTCGACAATCTGTCAACTACCACCCAAACTTCATTACAACCTCTGCTGGAACGAGGCAAATGCGTTACAAAATCCATAGCTATGTGCTCCCAATTCCATTGGTACACCTCTAAGCTTCGCAAAAAACCACCAGATCTCATCCTCTCAGCCTTGACTTGCTGACAATTCAGACAACGGGCTACAAAATCAGCAACATCACTCTTCAAACCTGACCACCAGTAATGCTGCTTCAAGGCATGATACATCTTCCTTGCACCAGGATGGACACTGTATCTACTGCAATGCGCTTCTCGCAAGATATCTTCCTTCAAATCAACCAGATTTGGCACAACAAATCTGCCACAAAATCTCAAACAACCATCAGAAGAGACAGAATAGTCTTCCAAATGTACAGCTCTCACATTCAACTTCGACTCACGGATGGATGGATCAGTCCTCTGAGCTACTCTAATGCTAGCAACAATCTGTGGCTCAACTTGAAAAGAAGACACCACAACATAATCCTCAGCTGGGTAATCGCCAACCATTAGTACTTAGATGCTAATGGACCTTCGAAATCTGCATCGAAGTCAGCATCTCCACTTGAGCCTTCCTGCTCAATGCATCAGCAACTACATTCATCTTCCCAAGCTGATATTGGATCTCACAATCAAAATCCTTTAGCAGCTCCATCCATTTACGTTGTCTCATGTTCAAATCTGACTGAGAAAATAGATACTGAAGACTCTTGTGGTCGGAGTACACCACAAATTGCTCACCATACAGGTAGCGACGCCAAATCTCAAGGCAAACACTACTGCTGCCAACTCCAAATCATGAATTGGGTAACGAGTCTCATGCGGTTTCAAGTGACGAGAAGAATGGCAAGGCCAACACAGGCGCTGTAGTTAGCTTCTCCTTGAGCAACAGAAAACTATTCTCACATTGCTCAATCCACACAAACCTCTTGTCTTTCTGAGTCAACTACATCATTGGCTTAGCTATACTAGAGAATCCCTCTATAAAACGCCGATAATAGCCAGCCAAACCCAAGAAACTACGAATCTCAGAAACATTCTTGGGACGCTCCCAGTTAATCATAGCCTCTACATTACTGGGATCCACAGAAATACCATCGACTGAAATCACGTGACCCAGAAACACAACTCGGTCAAACCAAAACTCGCACTTGGAGAACTTAGCATAAAGCTACGAGTCTCGAAGCGTCTGAAGAACCAACTTCAAATGCTCTTTGTGCTGCATCTGAGTCTTAGAGTACACCCAAAATGTCATCGATAAACACAATCACAAACTGATCGATGAACTCTCTAAAGACTCTATTCATCAAGTCCATGAAAACTGCGGGAGCATTCGTCAAACCAAAAGGCGTAACTAGAAACTCATAATGCCCATACCTTGTACGAAACGCATTATTCTCAACATCCTGCTCTCGGATGCGCAACTGATGGTACCCCGAACGCAGATCGATCTTCGAAAACACAGCCGAACCATGAAGCTGATCAAACAATTCATCGATCCTAGACAAAGGGTACTTGTTCTTCACTGTTGCCTTGTTCAACTGCCTAAAATCGATACACATCCTCATCGACCCGTCCTTCTTCAACAAACAAGATAAGCACTCCCCACGGGGACATGCTAGTCCTAATGAATCCTTTCTCCAGCAAATCACTAAGCTGAACCTTAAGCTCCCTCAACTCAGCAGGCGCTAAACGATACGGAGCTCTCGAGATCGGGGCTGTACCAGGTACCAACTCAATGCTGAAGTCTATCTCCCTCCTCGAAGGAAAACCAGGAATCTCCTCCGGGAAATGTCGAACCACGGGAACTCTACTAACCTCTACGCTCGAAGAAGAAGAAGCATCTAAGGCATATATCATAAAACCAGCATTCTCTAGCGAAAACAGGCTAAACATCTCCATCGTAGAGACTAAAGGAATCTTAGACTGGGAATCTTGGCAATAGAAATTCCATTTCTCTCCAGACTGGGGCCTAAATCGCAAAACGCCATGGAAACAATCCACAGCGGCTCTATAGCTAGACAACACGTCCATTCCCACTATACAATCAAAATCTCACATCACTAGCCTGATCAGGTTGGCTAACAACACACTCTCGCCAAACCTAAGAATACCATTCATTCAACAAAATCTCCTGGGAGAACAGGCTCGCTCTGGCAGGAGTTGCAGCAGATACAACATCGCACAAAGTAGTGGTATGCAAACCATGCTCAACCACAAATGCATCAGAAATAAACGAATGTGATGCTCCTGTATCAAACAACACACGTGCAGGAAAATCAAAGACAAAGCAATTACCTGTAATCACTCCTCCGCCTGGCGTGCCCTCCGCTTGCTCCCTAGTCATGACATTCACCTGGGCAAACTGAGGTCCTGAAAACTGAGGATGGGAAGACTGTCCAAACCGTGAAGGACCAGGCTGCTGAAACGGCCTAAACTGAGGCTCCCATAACCTCTGCCGCGGAGCAGGAAAAGAATGACCTCTAGACGATCCACCTCGACCCTGCGGTGGAGCTGCGGTATGCTGATATCCAGACAAAGGACACACTCTAGAAAAGTGTCCGTACTGTCCACAAATATTACACGAACCTTGCACACCAATACACTGCACTGTCGGGTGCCTTCCACCACACTGGCCACAATACTCAACCTTGGAACTACCGCTGCTAGAACTACCCGAGCCAGAAGAACTAGAAACCCGAATTCTTTTTAAACTGACGACCACGAGGCCTAAACCTCTGATGTCCAGACTGTTGGGCTTGCTGCTGCTGGGGTGGCTGAGACGACTGCACTGACCAGGAAGGTTGCACCCCCGGAACCACGGGACGACTACCTTGCACCCCTTGCGGCCTAACACGCGACGGATGATTCTGCAGTCTTTCCTCAATGTTTATAGCCCTGTCCACCGCTTCTGCATAGCTCGCCGATGAACCCGCCAACACAAAAGAATACATCTCTTCATTGAGCCCCTCCATGAACTTGTTCCTCTTTGCCTTCTCTCGGCCAGCAACATGCGGAACATAGGCAAGAAGAAAAGAAAATCTCCGAGCATACTCTCCCACAGACATAGATCCCTGCACCAGGTTATCAAACTCTCGCTCCCTGGCGTTCACAAAAGATTCCGGAATGTACTCCTGACGAAAGGCAGTACAAAAGCTACTCAACTAAATCCCCATGGCTGTCTCCTCGAGAGTCCTAGAAGCACCTCTCCACCAATGCTCGGCACTTCTTCTCAACTAAAATGTAGCTAAACTCATCCTACGCTCATCATCGTACCTGACACGGTCGAACCGAGTAATATCCTGCAACCAAGACTCAGCATCGGAACTAGGCTCATCGCCATTAAACGTCGAGGATTCATTCGCTGAAACCTCGCCATCATCAATTCCATATCGTCCACACGGGCTGCCAGCTCATCTACCTCCAAGTCAATCTGTCTATCACGACCACGAGGAACACTACACTGCACTTCCTCGTTCTATCCTTCGGACTCTTCCTGAAACTGCCCTCTACCTCTACCCCTACGTCTAGGCGGAATCTACGAAGGCACTAAGAGGGTAAGGTCACACAGCAACAGATATATCACAAAGATCACATAATCAAGCACATGCAACATGCAACACTGTGCCTAGACTCAAGAGTGATCCAAGAAATCGAGCTTATCCCAGCTTAAGCTCTGATACCAAAAATATCAGGCCTCGTGCACCATACAGAGTTAAACCACGCAAAACAATAGCGGAAGCATACAAAAGTGGCTTAAAATTGTCACTTGTGGCCTGACGATTAAAACATATAATTTAAAATACAACAATACTCAAAATATCCCAGTTCTATAAACACAATTCAGTACAATATAGCATTCAATAAATACAAGCACTACCGAAAGCAACTGAAATACAACAAAGCCCAGGGCACTCCCCGGCTAACAGTGCTTATACATATATGCTATACGCTAACTGGTACACTCTAACCACCTCCTGGGGCACCACCAGCTGGGTCTACTCCACGACCCGCAGAGTAACCATGGTAACCTGAAAACACACTACACGCTTATGCCAAAGCTGTAATCATAAGCTCAATTCGTACCTCAACGCTCAGATTCTACCTCAACATATCTCACCAGGACACGAGAACTCAGCCTTCACCAATCTGCTCCTTCGCTGGTGTCAGCAAACACAGCAGGAATTTCCCGGGGAACTCAAATCCGGAAGCTCAAATGAACTAAGGAATTCTCGGGTCAACTGTATCAGAAATTCACAAACACAGGGATTCCTTCGTGCTCCTCCTACGGGTCGAATCAAGTCACCTAACTGGTAACAATCGAAATATCTAAGCTAGACGAGTTCAGCGCCACCGGTCTTACTCCAAACAACGGCGGAAATCGACGGCAAATCGAAGAAATAGTGCTCGGTGAACAGTAAGGGTTTCGAGGGTATCAAAGAGGCAGAAGATAAGAAGTATCGGGGTTGAAAAAAATATGCTAAGTTTCGATCATCACTTGTATTTAAAATCCTCGAATTCAGCTTCTGTTCTTATCAACTCAGATCCCATCTTACACTACAGCAGTAATCCTCACATCTGAATCCAGCGCTCATCACAGCTGGCTCAGTTGTCACAACCTAGACTTCGCTACACTCCACTACGCATAACAGCAAACGACGTCGCGCTAACTAATCCCATCTTACACTACAGCAGTAATCCTCACATCTGAATCCAGCGCTCATCACAGCTGGCTCAGTTGTCACAACCTAGACTTCGCTACACTCCACTACGCATAACAGCAAACGACGTCGCGCTAACTAATCAAAACAACGTAGCAGAGCTTCAACATCTGGAATAGATCTCTCTCGCTAGCAACATCTGAACAGCGCTAACAACAGCAGTCAACTCAGATGTGTTGACCAACACGTGGCAGCTTCTCACATCCGCGCGTTAACGCTAACAGATGTCTCTCGCTACTATCATATCAGCGCTCGCTAGCTACCCAGCACCATTGACCCGCGTTGACATCTGGTCACGCCATTGAACAGATTTCACCCACTAGCGAGACATCTGAAATTTCAAAACGACAACGCATCACTACTCGCGCCAGTCTCTACTACTCAGATGTCACTCGCTAACACCTCAACTGAGTACTCACATCTGAATGCTCACAAATTCCCGCGCAAAGACGCTGCTGGCCCATCTTCTTCCAGCGATGATCCTCATGTCTGAATTACTACTGGAATCACATCTCTTATCAAAAGACTCAACGAATCAACTCCAAATTCAACACAGATTTCTTCCGGTAGCGCCTAGCAAATCAAATATGAACTCTAAACAAAAATCTGAAATACGAAAATCAATAACTCTCGATTAATCAAAATTTTCGAATATCAATCCTCAAATCTGAGTTCAAAGTGATAAATGTGTGTATGCAATATCAAAAATGTTCAAAATAGAAACATATATCACATGAAAAACATACACAGCAGCAAGAATAATCACCCATGCTCAATCCAAAGCTGTAAAACAAGCTCACATCCGTACCTCAAATCTTATGAGCTACAACTACCACAAACAGGGTCCGAGCAACACAGATCTGTCACCTGCTAAGCCATCATAAGCAACTACTCAAGAACCAAAACACAAAAAAGCAACAGCTGTGAGCTACGAACTCAACCAGCGCTATACTACCCCTCTATCTCAACAGAGAGCTCTAAACAAACACAAGGTAGGGTCTGAACACTTACCCCAACAAGTTAGGACGGAACGCTAATAGAATACACAAGGGAGATGTCTTAGCAATCCCCTTCAAGCTCTCCAAAAGCAGTACCAAACGAAGCGTCTTAGCAAGAGGAGTCCAGCGCTACCACTCTTACTTCAATCGGAGCTGTCTACTGCCGGAAATCGGAGAAGATAAGGTTCGATGAACAGTAGATAGGGTATCGCGACAGAGTTCAACAATCGGGAAATATTTCTAAGTGTCGGGGAAAAATAATAGACAAGGATCAAAGCTATCTATAAATACTCAAATCTGCTCAAGACCGTTGAACAGATCTAACCGGAAACTTAAGATACAAAGTTGATATTCCCGCTAGGTCCAGATCTCGCAACAGATCTCACCCTACGCCAAAGCAGATCTCTACTAACTCAAACGACGTCGCACAAGTCCACTATCGCAACTGGACACGTCACCCGATACTCAGATATGAATCACTAGCACAAGAGGAATCTGAAACCCAAAACGGCGTCGCTCACTAACACTCAGATCTCTTTCGAATCTGAAGACCAACGCTGCTCACCACTGAGTCTCGTCCGCTAAACCAAAATGCTGTTTATGAGGAATCAGATTTTAGATTAGTGATTAATCGAATTCATCTGAGATTAGAAGAGCTTAATTGTAGGAAGTTTTCGTAATTTTGGTATTTTGAGTTAGAAGCTGGTCGGTGGTGAAACCAGTCGTAGCTTATTTCAGAAGTTAACGCGAGTCAACGGTACTGTAGCTCGCAGCTGGTAGATATTGGAAATCAGTAGTTGCGTCTGGGTGACCAGCTGTTGGTTTTAAGAACCAGTCGTGGATGTGAGAAGACATCGTTTAGATAAGTTGAAACGCTGCATTTTGGGGATTGCGTCTGGTACCAGTTGTGAGGAATTGGTTACCAGCTGTTGGTTGGATCAGCTGTTGACAGCAGTACTGACGTGTCTTATGCGACGTCGTTTTGTTTAGCTACGCTTCGTCTATATTGTTTAGCGTAACCAGCTGCTGGTTATTTCGTAGGAAATGTGGTATCAGCTGGTGGAGCGCTGCGACATTGTTTCGATTAGTTGGTGCGGCGTCGTTTTGGTATGCGAAGAGAAATGCAACGTCTGGTTGCTGCTACTGGTTTTGTTGAAGGAAACATGAATACCAGTCGTAAGATATCTACTGTTCATGTCGTCTGATTATTTTAGAACATCAGTTGTTGCATGTGGAATTATAAGGAGAAGTGTTGACCAACACTTAGATTATTTTTCACCCGATATCTCTTATCTCCATTCTTCGAATCCCTCGATAGCTACTGTTCACCGTAGCACTCTTTCGTCGATTGTCGTCGTGTCCCGCCGTTGTTTTGAATGATATTGGTGGCGCTGAACTCCTCTTGAGTTTCTCTACCGATTGATACCAATTTGGAGACTGGAACCATGGATTTGAGGAAACGCGAAGATCCTGTTCATTCGACGCTTTCTGTGAAATCTTGCCCGATCGTTCCTCTGTTAGTGTAAGCTTTTGGGTAAGTGTTCTCTGTTTGGCGCAGCGGCGGATCCGGATCCGGTTCCCGGGGGCGCAGCGGAAGTTTCAAAATTTGCCCCGGAAACGTTCAATACATAATAATCAAAGCAATAAAACATTCATAGGATGTTTTATAGAAGATACCTTGCTGGCGTCTAGGCTCCTAGCTCCGACCAGATTCACGGGGAAACTGGCACTTCAACGGTAGGCGGTGGTAGATCTCCTAATCCGGTCCACGACTGGATCACGGCTCCTTCATCAGTCTGCACTAGAAGAGATGAAAAATTTGTCACGAATGGAATCTCCTCGTCGACGTGATCGGAACAAGTTCAATCACGTGAGCAACAGCGGGCGGTGGCGCGTGTTGGTGGGCGGCCGAGAGGAGAGGGTGAGGGAAGGTGGCGGCTACTATGTAGGGTTGTGATGCAAGAGTGTGTCACAATGTAGCCCTAGGTCAATTATTTATTAGACTTATGATGGGCTTGGACCGGACCAATGGACTTGGGGCGGGCCCAGGTCCATATGAACATTCGGTTCATTTCTATCACCGTGGCTTCATCATAACTCCGATCGACGAGATCGGACCGATCTACACAGTTTCCAAAACTGAGTATTATGATGTGAAAACAATTTTTCAGACCGCCTAGTCCAAAATTGCAGTTTGGCCCTCCAAGTTTCAAGGATAGTCAAACTAGCCCAAACTTTAGGGAAATTGCAATTTGACCCCTGTTGACTTTTAGGAAGTCGCACTCCCTAAATTCCTCCTCCTATGCTCAACACATTGAGCTCAGTTTTCGTGCGGGAATCGTGAAACCAGTACTTGTGTGACCCTCAATGGTTCAGGTATACAGCTAGCCGTGGGCTCACAACCATTGTGACTCCGAAATCACAATTTCGGACTGACCCAACGGATCATGGTAAAGCGCCTAGAAACATTGCCCCATGATCCCCTAGGTATCACTGATAGTGCCTGCAAGAACCAGTCGGTCATGGTTAGCGTACAGTACGGTCCTTTCAACACATATATCCCGATCAGATCAACGACCATTGGTGAATCGAGAGTCGCTGGAGATCTGATAACTATGCATACATCGTGGAGATCAAAGTGACATCACGTGTGTTACTAGGTAAACCCATTTACCTAAAACACATCTAGTACTCTGGCCAGAGATTTATCACACTATTGCCTCCTCAGATAGCATAGGATATCCACGCATAAAAGCGAGCGGTGAATCCTCGACAACGAAGCATCGACTCCTACATGCATCGAGACCTCACCCAATCACGCCACCTAATGACCCCAAGTGAGTCAGCAAACGAGTCAAAGTGAGACGCCTATCATGTAGAGTCTCAATGACGTTTCGAGTCGTGAGGACTAATCAGTACAACCAAGACCTTGGACTTATCCGCTCGACAAATGGTAACCACTTGGAAAGTTTGAACGAGGGTAGTTCGATAGATCACCAGGTCACTATCCATCTGCATGCACAGAACATCACAATGTTCCCTACCAATGAAACATGGTACTTCGCATCGCAGATGCTAGTCTCAAGCTCGGGCGGCCTTATCCTCATTTTGACGGTCCAATCGACTAGGAACAAGTTTAGAACACACAGTGACTATTAGATGTATTTCATGATAGCCATCATATCCACTATCACATCTAACATACACTATGGTGCATTCTAGGTCTTTATCCAACACAATTGTTAACATTATAACATAATGAAAATAAAGAATGCCATAAATGAAATGCGAATTTCATAAATAAAGATCGTTATACAAAGAGTCAATAAAACCCACACGTCACAAGTTGACTAGTTGGGCATCTACTCTAACAATCTCCCACTTGCCCTAAATCCAACTACTCATCAGACGCAGTCCCATTGTTTCGTGATTTTTTTCAAACAACGGTCCTGGAAAGGGCTTCGTAAGTGGATCAGTAATGTTGTCTGCAGAGGCGACTCTCTCGACTGCTATGTCACCTCTAGCCACAATATCCCGGATTATGTGGTATTTCCTCATTATATGTTTGGATATTTGGTGAAACCTAGGCTCCTTTGCTTGCGCAACGGCACCCGTGTTGTCGCAGTACACCGGGACTGGACCCACTCCATCAGGGATTACGCCCAAATCTTGGACGAAATTCCTTATCCAAACCGCCTCTTTAGCAGCAGCTGATGCTGCGATGTACTCAGCCTCAGTGGTTGAATCCGCGATGGTGTCTTGCTTGGAACTCTTCCAAGAGACAGCACCACCATTGAGCATGAATACAAATCCAGAGGTTGACTTCGAATCATCCACGTCACATTGGAAGCTAGAATCAGTGTAGCCTTCCAATTTCAGTTAACCACCCCCATAGACCATGAACATATTCTTAGTCCTTCGCAAGTACTTAAGAATATCCTTCACAGCCTTCCAATGCAATTGGCCGGGGTTGGCCTGGTAGCGGCTCGTGACACTCAGAGCATATGCGACATCCGGTCAAGTCGAGATCATGCCATAATACTACCTATTGCCGAGGCATATGGCACACGTGTCATACTCTCTATCTCCTCATCAGTCTTCGGACAAACAAGAGTCCAAACTTGGTTCGCATGCATTGAGTCAATCTCAGACTGCATTGCTTCAAGCCACAAATTAGAATCAGCATCGGAAATCGCCTCCTTGAATGTTCTTGGATCACATCCAATAACTTGATCACTTTGATCATCTTCAAGGAGGAAACCATATCTATCAGGAGCCCTAGGAATCCTTTCAGATCTCCTAGGTGCGACCATTTCTGGTATTGGCTCTTGAGGTGCGGGAGATTCACTTGGTACTTCAGATGGTTCTCGAACCTCTTCAAGTTCTACTATCTTGCCTTTTCTATCAAGTAGAAATTCCCTTTCTAGAAAGGTGGCATTTCTAGAAACAAACACTTTTGTTTCATTTGGATAGTAGAAGTAGTATCCAATAGAATTCTTTGGATACCCAATGTGTTGGATAGCCACGATGGATCCGGATCACGCCTCCCGGCGAGGCAGCGGAAGAACAAAAATTGCCGGGAGACGATCAATACAATTCAATTACAACAGATAATCTATGACATTCATAGGGTGTTTAGATTGCTACCTTGCTGGCAACTCGTGCCTGGCTCCGACCAGTTTCTCGAGGAAACCGGCACTTCACGGTAGATTGCGGTAGACTACGTCAATCAGGTCCACGACCGAATACGAGACTCCTTCGTCAGCCTACACTAGAAGGCCTGACGAGATCGGCGCGGATGGATTCTCCTCGTCAAGATTGGCCGGAACAATTTCCGATTAAGGAGGCGGCGGCGGTGGCGGCGCAAAGGCGGCGGCGGCGGCGTGTTTAGAGAGGAGGGGCGGCGCCTATTTCTAGGTTTTGGGTTAGGTTGTGTAGTAGTGTTGTTATAATGAAGCTTAAGTCTAATTAAATAGACTTACTCATAGTCTTGGACCGGCCCAACGGGCCCGGGTCCAACGGATGAACATTCCGGTCCTCCCTATCACCGTGACTTCATCGTAACTCCGATCGCCGATCAGATCGGATCGATCGACTCAGTTTCCAAAACTGAACACTATAATCTGAAAAACCATTTTTCAGAACCCCGGTGCAAAATAACCGTTTTGCCCCTCAACAGCGTGTTAGAGTAGATGCCCAACTAGCCAACTTGTGGCGTGTGGGTTTTATTGACTCTTGTACAAACGATCTTTATATATGATATTCGCATTTTCTTATATGGCATTCTTTACTTTCATTATGTGTGTAATGATTTACAATTGTGTTGAGTAAAGACCTAGAATACACTAAAGCGTATGTTAGATGTGATAGTGGGTATGACGGCTATCATGAAACACATCTAATAGTCGCTGTGTACTCTAAACGTGTTCCTAGTCGATTGGGCCGTCAAAATGAGGATAAGGCCGCCCGAGTTCGAGACTAGTATCTGCGATGCGAAGTACCATGTTTCATTGGCAGGGAACATTGTGATTTTCTGAGCATGCAGATAGATAGTGATCTGGTGATCTATCGAACTACCATCGTTCGGACTTTCCAAGTGGTTACCATTTGTCGAGTGGATAAGTCCGAGGTCTTGGTTGTACTGATTAGTCCTCACGACTCGAAACGTCATTGAGACTCTACATGATAGGCGTCTCACTTTGACTCGTTTGCCGACTCACTTGGGGTCACCAGGCGTCGGGATTGGGTGAGACCCCGATGCATGTAGGAGTCGATGCATCGTTGTCGAGGATTCACCGCTCGCAGACATGCGTGGATATCCTATGCTATCTGAGGGGATAATAGTGTATAAATCTATGGCCAGAGTACTAGAAGTGTTTTAGGTAAATGTGTTTACCTAGTTACACTCGCGATGTCACTATTCGATCTCCAAGATGTATGCATAGCTATCGGATCTCTAGCGACTCTCGAGTCGTTGATCTGATCGGGATATATGCATTGAAAGGACCGTACTGTACGCTAACCACGACCGACTAGTTCTTTCAGGCACTATCAGTGATACCTAGGGGATCATGGGGCGATGTTGCTAGACGCTTTACCATGATCCGTTGGGCAGGTCCGAAATTGTGATTCCGGAGCCGACAATGGTTGTGGGCCCACGGGCTAGCTGTATCCCTGAACCATTGAGGGTCACACAAGTACTAGATTCGAGATTCCCGCACGGATACTCGGCTCAATGTGTTGAGCATACGAAGAGGATTTTGGGAGTGCGACTTCCTAAAAAGTCAACAGTAGTCAAATCGTGATTTGCCGATGTTGAGGGGCAAAACGGTCATTTTGCTATTT
>KV015577.1:679091-733684 GCA_001598015.1 Dorcoceras hygrometricum
GGTGAGAACAATACTGGGATGGGTGACCTCCTGGGAAGTTCTCTTACGTCAAGCTGCTGACGTTGCGCCGCTTGATCTGGTTAGTCATGTGGGCTGTAAAAGTGTGATGCCAGATCTTAACGGGTAATACTATCTCTGCTGGGGATAGGGCCGACGGTAGGGGAAAGGGTAAGACTGATCTCTAAGGGAATTGAGACAGCACCAGCAGTTAGACACGCACCTCCCCTGACTCATGGGCCTAACAGCCCAATCCTAACGCACATAATAGGTGCACTCTGCGCTGCCACATTATAAGGAAATAAAGTTGCACCTTGGCTAACAGCTATAGCTTTTGGCCTAGTGGTAAGCGCTTGATCCTAACAATTGGTATCAGAGCGAGGTCAGGGGTTCGAGTCTCCCAAGAAGCATTTTCTATACTTCTTGTGTGGGGGGGGATTGTTGAGTTAAGCGTGCAAGGGTGAGAACAGTATTGGGATGGGTGACCTCCTGGGAATTTCTCGTACGTCAAGCTGCTGACGTTGCGCCACTTGATCTGGTTGGCCATGTGGGCTGTAAAAGTGTGATGCCAGATCTTAACGGGTAATACTATCTCTGTTGAGGATAGGGCCGGCGGTAGGATAAGGGTAAGACTGATCTCTAAGGGAATTAAGACAGCACCAGCAGTTAGACACGCACCTCCTCTGACTCATGGGCCTAACATCCCAACCCTAACGCACATAATAGTGCACTCTGTCGCTGCCACATTATAAGGAAATAAATTTGCACCTTGGCTAACAGCTATAGATTTTGGCCTAGTGGTAAGCGCTTGATACTAACAAGGGTTTAGTATTATGCTTCCGCATAAATTTTCCGAATTTCTTAATGAACAAGTCGATGGCATCCTTGCTCATCTCCTCTTCCGATCTGCTGTTGGTAGATCATGGACTCTGCTCTAGAATTGTAGCGGGAGAGATCTGGTTGATTGAGACGTAGATGGCTCAAACCTGCTCTCGTTTCCAGCTCAAACTCATATGCCTTTGGATTGGCAAACAAGTCGTGCATCTCCATTATATTCAAGTCCTTCGACTTTCGCATGGCCATTGTTTTCACATCCCACTCCTTGGGAAGTGCTCGCATCACCTTCAAGGCCAACTCCATGTTGCTGTAGGATTTGCCCAGTCTGGATAGATCAATCACCAATGAGCTAAACCGTTCATCGAATTCGACCATGGTCTCCTCGGGCTTCATCTTGATTAGTTCAAACTTTTGTAGAGCCATGATCAACTTGTTTTCTTTTGTTTCCTCATTGCCTTTGCAAATCTGGTTCAACTTTTCCCAGATTTCTTTTGCAGTTGTACACGTCTGGATCTTGATAAACATTTTTTTGTCTAGCTTCTTGTACAATATGTCCTTAGCGAAGTTATCCAGATTTTCTTTATTCTTGTCCTCACAGGTCCACTCCAGTCTAGGTTTATCGATCCACTGAGGTGCACCGGAAATTATCGCCATAGCAGTGTTCATTTTCATTATTTGCATTGGTCCGTTAGTTATCACGAACCACATGTCATCGTCTTGTGCTGCTAGGTGCACCTGCATCCGGATCTTCCAGACGTCGTATTTCTCTTTAGAAAATATAGGAATCTTGTTATGAGAAATCGACATTTTTAATGAATATAAATGAATAAATTGTTCAAACATCGAGAAATCAAGCTCTGATACCAGTTGTTAGGATTGAAAAACAAGCTCGGGAGTTCAGAGGGGGGATGGTGAATGAACTCCTTGGCTAATTTTGCTTTAAAACTTGTTTCAAAATATTTTATTGCTCGACGCAAACCTCCAGCCGAGTTACCAGCTTAGAGGGTTCTCAGTTACTGCTGTTGTCTCATGCAATAAATGATTTTTCTACGGAAAACAACATGATTCAACAGTGAACAATTTAAACCAATGTGTGAATGTAAAAGATGTAGAGACGAGAGGTTTGTTTCTGGAAGTTCGGAGAAAATTCTCCTACGTCTCCCCTTCTTCTCAATGGGAAGGATTTTCACTAGAAGATTTGATTTATACAACCACTTGTACAAACCCGATCCAACAGCCTGCAGCTGCAAGAACTCCTAGCAATCAACCAATGAATCCAGACCCGCGATCTGGTTCGCAATAGCACTAAGCTAGTTGTGCTAATCTAGCACTCTACACTCTCTGTTTACGATTTACAAACAAGACTCAACACTACTGAGTGTGTGTATAGAAGATAGTGTGACACAGGAAATGAATATCAATCTGTGCGTGTGTCACTTGCTTCGAGCTGGTTCAATAGATGAACTTTGCTTTCGCTTGTGAAGGCTGGTTAGCTCGTAAGTCTGTAGCTCGTTCTTGTATGATTCGTCTGTTTCGTAACCCCTTCACGGCTGATCTTCTCTCCTATATATACCATTTTACAATGGTAATAAATATTACCAGTAGACACTTCGAGTGTATCCAAATTGAAAAACATGCGGCGTCTTCAATGTTTGTACGATGTTCGTACATCTCCATTAATGCATTTCCCTTTTTAGCAACTCTGCGACGTCTTCAGTTTGAATCATATCCCTGCATATCTGGTATTAGCTCAAAGTAGTTCCAACGACTACAAATCACTGCAGAGATGTCACATGTCTCATTTCAAACTGTACGTAGCTTCAAACATTCCGAAATTCAATTTGCTACGTTGTCCTTAACTCAGCTGGTCTCCCGATCTGGTTTCTGAACGTTGAGCTGCTTTTCTTGATCGGGTTCTGAGCTTGATTATATCCAATCTTCTTTGAAGTATTCGGCTCATATCTTTGTTTTGTACTGATTTAGATAGCAATCTTTGTACACTCATATCTAGTACTATAGCACTTGTAAAATCATTCTGCTTCGAGCTGGTTTACTTAACTGGTCTTCCAGCTGGTCTGTTATTCACCTTATTACTCCAGCTGATCGATTATACCACTTATCACTACCACTTGTGATCTGTTTTCTCAACTGTAAACCACTGTTTTGCTCTTCATCTCAATGCTCTCTGTTTCAAATTCTTCAAATTTTCTCAACTGAACTGTCCTTATTCGGCTAAGCATCTTTGGAATGGTATCAGCATGAATTAGTACCCAGTTGGTTTGTCCTAAACAGCACACCACAATATCCTGAGCTGGTTTAACCTTAACCAGCTTGCCTCTACTCCGATCTGGTTTTTACGTCCAACGTAGTAAGATTCGTCCAGATCTTGTGCCTTTGGTTTGATTAATTTCTTTAATTTTTCATCACCAAAACTTCTGAAATTAGCTCAAAGATACAACAGTAGCGAGTAAAAATAATCAAATATTCAAAATATAGATACTAATTTTTTTAAAATTGTTTACAAACAATTACAGAGCTAACATTCTCACAATACATGCAGAAAGTCAGATAATAAACATCCATCTCCCAAAACCAAAACAGTATGTATATAAATCCAACAATGGTAATGTCAAGACATAAATAACCTCAACAACTACTCAGGACATCCCCCGGTAATGACTCGAAAATACATATATATATATGCACAACTGATCCACCAGGATAATCTATAGTGGCCAACAACAAAACCAAAATAGCCCCAAAGGGAAGGGGTCAAATCCCAACATAAAACAGCAAACGATGTGCATATGACATATGCTATATGCAATGCAATGCATGTACGATAACAAGAAATAGCGGATACCAAGACCGAGGCCAAATGAAAACGATCAACAGCAACATGTGGAAACATCATCGGGAATTCAGGAGCTACCTGGGCGTTCCCAACGGAAAAGAGATATGACCATTCGTCAATATTAATGGGGGCTACTTGTTTGTACTCAATGGAAAACAAAAGAGCACTACAACCACCCACCACCCTTATCCAGGTCACAACAATCTGAGGGGGCGGGAGCGACCAGATGCATCCTCATAGCTCTCCATCGTGAGTGTGCCAATCCACACCACTCCAAAAGAGTACAACTCAATTCAGAGTATCAAAGGCAACAGCTGGAAAATAAATCTCAAGGCCCAATATGAAAGCATATGCTGGATGACATGACATGTATATACACAATCACATGTCCAATGCAACACAGGAAAGAACACAATATTTAAACACATAGCCCATAATCATACTCTGAGAAAGCTTAAATACGTTCTCTATCCGTACATGTCCATAGTCTTACCAAATACCTCAGGCTAAGCTCACTGGTAGAATAGATCACTCACACTTCTCAATAGATCGCGCAAACTAACACTCTAGAGCCTAGCAGACAGGGTGTGGAAAAAATCACGTCAGAAACCACAAGAGTCTCCAGAAACTCGGGAAGCTTAACAACAAACCTCAGGGCACCCTGAACTGATAACAATTACAACATATCACAATATGTTCCAACCAAAAGAATTCAGCTCGGGGAAACTCGCCATAAACACGGCCGAGAGCAATCAACTCAGACTTTCTCAACCCTACTCCAAATTTAATCATACTGATCTCAAACGAAATCTAAGGATAAGAGTATTAACTTACAGTTAATGGTGACCTGAACCAAAGAGCCAAACAGTCAGAAAATGTGAAGAATATCTCGGCTCAACTATCATCGCATTCCCTCCTCCGGACAACCACAGTCCTCAAGATTGGTAAGCAAAATATGGGTTTGGAAAGAGGATTATAATGGTACCAACCTTGCTCCAAGATGATCTCCCTATATCCATCTATCAGAAAAATACGAAGGTCAGGTGAATAGTGACAAGGGTCTCGAGGGTATCAGCTCAGTCTCTCAAGAACACTCGATATAAGGCTTGCCCAAAAAAATGGCTAACATTTGGTTATATATGACTTAAGTATCCTAGAACTAATATACAGTGAAATCGGATCAGCACGGGCCTCTAAGCTGACTCTAGCTCGGGACATTCAGGCCTCTAAGCTGACTCTAGCTCAGGACATCCAGATCAACACGTGCTCCTCAATCAGCATAGCACTAACAGCGCTACAGTATTATCAGATCAGCTCGCACTACAATACTATCAGATTAGCTAGCTCTATACAAACCAGCATGCTATACTCATGATCGTGAAGTACTACTAGATCAGCTCAGCTCTCACCACATCAGCACGCTCGATCCAGTCTAGAACTGTTCCATCAGATCAACACGCTATACCCAGATCATATCGTGCCAGCATATCAGCTCAGAGCTCATGCGAACAGTTCAGATTGCATCCAATTGCTCCACTCTAAACTAATTAACCTAATCTGATTTCCAATCTCACAACTAATCATGTAAAATCAAAACCTTGGACTTAACCCACTTGACAAATGATAACCACTTACTGAACGAGGGTAGTTTGATATATCACTAGGTGATTATCCATTTGCATGCTCAGAATATCTCCATGTTATTACGAATGAAAAGTTGTACTTCGTATCACAAATGTTAGTCTCAAACTCCGGCGGTCCTTATCCTTTTTGCGAAGGGCCAAATTTACTAGGAATTCATTTATAATATACAGTGACTATTAGATATGTGTCATGATAGTCATCAAATCCACTATTACTTCCAGCATACACTATAGTACATTCAAGATCTTTATATTAACATGTTTTCAATTATAATAAAGATAAAGAATGTCATGATAAGATATCATGTAATTATATATATGAATAAAGATTATTTTACATGAGAGTCAACATATCTCACTACCAACAACTGGCTATCCGGGCACCTACTCTAACAATGACATCCATCCGGATTGTGCTAGTGTTTTCAGCTAAACTTGATCTGGAGGTAAAACAAATGGATGTCAAGACTGTATTCATTCATGGAACGTGGAGGAAGAAATCTATATGGAGAAAACATAGGGTTTTGCTGAAAGGGGAAAGAGAAACTCGAATACAGATTAAAGAAGAGTCTGTATGTCTCAACCAAGCATTGAGACAGAGGTACAAAAAGTTTTAATCTGTAATAACAGAGCAATGTTTCATGAAGACTACTGCTGGTCATTGTGTGTTTATAAGGAGATTATCTTATGATGATTGGTGGTGCTTCTAATTTATGTAGATGACATGTTGATTGTCGGCAAAGATTATTTTGAAATCTAAGGATTAAAGAAGCAACTAAGCAAGACCTTTACAATGAAGAACCGGGGGATTGCAAATAGGCATGGAATTCATCGAAAAAATATACCAAGAAACCTGGTCAACTTGAGCTGATAGGATATAGAGATGCAGACAGATCGGAGACGTTGACTTGAAAGTCAACATCAAGTTACCGAATTACATTTACAAAGGGATGTGTCATGGCAACCAAAACTGAAAAAGTGTATAGCATTGAAACCATTGAAGCAGACTTATTGCACGAATTGAGGAATGTAAGGAGTTGTTATGGGTGAAAGGGTTTTTGGAGGAATTAAGTTTTATACAAGATCCATAGAAAAATATATTCATACAGCCAGAGTACAATCGATCTTGGTAATAATTCTTTGATTAATTCACACAAATGAAAATGGATCTAATATAATGACAAATATATTTCCGAGATGGAAGTTGGAATACCGTTACACTGTTGTGGTCTGATCGAATTCACAGAATGAGCTTGAGGGGGAGAATTGCTGAAAATCAAGCAACCAATTTAATTCATGCATATAAAGATTAATAAAAAAGTATTGGCTTGATTATATACGCAATGTTGTAATTAATTTTGTAATTTACCTTAACACCTATAAATACACATCATTCTTCATTACAAAAACATACCAAAAAAACAAAAATCCTCTCTATATACATAGAATATAGAAATGATTTAAATGATTTATGAGAAATTTTTTAAGGAATGTCTCAATTATCTTGTATTCTTTGTTATTGATAAAAAAATTTATCTCATTTAATATTTTAGTAGATGTAACCCAATATTGAGGTGAATCATTATCAATATTGATGTCCATATTGTTCAATTTACTAGTTATATAATTATGATATTTTTAAGAGATAATATCTTAGGTTTGTATTAATTTGCATGATATCTCAATTGAGAGTTGGATGGGATTTGATTTGAACGTATTGAAAGCTGTGGGAACAGAGCAGACACCCATATTACGTGGGCTTGTGCAGCTGAACTGTATTTTATGCTTGGCGCTTGCCTTGTGCAGCAAAAAACTATGGATTCAATGATAACATTCAATTAAAATTTCATGTAATCCCGTTGTTGGAAAGAAAATTATGTCAAACCATCAACACAAATTTTCTCGTTGTTGAAATATACTTCTCGATAGTTTGTCCTGTTTTCTGCTAGTTTTTAACGACCATGACAATGTATATAACACACCTCTAAAATTCATAAGCCGATGAATCTTCACTCTTTATAAGAAATATCAAACAAGAGGAACCACGACGGTTTTCCCGTAAACGATAGCGACAAAAAAATAAGATCATTCAAGTATCAGGGAAACAAAAAGGTTTATGGTGCTCGAAATTGATTGCTCAACCTGAAGTGCACTCAAGAAACTTGTTCCTTTTCCACTCATAGTGTTTGCATGATTTGCCACAAGCTTGCCAATATAGAGTAAAACATATGTAAGAATTCTAGACTCTTGACAGTGCCATTTGAACTCCCTACATGCATAGGCCATTAGAAGATCAGTGACAAAGTATACATCATAAAAACACTTTAACGTGGTGGCATTCGTCGTATATCTAGCCACCTAGTTGATCGCCTCAGTATCTTTCTGGTGCAACAAAAACTCATGCAACTTCTCTGCTTTCTGTTTCATCCCCGTGATCATTTCTTCTGTAACTTGAATGATTTGTTTAGGCATATAAATTTCCAAGAACTCAAACCATTCCCCCAAAGTCATTTTCTCCAAATCCACCGCCGATTCTTCACTTCCAGCCATATGGTCCTTAGTCTCGGGCACAGAAGCATTTCCAGAACCATCTAAACTTCCAGAATCCATCCACTTTTCTGTCGGTTCATCCCTTTCCTTCAACTCTGAAAGTACTTCGACAAATGAACCGATCTTCTCCGGCATACCTTCCCTTGCCTCTTTAACTTTGACAAGCACACCATTTTCATCCAAACTCTCTACTTTCCTCGAATTCCTAGTACTCCTCGTGCTCGCTCTTTGCATTCCGACACCACGAATTTCTGACTCTTCCAAGAGTTTCACATCCTTCATAGAACTTCTAGTCCTCAAACCCCCATTCCTTATTCCCATTCCCTCAACTTTGATAACAGTTTCAGATTTCCCTTCATTTTCATCTATCTCCATTTCAAATTTCTCCGATTTTTTTTCCATCCTCGAAGCTCTAGGCCTCCTTAATCTTGCTTGGCTCGAATTTTCTACGACTCCAACTTCTTCAACTCCATTTCCCAATTCCCTAGCTTTTGGTCCTCGAGTCCTCCTTCCAATCATTTTTCTCTCATTCTCGTCCACCAAATTCCCGACGTAATCTCCCAATCCCTTTTTCAGATCATCACCCTCGTCCCCTAATTCAGAATTCTCATCAATCACCCCCAACTCAACTCTCCCATTCCTCCCACGCGGCCTCAGATTTCTCCTCACATTCGAAGAATCACACTCACTCCCACCACCGGAAACTTCAAATCCCACCCTAATGGCCGTCGCCTCACCTATCTTAATCACGTCACCATCAGTAAGAACAGCCGGCGTGGAAGGATCGAGCTGGGAGCCATTCAAATAGGTTCCATTCGAAGAATCCAGGTCCGTAACAGTCCAACGGTGATAGCCCAGATCGGAATTGAGCTCCGCTTGAATCAGGAGGTGTCTGGAAGAGATTCCGGCATCTTTGATGGATACGGTGTTGCCTCGAACAATACGACCCACCCGGATAATGGATCCGGCTTCGAAGTCCATTGTTCGACCCGATAACGGGCCCTTATCCAATACCAGCTTAAGGTTTGGACATTGGCCTTCTGGTTTGGCGGATGCTGAAGTTTTCGGAGCCATTTTTGAGAAGGATTTGAAATTCCAGAAACAGGAATGAGATGGATTGGAAATGAGGCGGGGGAGTTCGGGACTTGAATGTTTTGAAATTTGTGGTTGTTTTGTGGGCGATAGCCGATAGAGTAATACTTCAGAAGTAGAAGGATGTGAATGTAATCAAAACTCAAAAGGCTAGAATATTACGTCTCTACTAATTTATAGCCTTTAGTCCCTTTTAAACAAGTGCTTTGATATTCGTTATAATCTAGACATCTACTGATTGCGGCACACATAATGTGTACCTAAAATAGTCAATAAAAAATATAAATTCATATTTTTCTTGTACGACGTAAATTGTATCAAAGAAATGTTATACAAAAGCATATATGTTATGAAGAAATTATAAATTTTGTGTTCGTTTAATAAATCTTAAATAATAGTTATTAATATTTGTTCATGTTATAGTATGTTAGGAAAATAGTGGAGATATTTGTAAGTTACGAAAATTTTGCCTTAAAAATATTTGTAATTATTTTGTTATAATTGTAAAACTATTGTGTTGATATAATGTAGTAAGTTTTTTTAAAAAATATTTATTATGTCAAATTTTTTGTGATGAGTGTTGTATTTTGCAGTGAGATAAAGTGTGGCATTATAATATAAAAAATGGTCATATCATGTCAAGAGATCGACTAGATCCTTAATAATAAATAGTCGAAAAAATATCCATCGCTCGACTATGCAACTTGTTTCATATAACTTTTTATATGAGCGGTGATTTTTTTGAAATGAACTATTTTTGACATTTGATTAGGGATGGCAACGGAGCGGGGCGCGGTCGATTTTGCCATTACCATTCCGCTCCCGTATAATTCGGGAATCCCCATCCCCATCTCCGCGGGGATCGGTTCGGGGACGAGGATCCCAATCCCCGCCTGTAATATTATATATATATATATTATTTATTATATTAAAATATACATATTCTAATATATCGGATACTATATATATACTATTAAAATATTATTATTACTCAATAATATATTATGAAAGAACAATATATATATATATATGCATATAAATTTATTAGATTATCAGGTAGTTTGGAAGAT
Source organism: Dorcoceras hygrometricum (assembly GCA_001598015.1). Taxonomy (NCBI): domain Eukaryota; kingdom Viridiplantae; phylum Streptophyta; class Magnoliopsida; order Lamiales; family Gesneriaceae; genus Dorcoceras; species Dorcoceras hygrometricum. The sequence goes on from KV015577.1 coordinate 689,135, forward strand.
TTTTATTCATCTAAATATGTATGAAATAAGAATAGTAATATGATTTTTATTAAATAATAATAGTTGTATTATTTTATTATATATATATACACACACTATCGGGACGGGTTCGGGGATTTCGGGGATGGGGGTGCTATTACCATCCCCATCCCCATTTCATTCGAGGATATAAAATATTTCTCATACCCGCTTCATTTCGGTTTTTCCCCGCGGGCCCCCAAACCCGTGGGGAAAATTGACATCCCTACATTTGATGAATCCCTTGTAGGTTGAACGAATACAAAGCAATATCCATCGGTAGAAAGAAAAGTTAACCGTCATCAAACTCAAATTTATTCAATAAAGATACCCTTTAAAAGCTAGACCTAGCCAGATATTAATATGTAGTTCTTTCATAGAGGGTCTTATTTAACATGATAATGTCAATAGTATCCTTGTAACAAAATCAGGCACACACATCAGGATGTGCAATGAGGTATTCTTCCACAATACTGAAAATCTCACGACCAAATGCACTGACCACCTTGCTTTCTTCGTCAGTGAATTCGGCGTCATCCTTCGTGCGAGTCTCGACGGTGAGCTTGATGATGCATCCGCCGTCGCCTGAATCTTCGAACTTCTGGACTGAGTGGATTGCTTCAATCTTATCGCCAAACATCCGGCTTTCAAATGCACGAGCCTTGAACACTAGGTTGTCCATGTCCAGGATATCAATTTTCTCTCGAACGTAAGGGAATGGAGCACCTAGAATCAATTACCAACATCAGATCAAGTTGATGGAGAAAATATATATGGAAGAAAAAGTATGCTTCGAAATGTTTGAAATTGTGGTCATTGTCATTAACCATAGTTTTTTTGGGAAAAAAATTCTAAATTTAGTCCTTCAAGTTGACGCCAAAATTGATTTTAATGCAACAAATAGATTTTTCATTGGTCATATAGTCCCTATTTTGCAGAAGTTTTCTCAATTCAACATAAATGTCTGGAATGTCTGGCCTACTGTGAAAATCAGATATGTTAGTAAACAATGTATTACATTGAAACTAAACTTTTACTATTTGAAAGAACAAATTTTATCTTGTCTAGCTAATATATAGGATATAGTTGAACAATTTTCTTGTTGATTAGATGCCAAGATTTAACTAAAGTTCAATTTCGAATGGAAATATTAATTTTTTTACAACAAAGAGGAAAAAGAATGTGAGTTTTGCTAACCATTGGGGAAATTTATCTGCCGAATACTTCCGGCACCACCGTCGCCTTGGAGGATATCGATACTCTTGATCGCTCGCGGGGCGATTTTGGGTAATATCTTGTTGGAATCGACAACTACGGCCTTGAACATCCTCTTAGCGGGGACTCGGACCTTGACTTCATGGTTGGCAGAGAGCACAGCCATTGATTTTCTATTGGAAGAAGTTGATTAATGAAGACATTGTGTGGGAAATTTATAATAGTCGAAAGTGTGGCCAGTTTTTTCTCAAACAAGAAAGGTTATTTTTCAAAAAATAAGTTTGGCCAAGGTTACTCCTTTAAATTTTCCCAATTTTTTTTAAATATTGCAGCTAACATAATCATTATGAGGAGTGGCTCCAATATTTATCGACTTAATGCACTCTATAAGATAAGATGAGATATATTATATGACGATTATTTTATTTGAAAGAAATTATTTTAATCAGTTGGATGATAAAAGAACTATATAGATTTTTTAGAATTTTTTGTTACAACATTTTGTCTATAGATTGATTTACACGGTTAGGTTCTTCTATGTAAAACAACTACAAGGGTTACTAGGGCAGTTCTGCTATGTATTAATATCTTTTAAAATGAACAATTGGCAGTAAGTGCTTCTAGCCTATAGGATCAGTATATATATTAATACCTCATAGATAGATGATATCGATACTTCCTACTGGCTACTACTACTATTTATGATTTAAATTTCTATAAATTATTTAAATTTAAAAACTAGCTATTATATAGAAAAATAGTTTTATATTCAATAAACCCTTAACAATGTTATTTTGTGATAATAACATCACATATTTAGAATAAGAGAAATACAAGTACCTGAACATAAAAGTCTTGTAAGTTTGGCGTAGGGTCAAATGATAAAAATTCCAAAACTTTGTATATTGCAACCTAAATTGATGGGTGTAATTATTGTTGATTTAAAATGGGTCAAGTTAATAATTATATATAAGCATGATGCGCATACAAAATGTCAATTAACGATTTGCCATACTACGACAAAGTAAAACAAAATACATATCATATAAATATTTAAATACTTTATAGTTTAATGGAGTAATTTATAAGTTTTGGTGAAGACAATAAGAGATTAATTAATCAGCTCAAGGATTTATCGACTAGTTCAAGGTGAAACTTATTGCATTGATTTTGGAAATCAGATCAGAGCTAAGCTGGTTAAGGACAAACCAGCTCATAGACTTTAGACAAAAGTTAAGCTGGTTAAGAACAAACCAGCTCAGGATATTCAGCCAAACTGGTTAAAAACAAACCAGCTCGGTAGAACAAAACAAGCATCTAATCAGTTTATCGGTTTAAAGAAGAGCAGATTGAGATTAGATCAGTTTACAAGAGAAGAATATCTGGACAGAACAGATAGAACAGAGTTTGTATTGGAACAGTTGAGAAAACAGCTCAGAGCGAGATATAGGGATAGCGTTAATGAAGGTCAAGCCAGATTCTTTTAGAAGAGATAGATGCAATCAAGAATACTTGTGTTTCTATAGAAGAAGACAGTTGTGAACAAAGATAATATCTGAAACAATTTAGTTGAGCAGAACAGCTTAGAACCAGATTAGAGCAGTCCAGCACGCAGTGACCAGATCGGAAACCAGCTGAGTAAAGACAACTTAGTAAAATGGATTTTAGAATACTTTGAGGTTTCGTACAGATTGATGTGAAGTGTTTGACTTCTCTGTATCGATTTGTAGTCGTTGGAACTACTTTGAGTTAATCCCAGATATACAAAGATTTGATTTGAACAAAGGACGACGTAAAGGTTTTGCTAAAAGAGGAAATGCATTTAATGAATATGTGTTAGAGTAGATGCCCAACTAGCCAACTTGTGGCGTGTGGGTTTATAGACTCTTGTATATGACAATCTTTATATATGATATTTGCATTTATTTATGGCGTTCTTTACTTTCATTGTGTTGTATGATGATTAACAATTGCGTTGAGTAAAGACCTAGAATATACTATAGTGTATGTTAGATGTGATAGTGGGTATGACGGCTATCATGAAACACATCTAATAGTCACTGTGTATTCTAAACACGTTCCTAGTCGATTGGGTCGCCAAAATGAGGATAAGGCCGCCCGAGCTTCGGACTTTCCAAGTGGTTACCATTTGTCGAGTGGATAAGTCCGAGGTCTTGGTTGTACTGATTAGTCCTCACGACTCGAAACGTCATTGAGGCTCTACATGATAGGCGTCTCACTTTGACTCGTTTGCCGACACTTGGGGTCATTAGGCGGCGGGATTGGGTGAGATCTCGATGCATGTAGGAGTCGATGCTTCGTTGTCGAGGATTCACCGCTCGCTTACATGCGTGGATATCCTATGCTATCTGAGGGGATAATAGTGTATAAATCTCTGGCCAGAGTACTAGAAGTGTTTTAGGTAAATGGGTTTACCTAATTACACTCGCGATGTCACTATTCGATCTCCAAGATGTATGCATAGCTATCGGATCTTTAGCGACTCTCGATTTACCAATGATCGTTGATCTGATCGGGATATATGGATTGAAAGGACCGTACTGTACGCTAACCACGACCAACTGGTTCTTGCAGGCACTATCAGTGATACCTAGGGGATCATGGGGCGATGTTGCTAGACGCTCTTACCATGATCCGATGGGCAAGTCCGGAATTATGATTCCGGAGCCACAATGGTTGTGGGCCCACGTCTAGCTGTATCCCTGAACCATTGAGGGTCACACAAGTACTGGATTCGAGATTCCCGCATGGAAACTGAGCTCAATGTATTGCGCACTTGAGGAGGATTTTAGGGAGTGCGACTTCCTAAAAGTCAACAGGGGTCAAATCGTGATTCCCGCTGTTGAGGGGCAAAACGGTCAAAAGGTTTCTGAAAAATGGTTTTTCAGATCATAATATTCAGTTTTGGAAACTGAGTCGATCGGTCCGATATGATCGGCTATTGGAGTTACGATGAAGTCGCAGCGATGGATATCGTCATTTGGACCCGGGCCCGTTGGGCCGGTCCAAGTCCATTGCTAGTCTATTTAATTAGACTTAAGGCTTTAATCAAAAACTAGACACACATTAACCCTAAACCTAGACTAAGCATTCGGCCGACTCCCCTTCTCACAAGCCGCCGTCGCCGCCGCCGTTGATTGATCGGACTTGCTCCGATCAGTTTTTGAGGAGAATCCGTCCGTGCTGATCTTGTCAGGCCTTCTAGTGCAGGCTGACGAAGGAGTCTCCCTTCCGGTCGTGGACCTGATTGACGATAATAATGTCTTCGTTAAACCCACTCGCTGCTATACTGGATAGCAACAAGTTCACCGGTCTGAACTACCAAGACTGGCTCCGCAACCTCAATCTTGTGTTGGCTTCGGAGAAACTTCTTTATACGATAGAGAAGTGCCCTCCGAAGGAAGCCCCTGCCGATATCAGCCCTGAGGAGCTGGTTACGCTTAAACAATGGTGGGACGACGAGGTTAAAGCTCGATGCTATGTGATGGCATCGATGTCCAACGAAATGCAACGGCGCTTTGAGAAGACGAAGTATGCTGCTGACATACTTTTTCATCTCAAAGAACTGTACGGGGAGAACTCTCGACATGAGAGGTTCACGGCTGTCAAGGAGCTTATGACGAGCCGCATGCGCGATGGGACTTCGGTCCGCGAGCATGGGGTTCGTATGATTGGACTCGTTGAAAAGCTGTCAGGCCTTGATATCGCAATTCCACACGAGCTGTCAGTGGATGTACTTCTCCTCTCACTACCCGCTGCATTTGACCCCTTTGTGGTCAACTTCAACATGAACAAGCTGGCAGCCACCCTTGAAGAGGTGGTTAACATGCTTGTAGTGTTTGAAGGAACCATAAAGAAGGACAAACCCGTCCTCCTTATGGGCTCTTCTTCCCCTGCGAAGGAGGAGAAGTCCGCCAAGAAGCCAAAGGCAAAGGCTTCCAAACCGAACAAGTTTGAGGATGTTTGCCACCACTGCCACAAGGCTGGGCATTGGAGGAGGAACTTCAAGGAGTACCTCGAGCAGTTACGAACTACGAAAGGTATGTTCTATATTGAAATAAATATGTCTCTTAGTTCGAATTCTTGGGTACTTGATACCGGATGTGGATCTCATATCGGCAATGATTTGCAGGTGATGACAAGAAGCCGACGTCTTAGAGAGGGTGAGACCCACTTGAGGCTTGGCAATGGAGCAAGAGTTGCTGCAGTAGCTATAGGAGATGTCTACTTATTTCTGTCTTCTGATTTTAAGTTGTTATTACGAAACGTTTTGTTCGTTCCCGAATTAATAAAGAACATTATTTCTGTTTCTATGCTTGATAGTGATGGATATTCTTGTATTTTTGCTAATTCGATTTGTAATATTTACAAGAATGAATGTTTGATTGGTATTGGGGAACGCGAAAACGATTTATACACCTTAAAATTAAAAGACGTTCCAACTCGCGATGTCGAAGCACATACAACAACGATTAAAAGGAAACACGATAACTTGAACCCAGCACAACTTTGGCACGCTAGGCTAGGTCATATTTCTCTAAGTAGGATGAACAAGTTAGTTAGGAGTGACATGTTTGATCTGTCAGACGACGATCACTCTAGGTGTGGGTACTTGTACTTGATGAAGCACAAGTCTGAATCCTTTGAAAGGTTCAAAGAATTCAAGGCTGAAGTAAAAAATCAATTAGGCAAAAGTATTAAAGAACTTCGATCCGATCGAGGTGGTGAATACTTGAGTGCTGAATTTCAAGACTATCTGAAAGAGAATGGGATTCTCGCACAGTGGACCCCTCCGGCCACACCATAGCTCAATGGTATAGCGGAGCGTCCTAATCGAATCCTGTTAGACATGGTTCGATCTATGATGAGCTTCACTGAACTTCCTACCTCGTTTTGGGGCTATGCGCTCGAAACGGCGGTAATGTTGTTGAACAATGTCCACACCAAGGCAGTGGATAAGACTCCATATGAGATATGGATGGGCAAACCACCCAAGTACTCATACATGAGGATTTGGGGATGTCCTGCTTACGTGAAGCAGACAGTGGGAGATAAGCTGGATACGAGATCCATCTTATGCTACTTCATTGGGTATCCAAAGAATTCCATTGGATACTACTTCTACTATCCAAGTGAAACAAAAGTATTTGTTTCTAGAAATGCCACCTTTATGGAAAGGGAATTTCTACTTGATAGAAAGGGCAAAATAGTAGAACTCGAAGAGGTTCGAGAACCAACTGAAGTACCAAGTGAATCTCCCGCACCTACAGAGCCAGTACCAGAAATGGTCGCACCTTGGAGATCCGAAAGGGTTCCTAGGGCTCCTGGGAGATATGGTTTTCTCCTTGAAAATGATCAAGGTGATCAAGTTGTTGGATCTGATCCAAGAACTTTCAAGGAGACAATTTCCGATGCTGATTCTAATTTGTGGCTTGAAGCAATGCAGTCTGAGTTTGACTCAATGCATGCGAACCAAGTTTGGACTCTTGTTAATCCTCCCGAAGGAATTGTTCCTATTGGGTGCAAATGGGTATACAAGAGAAAACTTGGGCCTGATGGTAAGATAATGACCTACAAGGCACGTCTGGTCGCGAAAGGTTACACTCAAAGACACGGTGTTGACTATGATGAAACCTTCTCGCCAGTCGCAATGTTCAAGTCAATTAGAATCTTACTTGCCATAGCCGCATGGTACGACTATGAGATATGGCAAATGGATGTGAAAACTGCATTCCTTAATGGAAACATTAAGGAAGAGATCTATATGACACAGCCTGAGGGTTTCACATCTGTTGGAAGCGAGCATAAGGTATGCAAGCTTCAGAGATCGATCTACGGTCTCAAACAAGCATCGAGGAGTTGGAACCTGAGATTCGATGAAACAATTAAGGAATTTGGTTTCATCAAGAATCCCGAGGAGCCATGTGTATATAAGAAGGTAGTTAAAAAAGCTGTGACATTCCTCGTACTTTATGTTGATGACATTCTACTCATTGGGAATGATGTAGGAATGCTGCAATCAACTAAAGTATGGTTGTCTAGTAGATTTTCGATGAAGGACATGGGTGAAGCATCCTATATTCTTGGAATACAGATCTATCGGGATAGATCTAAACGGATGCTCGGACTCACCCAAGCCACCTACATCGATACCATACTTAAGAGGTTCTCTATGGAAGAGTTCGATGAAGGACATGGGTGAAGCATCCTATATTCTTGGAATACAGATCTATCGGGATAGATCTAAACGGATGCTCGGACTCACCCAAGCCACCTACATCGATACCATACTTAAGAGGTTCTCTATGGAAGAGTCCAAGAGAGGACACCTACCTATGTGCCACGGGGTCACTCTATCTAAGTCTATGTGTCCGAAGACTGATGAGGAGATAGAGAGTATGACACGTGTAGTATTATGTATGGCATGATCTCCACTAGACCGGATGTCGCATATGCTCTGAGTGTCACGAGCCACTACCAGGCCAACCCCGGCCAATTGCATTGGAAGGCTGTGAAGGATATCTTAAGTACTTACGAAGGACTAAGAATATGTTCATGGTCTATGGGGGTGGTGAACTGAAACTGGAAGTCTACACTGATTCTAGATTTCAGTGTGACGTGGATGATTCGAAGTCAACATCTGGATTTGTATTCATGCTCAATGGTGGTGCTGTCTCTTGGAAGAGTTCCAAGCAAGACACCATCGCGAATTCAACCACTGAGGCTGAGTACATCGCAGCATCAGCTGCTGCTAAGGAGGCGGTTTGGATAAGGAATTTCGTTCAAGAGTTGGGCGTCATTCCTAATGGAGTTGGTCCAGTCCCGGTGTACTGCGACAACACGGGTGCCGTTGCGCAAGCAAAGGAGCCTAGGTCTCACCAAAGATCCAAACATATACTGAGGAAATACCACATAATCCAGGATATTGTGGCTAGAGGTGACATAACAGTTGAGAGAGTCGCCTCTGTGGACAACGTTGCTGATCCACTTACGAAGCCCTTACAAGGACCCTTGTTTGAAAAACATCGCGAAACAATGGGACTACGTCTGATGAGTAGTTGGCTTTAGGGCAAGTGGGAGATTGTTAGAGTAGATGCCCAACTATCCAACTTGTGGCGTGTGGGTTTATAGACTCTTGTATATGACAATCTTTATATATGATATTTGCATTTATTTATGGCGTTCTTTACTTTCATTGTGTTGTATGATGATTAAAAATTACGTTGAGTAAAGACCTAGAATGCACTATAGTGTATGTTAGATGTGATAGTGGATATGACGGCTATCATGAAACACATCTAATAGTCACTGTGTATTCTGAATTAGTTCCTAGTCGATTGGGCCGTCAAAATGAGGATATGGCCGCCCAAGCTCGAGACTAGTATCTGCGATACGAAGTACCATGTTTCATTGGTAGGGAACATTGTGATGTTCTGAGCATGCAGATAGATAGTGACCTGATCGGCGATCGGAGTAACGATGAAGTCGCAGCGATGGATATCGTCATTTGGACCCGGGCCCGTTGGGCCGGTCCAAGTCCATTGCTAGTCTATTTAATTAGACTTAAGGCTTTAATCAAAAAACTAGACACACATTAACCCTAAACCTAGACTAAGCATTCAGCCGCCTCCCCTTCTCACGCGCCGCCGCCGCCGTTGATTGATCGGACTTGCTCCGATCAGTTTTTCGAGGAGAATCCGTACGCGCTGATCTCGTCAGGCCTTCTAGTGCAGGATGACGAAGGAGTCTCCCTTCCGGTCGTGGACCTGATTGATGAATCTACAGCCGCCTACCGTGAAGAGCCGGTCTTCTTGTAATTCCGGTTGGAGCCAGGCGCAAGTCGCCAGCAAGGTAATCTACTAATCATCCTATGAATGGTTTATAGCATGATTTTATTGTATTGAAAGTTTCCCGGCGCCAACTTTTAAACTTCCGCTGCGCCACCGGGAGACGGGATCCGGATCCGCCACCGCTTCTCCAACAATATGTACGTGAACAGTACAAGCATTTAAGACGTCGCAATCTTCTCAGTTTGGATACATACGTCGTGTCTACTGGTAACATTTATTACTGTTGTATCCAAATGGTATAAATTGAAGAAGCAGATCAGTCGAATACACCTAATGCTTACACAACTCACGAACTGTTGAATCAAACTAGCTCACAGCTAGTGACACACACACGTAGATTGTATTTAGCAATTCTTTGTGTCACATAAACTTTCAAACCTCACTCTGTAGGGAGTTTTCACTGTAAATCATAACAGAGTGTTAAGAGCTAGATTAGCCAAAACAGCTTAGAGCTGCATTGTGCACTGTAGAACAGATCGCGTGTCTGTGTCTTTTCTAGGTGTGCTAGGAGTTCTTGCAGCTGCTGGCTGTCGGATCAGATTTGTACAAGGAGTTGTATAAATCAAATCTTCTAGTGAAAATCCTTCCCATTGAGGAAGAATGGGAGACATAGGAGGTTAAACTCCGAACTTCCATAAACAAATTCTTGAACCCTTTTTATTTACTGCTATACGCATTTTAACATGTTCACTGTTGAATCGTGTTTTTCCGCAAAAACATTTTTGTTACACGATATAATAGATTGTCGCTGACACCCTCCAAGCTGATAACTCGGCTTAGAGGTTATCTTCGAGCTGTAAAATATTTTTACTCAGGTTTTCTTTAAAATTAGCAAAGGAGTTCATTCAACCCACTCTGAAATACCGTATTTTCGATCCTAAAAATTGGTATCAGAGCTCGGAATCTCGGTGTTTGAACAGCTTTATCATTTTCATTCATTAAATATGTCGATTTCTCACAATGAAATTCCCATGTTTTCTAAGAAGGAGTAGGACGTCTGGAAGATCTGGATGTAAGCTCACTTAGTGGCCCAGGACGATGATATATGGTTCGTCATAACAGATGGACCAATCAAAATTATTAGGCCTAACATAGCTTTGGCTATGACTGCGGGTGCTGCTCAGTGGGTTGAGAAGCCAAGAATGGAGTGGACCTCCGAAGATAAGAAAAAGGCTAATTTGGAAAATGTGGCAAAGGACATCCTGTACAAGACGCTGGACAACAATATGTTTAGCAAGATCCAGACATTCATTACTACGAAGGAGATATGGGAAAAGCTCACTCAGATCTGTGAGGGCAATGAAAAGACAAAAGAGAACAAGCTGAACGTGGCCCTACAAAAGTTTGAGTTGATAATAATGAAGTCCGAGGAGACCATGAGTGAATTTGATGAACGGTTCAGCTCTCTGGTGATTGAGCTCACAAGACTGGGTAAAGAGTATAGCAACAGGGAGCTAGCCCTGAAAGTGATGAGAGCACTGTCCAAAGAATGGGATGTCAAGACTATGGCCATGCGGGAATCTAAAGATCTGAACAAGCTGGAGTTGCATGACCTGTTTGCTAACCTGAAGGCATATGAGTTTGAGCTAGAAACAAGAGAAAATTAGAGCCTTCAACATCCCAGCCTACTAAAGCCCTTGCTGCAACAATGCCAGAATAGAGCCCATCAAGCAGCAAATCAGCAGAGAAACTTAGCAATGATGCTATGTCCCTCTTCATTAAAAAATTCGGGAAATTTATGCGAAAGCATAACTCTAAACACCTCTCTTTTGATTCACCTAAAAAGAATTTAAATTCTTCTCAGGCATGGTCACTTCATTGCTGACTGTAGGAAGCCCAAGCTGGATGCCAAGAAGCAACCAAATCAAACCAGCAAAGATAAGAAGGAGAAGAATTTCTACCGGAAAAGGAGGACTGAAAAGGCTATGGTTGCAGAGGAGAACAAAAGTGCATGGGAAAACACAGATTCAGAGGAGTCCAACTCAGGGACATCCTCATCCAGCGAGAGTGAGGATGAGGTTCAGTGTCTAATGGCTGATGACACTCACGAGGTATTTGATTTCTCCAACCTCGAGTTTACACGTGAGGACCTTGTCACTGCACTAAATGACATGATCCATGAGTACAAAAAGCTGTCTCAGTCTTTCGAGAAAGTCAAGGCTGAAAAAGAGGGCTGAGCTGGTTAGATCTAGCATAAAGCAAGCTACTCTAAGTAAGCTTGCGACCGAGAATGATGAATTGAGAAGCAGGTCGCAGGAGATTCTCAATAAAAATAAGCGCTTAGCTGAGATTTTAAGCTCCTGGACCAAGTCGTCTGCTTCTCTTGATAAGTTGCATGGAGCTAAGAAGCCGTCCGGTGATAGATCCGGATTGGGCTATGGTAGCAATGATAGCAATAAAGCAGAGACCAGTTGTACCCCACAGCTGGATAGGACAAAGCTTCAAACCATGAACTTTTTAAGCACGGGACAGCCTAAAGAGGCACAATATGAGGAGTCAAATATGGCAGCTAAGCCTCCAATCTGGCAAGGAAGATTTTGTAGGCTAGGGTATACCTGCTCCTTAGAAGCCCAAAGAGAGCTGGCTAAAAGAAAGAGTTGAACAGATGAGGGGTAAACACAAATATGGTGGGAAAAATCCAGGCCAGTTCTCCCAAGATTTTACGAAGGACAAGCAGTACAAGCCTTGGTATAATAAGCCCAGATCTTATGGAAAATATACTGCTCATCCGACTAATCTCAGATCAAAAAGCACACAAAACCACACACATACTTTGATCCACACACTGATAAATTGGTTAAACTTATCCAAGTATGGGTTTCGAAAGGTCTAACCAAGCCAGTGTTGGGGAACCGCGGCGGATCCAGATCACGCCTCCCAGCGAGGCAGCGGAAGAACAAAAATTGGGCCGGTAGACGATCAATACAATTCTATAAACATGCAAGCTATGACCATTCATAGGGTGTTTCTCGGGGTTACCTTTCTGGCAACTCGTGCCTGGCTCCGACCAGTTTCACGAGGAAATCGGCACTTCACGGTAGGCGGCGGTAGATAACGTCAATCAGGTCCATGACCGGAAACGAGACTCCTTCGTCAGCCTGCACTAGAAGGCCTGACGAGATCGGCGAGGACGGATTCTCCTCGTCAAGTTGGCCGGAACAAATTCCGGCGAGGCCGCGGCGACGGCGGCGTGAGGTTTGAGGAGAGGGGGCGGTGGCTTCTTAAGCTTTAGGGTTAGGGTTTTGTGTAGAGTGTTGTGTTATGAAGCCTAAGTCTACATTAAGTAGACTTAATGATGGACTTGGACCGGCCCAACGGGCCCGGGTCCAACGGATGAACATTCAGTTCATCCACATCACCGTGACTTCATCATAACTCCGATCGTCGATCAGATCGGACCGATCGACTCAGTTTCCAAAACTGAATACTATGACTGAAAAACCATTTTTCAGAATCCCAGTGCAAAATGACCGTTTTGCCCCTCAACAGCGGAAAATCACGATTTGACCCCTGTTGACTTTTAGGAAGTCGCACTCCCCAAAATCCTCCTCGAGTGCTCAACACATTGAGCTCAGTATCCTTGCGGGAATCTCGAATCCAGTACTTGTGTGACCCTCAATGGTTCAGGGATACAGCTAGCCGTGGGCCCACAACCATTGTCGCTCCAGAATCACAATTCCGGACTTGCCCAATGGATCATGGTAAGAGCGTCTAGTAACATCGCCCCATGATCCCCTAGGTATCACTGATAGTGCCTGAAAGAACCAGTTGGTCGTGGTTAGCGTACAGTACGGTCCTTTCAATCCATATATCCCGATCAGATCAACGACCATTGGTAAATCGAGAGTCGCTAAAGATCCGATAACTATGCATACATCTTGAAGATCGAATAGTGACATCGCGAGTGTAACTAGGTAAACACATTTACCTAAAACGCTTCTAGTACTCTGGCCAGAGATTTATACACTATTATCCCCTCAGATAGCATAGGATATCCACGCATGTCTGCGAGCGGTGAATCCTCGACAACGATGCATCGACTCCTACATGCATCGGGGTCTCACCCAATCCCACCGCCTTATGACCCCAAGTGAGTCGGAAAATGTGTCAAAGTGAGATGCCTATCATGTAGAGTCTCAATGATGTTTCGAGTCGTGAGGACTAATCAGTACAACCAAGACCTTGGACTTATCCACTCGACAAATGGTAACCACTTGGAAAGTCCGAACGAGGGTAGTTCGATAGATCACCAGGTCACTATCTATCTGCATGCTCAGAACATCATAATGTTCCCTACCAATGAAACATGGTACTTCGCATCGCATATACTAGTCTCAAGCTCGGGCGACCTTATCCTCATTCTGACGGCCCAATCGACTAGGAACATGTTCAGAATACACAGTGACTATTAGATGTGTTTCATGATAGCCGTCATACCCACTATCACATCTAACATACACTTTAGTGCATTCTAGGTCTTTACTCAACACAATTGTTAATCATCATACAACACAATGAAAGTAAAGAATGCCATATAAATAAATGCGAATATCATATATAAAGATTGTTTTATACAAGAGTCTATAAACCCACACGCCACAAGTTGGCTAGTTGGGCATCTACTCTAACAATCTCCCACTTGCCCTAAAGCCAACTACTCATCAGACGCAGTCCCATTGTTTCGCGATGTTTTTCAAACAACGGTCCTGTCAAGGGATTCGTAAGTGGATCAGCAACATTGTCCGCAGAGGCAACTCTCTCAAATGCTATGTCACCTCTAGCCACAATATCCCGGATTATGTGGTATTTCCTCAGTATGTGTTTGGATCTTTGGTGAGACCTAGGCTCCTTTACTTGCGCAACGGCACCCGTGTTGTCGCAGTACACCGGGACTGGACCAACTCCATTAGGAATGATGCCCAACTCTTGGACGAAATTCCTTATCCAAACGGCCTCCTTAGCAGCAGCTGATGCTGCGATGTACTCAGCCTCAGTGGTTGAATCCGCGATGGTGTCTTGCTTGGAACTCTTCCACGAGACAGCACCACCATTGAGCATGAATACAAATCCAGAGGTTGACTTCGAATCATCCACGTCACACTGGAAGCCAGAATCAGTGTAGCCTTCCAGTTTCAGTTCACCACCCCCATAGAACATGAACATATTCTTAGTCATTCGTAAGTACTTAAGAATATCCTTCACAGACTTCCAATGCAATTGGCCGGGGTTGGCCTGGTAGCGGCTCGTGACACTCAGAGCATATGCGACATCCGGTCTAGTCGAGATCATGCCATACATAATACTATCTATTGCCGAGGCATATGGCGCATGTGTCATACTCTCTATCTTCTCATCAGTCTTTGGACACATAGACTTAGATAGAGTGACCCCATGGCACATAGGTAGGTGTCCTCTCTTGGACTCTTCCATAGAACCTCTTAAGTATGGTATCGATGTAGGTAGCTTGGGTGAGTCCGAGCATCCTTTTAGATCTATCCCGATATATCTATATTCCAAGAATATAGGATGCTTCACCCATGTCCTTCATCGAAAATCTACTAGACAACCATACTTTAGTTGACTGCCGCATTCCTACATCATTCCCAATGAGTAGAATGTCATCAACATAAAGTACGAGGAATGTCACAGCGCTTTTAACTACCTTCTTATACACACATGGCTCCTCGGGATTCTTGATGAAACCAAATTCCTTAATTGTTTCATCGAATCTTAGGTTCCAACTTCGCGATGCTTGTTTGAGACCGTAGATCGATCTTTGAAGCTTGCATACCTTATGCTCGCTTCCAACAGATGTGAAACCCTCAAACTGCGTCATATAGATCTCTTCCTTAATGTTTCCATTAAGGAACACATTTTTCACATCCATTTGCCATATCTCATAGTCGTACCATGCGGCTATGGCTAACAAGATTCTAATCGACTTGAACATTGCGACTGGCGAGAAGGTTTCATCATAGTCAACACCTTGCCTTTGAGTGTAACCTTTCGCGACCAGTCGCGCTTTGTAGGTCATTACCTTACCATCAGGCCCAAGTTTCCTCTTGTATACCCATTTACACCCAATAGGAACAATTCCTTCGGGAGGGTTAACAAGAGTCCAAACTTGGTTAGCATGCATTGAGTCAAACTCAAACTGCATTGCTTCAAGCCACAAATTAGAATCAGCATCAGAAATTGCCTCCTTGAAAGTTCTTGGATCAGATCCAACAATTTGATCACCTTGATCATCTTCAAGGAGAAAACCATATCTCTCAGGAGCCCTAAGAACCCTTTCGGATCTCCTAGGTGCGACCATTTCTGGTACTGGCTCTGGAGGCGCACTTGGTACTTCGATTGGATCTCGAACCTCTTCGAGTTCTACTATTTTGCCCTTTCTATCAAGTAGAAATTCCCTTTCCATAAAGGTGGCATTCCTAGAAACAAACACTTTTGTTTCGCTGGGATAGTAGAAGTAGTATCCAATGGAATTATTTTGATACCCAATGAAGTAGCATAAGATGGATCTCATATCCAGCTTATCTCCCACTGTCTGATTCACGTAAGCAGGACATCCCCAAATCCTCATGTATGAGTGCTTGGGTGGTTTGCCCATCCATATCTCATATGGAGTCTTATCCACTGCCTTGGTGTGGACATTGTTCAACAACATTACCGCCGTTTCGAGCGCATCGCCCCAAAACGAGGTAGGAAGTTCAGTGAAGCTCATCATAGATCGAACCATGTCCAACAAGGTCCGATTGCGACGCTCCGCTACACCATTGAGCTGTGGTGTAGCCGGAGGGGTCCACTGTGCGAGAATCCCATTCTCTTTCAGATAGTCTTGAAATTCAGCACTCAAGTATTCACCACCTCGATCGGATCGAAGTTCTTTAATACTTTTGCCTAATTGATTTTCTACTTCAGCCTTGAATTCTTTGAACCTTTCAAAGGATTCAGACTTGTGCTTCATTAAGTACAAGTACCCATACCTAGAGTGATCGTCGGTAAAGGTGATGAAGTATGTGTGACCGTACTTAGTACCAATACTAAACGGGCCGCACACATCAGTATGGATCAAATCCAATAGGCCTTGAGCACACTCACCCTTGCCCTTGAAGGGTTGCTTGGTCATCTTTCCCTTAAAACAAGATTCACAAGTCGGTAGGTAGTTGATGTCTGACAGATCAAACAAGTCACTCATAACCAACTTGTTCATCCTACTTAGAGAAATATGACCTAGCCTAGCGTGCCAAAGTTGTGCTGGGTTCAAGTTATCGTGTTTCCTTTTAATCGTTGTTGTATGTGCTTCGACATCACGAGTTGGAACGTCTTTTAATTTTAAGGTGTACAAATCATTTTCGCGTTCCCCAATACCAATTAAACATTCATTCTTGTAAATATTCCACATCCGGTATCAAGTACCCAAGAAGTCGAACTAAGAGACATATTTATTTCAATATAGAACATACCTTTCGTAGTTCGCAACTGCTCAAGGTACTCCTTGAAGTTCCTCCTCCAATGCCCAGACTTGTGGCAGTGGTGGCAAACATCCTCAGACTTGTTCGGTTTGGAAGCCTTTGCCTTTGGCTTCTTGGCGGACTTTTCCTCCTTCGCAGGAGCAGAACGCTTCTTGATATTGCGTCTGGGCCCTTTCTTCGCAGAGGAAGAAGAGCCCATAAGGAGGACGGGTTTGTCCTTATTTATGGTTCCTTCAAACACTACAAGCATGTTAACCACCTCTTCAAGGGTGGCTGCCATCTTGTTCATGTTGAAGTTGACCACAAAGGGGTCAAATGCAGCGGGTAGTGAGAGGAGAAGTACATCCACCGACAGCTCGTGGGGAAGTGCGATATCAAGGCCCGACAGCTTTTCAATGAGCCCAATCATACGAACCCCATGCTCGCGGACCGAAGTCCCATCGCGCATGCGGCTTGTCATAAGCTCCTTGACAGCCGTGAACCTCTCATGTCGAGAGTTCTCCCTGTACAGTTCTTTGAGATGAAAAAGTATGTCAGCAGCATACTTTGTCTTCTCAAAGCGCCGTTTCATTTCATTGGACATCGACGCCATCACATAGCATTGAGCTTTAACCTCGTCGTCCCACCATTGTTTAAGCGTTACCAACTCCTCAGGGCTGATATCGGCAGGGGCTTCCTTCGGAGGACTCTTCTCTATCGCATAAAGAAGTTTCTCCGAAGCCAATACAAGATTGAGGTTGCGGAGCCAGTCTTGGTAGTTCAGACCGGTGAACCTGTTGCTATCCAGTATAGCAGCGAGCGGGTTTTTCATCGAAACCATTTTATAATGCAGTAATACTGAAAAGGAAAGCAGACATACATTACTAACTATATATAAAATAATCGCTAAGACATAAAACATGGTCGTTAAGTTTTATTAATTACCCTCCCACTATTTTAACGATTTCACCACCCTCTAATGAAATCGAGAAAACAGGTTTCTTTAGTGGGTACACGGAGCCCAATCAAGCGACCATGGACCCGAATAATATCAGCCATCCATGACCCCCAAAAGGTAGTTTCCGATAGCAACCGGTGCAACCTCCATGTATTCACCTCACGTCCAGTAAGGGCCCAATAATATGACGCCGTTTACTATCACGTGTCAAGATGACCCATCAATGTTGAGTCGTGAAGGACGGTCCCCTTAACGTCCCCAATAATATGAGCCAACGTTAAAGGGAGTTCCAACCGAACTCAAAACCGAATCACAAAAACCTATCCCATATACCTAACAAATTGGGCACGGCTCTCGATCATCCCAATCATGCAGATAATCTAATTAACATGCATAAATTAAATAATCAAATTATTTATCCACAAAATCATATTTTAATACGAAATCGCATTTTATAAATAAAATCGTATTTTGTCGATAAAATCAAATTTTAATCAACAAAATCATATTTAATTTATAAAATCATATTTCAAAATAAAAATCGTATTTTGCACTTTAAATTGTATCAAATTGGGCTTAAAAACAATTCTAGGCCCAAAAATCTCAAAATTTCAAAATCGACCAAAACGGGCCCGATATCGAATATCGGCCCGAAAACTTCACGGGCTGCCCGGGACAGGCCCGAACAAAACCCTAGGAGAATTCAACCATCACGACATCGCCGGAGCATCACCGGACAGCGGCCGCCACCCACGAAATTCGCGCGCAGCAGCCGCGCAACGTCGCGCCAAGCGCGACGCACGGCCGCGCGCAACGTCGCGTGCCCATCGATCATCATCGGCCGCCGTATAGCGCAACCAGTGCGCGGCGTCCAGCCATCGAGCGGCCGATCTTCGTGCGCCATCGTGCGGCAAGAGCACGGCGCGGCGGCCGATCTTCATGCGCCATCGTGCGCGGCAGAGGTGATCTCCGCGCGCCAAGAGCGGCGCATAGCAGCGCGCATGCTGCCCCCAATGTCGCGCAACCAGTGCGCATAAAGGAAGGGAAGCGGCCGGCCAGCAGGTGGCTATTTGCGCAGCCATGCGCGCGCAATCACGCGCACTGTCAGGCCTCGTGTTCACAACAGATAAACACATGCGGAAGCTATCAAAAAGTGGGTAAAATTTTCGCTTTTAGGCCCGACGGTTTTAAACGTATAATTTAAAATACAACGATACTTAAAATAAGTTTCCCAAATCATAAAACGAACAACAACAAAGCATACATAATCCATACATGTAACATATTCCCCTACGGGTACAACCACAAAGCACAGGGCATCCCCCTGGCTAGCTGATACATATATATATATATGCTATATGTTACTGGGACACACTAGCCACCTCCTGGGGCACCACCAGCTGGGTTAAAACCACGATCAGCTGTAGAACCTGGGTTTCCTGAAAACAACACAACAAAGAAACAAACCAAGCCCCGGAGGGACATGGGGTCAAACCCCAGTACGGAGAGCAATAATACAACAGAAGTAACAGCAAGGAATAAAATGCAAGTGCTATGCATGAGACGCCGAAGAACAATGGAAAGCTCGACCCACAAGGGAGCTAAGGAACTCAAACATAGCTCCAAGAATCATCGACGACATACCGTGGCCACGGGTGTGTTCACAGTGTGGTAGTGAGCCACTCACCATGATACTACACCCACTTACCGGATGCATCAAACAACTCAACCAGCTGTTGCCTCGCCCATGAACTGTGGTAGTTAACCACTCGGCGCATGGTGGCTACGATCCCAGCAGGGAGATGAGAGTGCGGTATTGCCGCTCGCCCTCACATCCTGGTAAGAAAACAATAACAATGCAACAATGGTACAAGGACTACCAAAACTGGAAAGGAATACCATGCGTGTATGCAACAGGCTAGAATGCAAGCATATAAACATATGCAACGCAGCAAATACACCAATAGCATACACAATTCTCAACAGAACACAACCAGCAGACACAGAAAATCCACATACCAGCGACTACAATTCATCCAAGCCATAATCTCGCTGTAATAAAAGCTCAAATCCGTACCTTATACTGAGCAACAACTAACCCTGCGAGAAATCCCGAAGACTCTGGTAAAAGCCTGTTAAACACACGGCATACACAACGTAAATCTAACAGATTGCTAAACCAGCTCACGGCTGGGAGCCTCACTCGATTGGCTGTCCAATATACCTCAACAATAACATAGAAAGCTTAAAACTATGGCTAGGAACAAGGTCTCACCGAAAACCAGAACGTAGTTCTACCAAATCGACGCAACACTCGAACGGCAGCAACTTCGTGTTCCTCGACTAGCCAATTACAGCTTCTAAAACTGGTATGAATTGGAAGAGCTTCTCAAGAGGAGTCCAACGCTACCTCGCACGAGCCAAAACAACCACCGGAACGACGGGAAATCGCCGGAAAGCTCACGGCTGAACAGTGCTCTAGGGTTTGAAAGATAAGGAACGAAAGGCTGGAAATATTTGTTAAGTTTGGGAAATGATATCACAATACGAAGGCCAAGTCTTCCTATATATAGTACTAGCAACGACTGGAAAACAAAACCAATAATTGTCTTCCGACAAAACCAGTCGACACTAACAATTCCCAAACCAGCGGACGCAAGAACCAACAGCTGATGAAATCTCGAGCCATGCTAAACAAAACCAGTCGCTAACTACAGTAGCGAACAATCTCTCGCAGCTGGACAACCAGACGCTGTTTCGAAATACAAAAGCTGGACAGCCAGTCGACCGGACGCTAAAATCACTCACAAGGCAAACCATCGACTGGTCCTCAAAACGGCGTCGCACCAACTTATCCAGACGACGTCGCATAGGATGCTCAATCCTTAATACCAGCTGCTGGTCATCCATACGCAAGACGCAAACAACGCACAACTCTTCCCTCATCTGGTACCAGTCGCAACGTACCAACACAACCAGTCGCAAGCACAGGAGCGCTGACCCGCGTTGACCATAGCTCTCGACTGCTTATCCAGACGCAACAACTCCTCGCATAAAACCAGTCGCAGCTACAGTGCACGACCAGTCGCAAAATCTCAATGTTAGAGTAGATGCCCAACTAGCCAACTTGTAGGTGTAATGGGTTTTATAGACTCTTGTACAAACAATCTTTACATTATGCATTTTAATTAGATTAATTGCATGATTGGGGTGATCGAGAGCCGTGCCCAATTTGTTAGGTGTATGCGATAGGTTTTGTATGATTTCGGTTTGTAAATATTTGATTATCATTTAAAGTGGGCCTGTTTGTGGCCCGTTCCCACCCCTTGATAAATGTATCACTTGTATGTCATGGTATTTAATTGTAAATTACTAGATTTAGTGGGAGGACATCCGAAGACGGTGGACAAATGACGATCAAGATATTGATGACCGAAGATCTGTAAAACCGGAAAGCATTGTAATAGGATTGCATTGCATATTGCATTATCCCTAGGATTGGACCCAGGTCCGTGGCTGGCAACCACGGACCGCATAGCTCTCGCGATCGATCATCCCAATGTTTACTTTATATATGTTGATATATAGTTTAATTGAATCCGCATGTTTGCATGTTTTAAATTAGATTTAAATATGCATGAGACCAAAATGTTTTTCAAAATAAAATCCCTCGTTTTAAATTTGATTTAAAACTTATATCAAGATAAATGTTTATTCGATAAACAAAAGGGTATTTAAATTTGTTTAAATTAACCCTACCTTCCATCAACAATGGGTGTACGTCGATGCTACCCGTACACATGGCCCGGCTCATATTATTCAGGGGGTCATGTATGCCGGAAAGCTGTCCACGTCATTGACAATTGTTGTGAGTCGGTCGGAACTCCTTTTAACGTTGGCTCATATTATTGGGGACGTTAAGGGGCCGTCCTTCACGACTCAACATTGATGGGTCGGTCTTGACACGTGATAGTAAACGGCGTCATATTATTGGGCCCTTACTGGACGTGAGGTGAATACATGGAGGTTGCACCGGCTGCAATCGGAAACTACCTTTTTGGGGTCATGGATGGCTGATATTATTCGGGTCCATGATCGCCTGATTGGGCTCCGTGTACCCACTAAAGAAACCTGTTTTCTCGATTTCATTAGAGGGTAGTGAAATCGTTAAAATAGTGGGAGGGTAATTCATAAAACTTAATGACCATGTTTTATGTCTTAGCTTATATCTTTATATAGTCAGTAATGCATGTCTGTTTTCTTTTCAGTATAACTGCTATAAAAATGGTTTCGATGAAAAATCCACTTGCTGCTATACTGGATAGCAACAGGTTCACTGGTCTTAACTACCAAGACTGGCTCCGCAACCTTAATCTTGTTTTGGCTTCGGAGAAGCTTGTCTATACGATAGAGAAATATCCTCCGGTAGAAACCCCTGCCTGTATCAGCCCTGAGGAGCTGGTTACGCTTAACCAATGGCGTGACGATGAGGTTAAAGCTCGGTGCTATGTGATGGCATCGATGTCCAATGAAATGCAACGGTGTTTTGAGAAGACGAAGTATGCTGCTGACATACTTCATCATCTCAAAGAACTGTACGAGGAGAACTCTCGACATGAGAGGTTCACGGCTGTCAAGGAGCTGATGACGAGCCGCATGCGCGATGCGACTTCGGTCCGCGAGCATGGGTTTCGCATGATTGGGCTCATTGAAAAGCTGTCGGGCCATGATATCGCACTTCCACATGAGCTGTCTGTGGATTTACTTCTCCTCTCACTGCCTGGTGCATTTGACCCCTTTGTGGTCAACTTCAACATGAACAAGCTGGAAGCCACTCTTGAAGAGGTGGTGAACATGCTTGTAGTGTTCGAAGGGACCATAAAGAAGGACAAACCCGTCCTCCTTCTGGGTTCTTCTTCCTCTGCGAAGAAAGGACCCAGACGCAAGAGCAAGAAGCGTTCTGCTCCTGCAAAGAAGGAAAAGTCTGCCAAGAAGCCGAAGGCAAAGGCTTCTAAGACCTAACAAGAGCGAGGACGTCTGCCACCACTGCCACAAGGCCGGGCATTGGAGGAGGAACTGCAAGGAGTACCTCGAGCAGTTGCGAACTGCAAAAGGTATGCTCTATATTGAAATAAATATGTCTCTAAATTCAACTTCTTGGGTACTTGATACCGGATGTGGATCTCATATCTGCAATGATTTGCAGGTGATGACAAGAAGTCGACGTCTTAGAGAGGGTGAGACCCACTTGAGACTTGTTTAATTGGAATTGGGGAACGCGAAAACGATCTATACACCTTAAAGTTAAAAGACGTTCCAACTCGCGATGTCGAAACACACACAACAACGATTAAACGGAAACACGATAACTTAAACCCAGCACAACTTTGGCACGCTAGGCTAGGTCACATTTCCCTAAATAGGATGAACAAGTTAATTAGGAGTGACTTGTTTGATCTGTCAGACATAAACTCCCTACCGACTTGTCAATCCTGTCTGAAAGGAAAAATGACCAAGCAACCCTTCTAGGGCATGGGTGAACGTGCCCAAGGCCTATTGGATTTGATCCATACTGATGTGTGCGGCCCATTTAGTATTGGTACTAAATACGGTCACACATACTTCATCACCTTTACCGATGATTATTCTAGGTACGGGTACTTGTACTTAATGAAGTACAAGTCTGAATCCTTTGAAAGGTTCAAAGAATTCAAGGCTGAAGTAGAAAATCAGTTAGGCAAAAGTATTAAAGCACTTCGATCTGATCGAGGTGGTGAATACTTAAGTGCTGAATTTCAAGACTATCTGAAAGAGAATGGGATTCTCTCACAGTGGACCCCTCCGGCCACACCACAGCTCAATGGTGTAGCGGAGCGTCGTAATCGGACCTTGTTGGACATGGTTCGATCTATGATGAGCTTCACTGAGCTTCCGACCTCGTTTTGGGGCTATGTGCTCGAAACAGCGGTCATGTTGTTGAACAATGTCCACACCAAGGCAGTGGATAAAACTCCGTATGAGATATGAATGGGCAAACCACCCAAGTACTCATTTATGAGAATTTGGGGATGTCCTGCTTACGTGAAGCAGACAGTGGGAGATAAGCTGGATACGAGATCCATCTTATGCTACTTCATTGGGTATCCTAAGAATTCCATTGGATACTATTTCTACTATCCCAGCGAGACAAAAGTGTTTGTCTCTAGGAATGCCACCTTTATGGAAAGGGAATTTCTACTTGATAGAAAGGTCAGAATAGTAGAACTCGAAGAGGTTCGAGAACCAATTGAAGTACCAAGTGAATCTCCCGCACCTACCGAGCTAGTACCAGATATGGTCGCACCTAGGAGATCCGAAAGGATTCCTAGAGCTCCAGAGAGATATGGTTTTCTCCTTGAAGATGATCAAGGTGATCAAGTTGTTGGATCTGATCCAAGAACTTTCAAGGAGGCAATTTCCGATGCTGATTATAATTTATGGCTTGAAGCAATGCAGTCTGAGTTTGACTCAATGCATGCTAACCAAGTTTGGACTCTCGTTAACCCTCCCGAAGGAATCGTTCCTATTGGGTGCAAATGGGTATACAAGAGGAAACTTGGGCCTGATGGTAAGGTAATGACCTACAAGACGCGACTGGTCGCGAAAGGTTACACTCAAAGACAAGGTGTTGACTATGATGAAACCTTCTCACCAGTCGCAATGTTCAAGTCAATTAGAATATTGTTAGCCATAGCCGCATGGTACGACTATGAGATATGGCAAATGGATGTGAAAACTGCGTTCCTTAATGAAAACATTAAGGAAGAGATCTATATGACGCAGCCTGAGGGTTTCACATCTGTTGGAAGCGAGCATAAGGTATGCAAGCTTCAGAGATCGATCTACGGTCTTAAACAAGCATCGCGAAGTTGGAACCTGAGATTCGATGAAACAATTAAGGAATTTGGTTTCATCAAGAATCCCGAGGAGCCATGTGTCTATAAAAAGGTAGTTAAAAGCGCTGTGACGTTTTTAGTATTTTATGTTGACGACATTCTACTCATTGGGAATGATGTAGGAATGTTGCAGTCAACTAAAGTATGGTTGTCTAGTAGATTTTCGATGAAGGACATGGGTGAAGCATCTTATATTCTTGGAATACAGATCTATCGGGATAGATCTAAACGGATGCTCGGACTCACCCTAGCTACCTACATCGATACCATACTTAAGAAGTTCTCTATGGAAGAGTCCAAGAGAGGACACCTACCTATGTGCCACGGGGTCACTCTATCCAAGTCTATGCTAAAGTATGGTTGTCTAGTAGATTTTCGATGAAGGACATGGGTGAAGCATCTTATATTCTTGGAATACAGATCTATCGGGATAGATCTAAACGGATGCTCGGACTCACCCTAGCTACCTACATCGATACCATACTTAAGAAGTTCTCTATGGAAGAGTCCAAGAGAGGACACCTACCTATGTGCCACGGGGTCACTCTATCCAAGTCTATGTGTCCAAAGACTGATGAGGAGATAGAGAGTATGGCACGTGTACCATATGCCTCGGCTATAGGTAGTATTATGTATGGCATGATCTCGACTAGACCGGACGTCGCATATGCTCTGAGTGTCACGAGCCGCGACCAGGCCAACCCCGGCCAATTGCATTGGAAGGCTGTGAAGGATATTCTTAAGTACTTACGAAGTACTAAGAATATGTTCATGGTCTACGGGGGTGGTGAACTGAAACTGGAAGGCTATACTGATTCTAGCTTCCAGTGTGACGTGGATGATTCGAAATCAACCTCTGGATTTGTATTCATGCTCAATGGTGGTGCTGTCTCTTGGAAGAGTTCCAAGCAAGACACCATCGCGGATTCAACCACTGAGGCTGAGTACATTGCAGCATCAGCTGCTGCTAAGGAGGCCGTTTGGATAAGGAATTTCGTCCAAGAGTTGGGCGTCATTCCTAATGGAGTTGGTCGAGTCCCGGTGTACTGCGACAACACGGGTGCCGTTGCGCAAGCAAAGGAGCCTAGGTCTCACCAAAGATCCAAACACATACTGAGGAAATACCACATAATCCGGGATATTGTGGCTAGAGGTGACATAGCAGTTGAGAGAGTCGCCTCTGCGGACAACGTTGCTGATCCACTTACGAAGCCCTTGCCTGGACCGTTGTTTGAAAAACATCGCGAAACAATGGGACTGCATCTGATGAGTAGTTGGCTTTAGGGAAAGTGGGAGATTGTTAGAGTAGATGCCCAACTAGCCAACTTGTGGCGTATGGGTTTTATAGACTCTTGTACAAACAATCTTTACATATGATATTCGCATTTTCTATATGGCATTCTTTACTTTCATTATGTGTGTAATGATTTACAATTGCGTTGAATAAAGACCTAGAATGCACTGAAGCGTATGTTAGATGTGATAGTGGGTATGACGGCTATCATGAAACACATCTAATAGTCGCTGTGTATTCTGAACATGTTCCTAGTCGATTGGGCCGTCAAAATAAGGATAAGGCCGCCCGAGTTCGAGACTAGTATCTGCGATGCGAAGTACCACGCTTCATTGGTAGGGAACATTGTGATGTTCTGAGCATGCATATAGATAGTGACCTGGTGATCTATCGAACTACCTCGTTCGGACTTTCCAAGTGGTTACCATTTGTCGAGTGGAGAAGTCCGAGGTCTTGGTTGTACTGATTAGTCCTCACGACTCGAAACGTCATTGAGACTCTACATGATAGGCGTCTCACTTTGACCCGTTTGCCGACTCACTTGGGGTCATAAGGCGGCGGGATTGGGTGAGACCCCGATGCATGTAGGAGTCGATGCATCGTTGTCGAGGATTCACCGCTCGCAGACATGCGTGGATATCCTATGCTATCTGAGGGGATAATAGTGTATAAATCTCTGGCCAGAGTACTAGAAGTGTTTAAGGTAAATGTGTTTACCTAGTTACACTCGTGATGTCACTATTCGATCTCCAAGATGTATGCATAGCTATCGGATCTCTAGCGACTCTCGATTTACCAATGGTCGTTGATCTGATCGGGATATATGGATTGAAAGGACCGTACTGTACGCTAACCACGACCGACTGGTTCTTGCAGGCACTATCAGTGATACCTAGGGGATCATGGGGCGATGTTACTAGACGCTTTACCATGATCCGTTGGGCAAGTCCGGAATTGTGATTCCGGAGCCACAATGGTTGTGGGCCCACGGCTAGCTGTATCCCTGAACCATTGAGGGTCACACAAGTACTGGACTCGAGATTCCCGCACGGATACTCAGCTCAATGTGTTGAGCACGAGAAGAGGATTTTGGGAAGTGCGACTTCCTAAAAGTCAACAGGGGTCAAACCGGGGTTTCCGCTGTTGAGGGGCAAAACGGTCATTTTGCGATTTAGGGTCATATGATCTGAAAAATTGTTTTTCACATCATAACATTCAGTTTCGAAAACTGGGTCGATCGGTCTGATCTGATCGGCGATCGGAGTTACGATGAAGTCGCAGCGATGGATATCGTCATTTGGACCCGGGCCCGATGGGCCGGTCCAAGTCCATTGTTAGTCTATTTAATTAGACTTAATAGACTTCATAATCATACTCTCTCAACTCTCATAACTTGAACCCTAAACCTAGTGATAGCCGCCCCTCACCTCCTCTCCAAACGCCGCCACCGCCGCCGCCCACGTGCCGCCGCCGCCGATCGTCGCCGGAAATTTGTTTCCGGCCAGTTCGACGAGGAGAATCCGTTCTTGCTGATCTCGTCAGCGCTTCTAGTGTAGCCTAACGAAGGAGTCTCGAATCTGGTCGTGGACCGGATTGGCGTAAACTACCGCAATCTACCGAGAAGAGCCAGGTTCTTGTAATACCGGTTGGAGCCAGGCACAAGTGCCAGCAAGGTATTCAATTTTGAACACCCTATGAATGACGATTAACTGTAATTGTTGTTTTTCGTATTGATCGTCTCCCGACCTTTTTCTTTGTTCTTCCGCTGCCTAGCCGAGGGGCGGATCCGGATCCCCAACACTCAAACGACGGCGTTTCATGCCCTGCGCTACCAAAACAAGCTACGACTGTTTTCGCCACCGACCAGCTTTCGCCTCAAAAACTCAAAAACACGAAAGCATCCAGAATTGTTCAATACACGAAATGGAACCCGAAAAATGTAACTCAAACTTCAAAACAGAGATCTATACCACAAAATCTCTAAATCAACCGATTAATTCCACCAATTAATCCTTAATACAAAAATCAGGTCTCACATTTCTCCCCCACTAAAAAGGATTTCGTCCTCGAAATCACAACAAAAATTCTGAATCAACAACCAACAACAGAGGCTAAAATAGAAACAAAAACTAACACCAGAACTCGCCCAAAACTAGGCCAAGAGTTCAAGATAACTGAGCAAACACATCACAACAACTAAGGAAGAAAACAGCAAAACTACAAGTTACTGGAAAATCTAGCTCAACAGCTACTCAAACAGATGCGGCCACTCGCGCTGCATCTTCTCTTCCAGCTCCCAAGTAGCTTCTTCCCTACCATGTTTGCTCCACTGCACCATCACCAACGGAATGGTCTTATTCCTCAACTGTTTCTCTTTTCTGCCAAGGATCTGCAAAGGGTATTCCTGATAGCTCAACGACTGATCTAGCTCTACCTCGTCAGTTCCAAGCACATGAGACGGATCTGGCTCATACTTCCTCAACATGGAAACGTGAAAGACGTCATACAAAGAAGATAACTCGGACGGCAACAACAGACGATACGCCAAAGGGCCAATCCTCTCGACAATCTCATACGGACCAACGTAACGAGGGGCTAACTTTCCCTTGCGTCCAAAGCGCATCACACTACGAAACGGAGAAACCTTGAGAAATACACGATCACCAACCTGAAACTCAAGAGGTCGACGCCTATTATTCGCATAACTGGCTTGGCGATCCTGAGCAGCCTTCATCCGCTGTCTGATAAGATCCACGTGATCTTTCATCTGCTGCACAAAGTCAGGGGCAGATAGCTGCTTCTCCCCCACTTCTTCCCAACATACTGGCGATCTGCACTTGCGGCCATACAAAGCCTTGAAGGGCGCTATATGAAAACTCAACCAAAGACAACGCGTCTTGCCAACTACCTCCGAAATCCAAAACAACAGCACGCAACATATCCTCTAACGTCTGGATAGTTCGCTCAGATTGGCCATCTGTCTGGGGATGATACACGATACTCATAGCCAATCTAGTGCCCAAAGCTGTCTGCAAACTCTTCCAAAACCTGGAAGTAAACCTCGGATCTCGGTCAGACACGATTGAAACAGGCACACCGTGCAATCTCACAACAAAATCAACGTACAGCTTCGCCATCTTCTTCAACGAGAAGGTCATCCCATAGGGAATGAAATGTGTAGACTTAGACAAACGGTCTACAACTACCCAAACAGCATCGCACCCTCGGCTGGAACGAGGCAAATGCGTTACGAAATCCATCGCAATGTGCTCCCAATTCCATTGGGGCACCTCTAAACTCTGCAACAGACCACCGGGTAGCATCCTTTCGGCCTTTACCATCTGGCAGTTCAAACAACGAGCGACAAAACCAGCAACATCGCTCTTCAGGCCAGCCCACCAAAAGTGCGGCTTCAAGGCATGGTACATCTTCCATGCACCAGGATGAACACTATGCCTGCTACAGTGCGCTTCTCGAAGGATTTCTTCCTTCAAATCAATCAAATTGGGCACAACCAACCTGCCCCAGAAACGCAAACAACCATCGGACGAGACAGAATAGCCCTCAAGCTCGCCAGCCCTGACTTTCATCTTCAACTCGTGGATTGACGGATCGGTTCTCTGAGCTGCTCGAATGCTAGAAACAATCTGCGGTTCCACTAGAAAAGATGAAACCATCACGCAATCTTCAGCTGGGTAGAATCTCCAACCCGTAGTGTTAATATGCTCTTGATCCTTAGAGATGTACAACGACGCAAGAATCTCACTAGCCTTCCTGCTCAAAGCATCCGCCACTACGTTCGACTTCCCAGGCTGGTATTTAATCTCACAGTCAAAATCCTTAAGCAGCTCCATCCACCTACGCTGTCTCATGTTCAAGTCTGGCTGCGAAAACAGGTACTGCAAACTCTTGTGGTCGGAGTATACCACAAACTGCTCGTCATACAGGTAGTGACGCCAGATCTTTAACGCAAAGACTATCGCTGCTAACTCCAAATCATGAACTGGGTAACGAGTCTCGTGCGGTTTCAACTGCCGCGAGGCATACGCAATGACTCTATCATTCTGCATCAACACACAACGCAATCCATTTAGCGAAGCGTCAGAACAAACAACAAAACCACCTGATCCGGACGGCAAAGCCAACACAGGCGCAGTAGTTAACTTCTCCTTGAGCAGTTGAAAAGCATTCTCACACTGCTCAGTCCAAACAAAAACCTCAGAAGAACCATTTCCAAGTGCTCCTTGTGCTCCCTCGGAGTCTTCGAGTAAACTAAGATGTCGTCAATAAAAACAATCACAAACTGATCTATGAACTCTCGGAAGACTCGGTTCATCAGATCCATGAAGACTGCCGACGCGTTTGTCAACCCAAACGGCATCACCAAAAACTCAAAATGTCCGTACCTCGTACGAAACGCAGTCTTCGCGACATCTTGGTCTCTTACTCTGAGCTGATGGTACCCGGAACGAAGATCAATCTTAGAATACACCGCACAACCTTGCAACTGATCAAACAGATCATCAATTCTCGGCAATGGGTACTTATTCTTCACAGTGGCTTTATTCAACTGGCGAAAATCAA
Source organism: Dorcoceras hygrometricum (assembly GCA_001598015.1). Classification (NCBI taxonomy): domain Eukaryota; kingdom Viridiplantae; phylum Streptophyta; class Magnoliopsida; order Lamiales; family Gesneriaceae; genus Dorcoceras; species Dorcoceras hygrometricum. The sequence continues at coordinate 719,467 of KV015577.1, forward strand.
TGCACATCCGCATTGAGCCATCCTTCTTCTTCACAAACAAAATGGGCGCTCCCCACGGTGATATACTAGGACGGATGAAGCCCTTCTCCAGTAAGTCATCTAACTGAACCTTGAGTTCTCTCAACTCCGCAGGCGCTAGACGATACGGGGCACGAGAAATCGGAGCTGTGCCAGGCACCAAATCTATGCTGCAGTCTATCTCCCGCCTCGGAGGAAAACCAGGAATCTCCTCCGGAAACACGTCGGGAAAGTGTCGCACCACAGGAACGTCACTAAGCTGAACACTAGAAGAATAAGACGCATCCAAAGCGTAGATCATAAAGCCAGCATTCCCCAAAGACAACAAGCTAAACATCTCCATCGCGGAGACCAATGGAATCTTCGATCTCGAGTCCTGGCCGTAGAAGTCCCACTTCTCGCCAGACAAAGGCCTAAAGCGCACAATCCCATGGAAGCAATCCACGGAGGCCCTGTAGTTGGATAGCACATCCATCCCAACTATACAATCGAAATCCCAAAGCATCAAACGGATCAAATTTGCTAACAAGGCATGCTCACAAAACCGCAGCACACCATCCAACAAAATCTCTTGCGAAAATAGGCTTACACCACCGGGGGTAGAAACAGATACAACATCACGCAAAGGAACGGTACACAACCCATGCTCAACAACAAACGAATCAGAAATAAACGAATGCGATGCACCGGTGTCAAACAACACACGAGCAGGAAAGTCAAAGACAAAGCATGTACCTCCAATCACCCGGCTCGTTGTCTCTTCGGCCTGCTCCCGCGTGAAGGCGTTAACCTGAGCCTGCTGAGGTCCTGGAAAGAAAGGCTGAGACGACTGCCCAAAACGCGAAGGGCCAGGCTGCTGAAACGGCCTAAACAGAGTCTCACCAAAACGGGGTTGCTGAAACTGCTGCAAACGGCCCCGAGATTGACCCCCACGACCCTGAGGCTGGGCCGCGGCCTGCTGTGCTCCAGCTGTCGGGCACACTCTCGCAAAGTGCCCATACTGACCACACAGGTTGCAGGAACCCTGCACACCAACACACTGCGTGGAAGAATGCTTTCCATCGCAAAAACCACAAAACTCCGTCCGAGAGCCGCTGCTACTCGAACTACCAGAACCAGAAGACCCTGAACCGGACTTCTTCTTGAATTGCTGACCACGGGGTCGAAACCTCTGACGGCCAGACTGTTGAACTACCTGCTGCTGCTGCTGAGGAAAATGCACGGACTGAGAACTCTGGGACGACTGAGCTCCCTGACCAGCGGGTCTACCACCCTGCACCGCCTGCGCCACCTGCGCTCTACGTGCACTACGACTCTTCATGCCCTCCTCGATGTGTATAGCAGTATCTACAGCCTCAGCATAGGACTTGGGCTTGCTTGTCAAAACGCTCTGGTACAGATCCCCATTCAAGCCCTCTACAAACCTAGTACTCTTGGCCCTCTCCCGGCCAGCAACATGCGGAACATACGCCAATAAAGCAGAAAACTTGCGAGCATACTCGCGTACAGACAACGAACCTTGCTCCAAAAACTCGAACTCCCGACACGGGCAGCTACATAGGAGTTGGGGACATACTCCTGCCTGAAGACCCGATAGAAAGTGTCCCAAGTAATGCCAACACCAGTCTCCAGTAAGGTACTAGACGTACCTCTCCACCAACGCTCTACAGACTTCCTCAACAAAAGGGTCACCAACCTCAATCGGAGATCGTCGTCATACTGGGCTCGATCAAACAGATGTATGACGCTATGGAGTCAAGAGTCCAGGTCCTCACTCGACTCATCACCATTGAAGATAGGAGGACTCATCCTCTGAAACCGAGCTATGACTACATCCATTCTCTCTACCGGAGCCGGCGGAGCTGCAGCCTCCTCCTCTCCACTACTCTCAAGAGTATGACTAGGCGCACTAGACTGATCCTCATTCTGTCCTCCTGATTCCTGGAAGAGACCCGTACTACGACCACGACGTCTAGGCGGCATCTAAAACACTCAACAGGAGAAGGAAAAACAGAACAGATACAGCAAAGAAAGCATATAACACAAAATATGCAGCACGTAGTCATATAAGTCAAGCACATGCAATACGCAACACTGTGCCTAGACTCAAGTGTGATAAAAGGAATTGAGCTTATCCCAGTTTAAGCTCTGATACAAAAAATGTCAGGCCTCGTGCTCACAACAGATAAACACATGCGGAAGCTATCAAAAAGTGGATAAAATTTTCGCTTTTAGGCCCGACGGTTTGAACAGATACAGCAAAGAAAGCATATAACACAAAATATGCAGCACGTAGTCATATAAGTCAAGCACATGCAATACGCAACACTGTGCCTAGACTCAAGTGTGATAAAAGGAATTGAGCTTATCCCAGTTTAAGCTCTGATCAAAAAATGTCAGGCCTCGTGCTCACAACAGATAAACACATGCGGAAGCTATCAAAAAGTGGATAAAATTTTCGCTTTTAGGCCCGACGGTTTTAAACGTATAATTTAAAATACAACGATACTTAAAATAAGTTTCCCAAATCATAAAACGAACAACAACGAAGCATACATAATCCATACATGTAACATATTCCCCTACGGGTACAACCACAAAGCACAGGGCATCCCCCTGGCTAGCTGATACATATATATATATATATATATGCTATATGCTACTGGGACACACTAGCCACCTCCTGGGGCACCACCAGCTGGGTTAAAACCACGACCAGCTGTAGAACCTGGGTTTCCTGAAAAAAACACAACAAAGAAACAAACCAAGCCCCGGAGGGACATGGGGTCAAACCCCAGTACGGAGAGCCATAATACAACAGAAGTAACAGCAAGGAATAAAATGCAAGTGCTATGCATGAGACGCCGAAGAACAATGGAAAGCTCGACCCACAAGGGAGCTAAGGAACTCAAACATAGCTCCAAGAATCATCGACGACATACCGTGGCCACGGGTGTGTTCACAGTGTGGTAGTGAGCCACTCGCCATGATACTACACCCACTTACCGTATGCATCAAACAACTCAACCTGCTGTTGCCTCGCCCATGAACTGTGGTAGTTAACCACTCGGCGCATGGTGGCTACGATCCCAGCAGGGAGATGAGAGTGCGGTATTGCCGCTTGCCCTCACATCCTGGTAAGAAAACAATAACAATGCAACAATGGTACAAGGACTACCAAAACTGGAAAGGAATACCATGCGTGTATGCAACAGGCTAGAATGCAAGCATATAAACATATGCAACGCAGCAAAATACACCAATAGCATACACAATTCTCAACAGAACACAACCAGCAGACACGGAAAATCCACATACCAGCGACTACAATTCATCCAAGCCATAATCTCGCTGTAATAAAAGCTCAAATCCGTACCTTATACTGAGCAACAACTAACCCTGCGAGAAATCCCGAAGACTCTGGTAAAAGCCTGTTAAACACACGGCATACACAACGTAAATCTAACAGATTGCTAAACCAGCTCATGGCTGGGAGCCTCACTCGATCGGCTGTCCAATATACCTCAACAATAACATAGAAAGCTTAAAACTGGCTAGGAACAAGGTCTCACCGAAAACCAGAACGTAGTTCTACCAAATCAACGCAACACTCGAACGGCAGCAACTTCGCGTTCCTCGACTAGCCAATTACATCTTCTAAAACTGGTATGAATTGGAAGAGCTTCTCAAGAGGAGTCCAACGCTACCTCGCACGAGCCAAAACAACCACCGAAACGACGGGAAATCGCCGGAAAGCTCACGGCTGAACAGTGCTCTAGGGTTCGAAAGATAAGGAACGAAAGGCTGTAAATATTTGTTAAGTATGGGAAATGATATCACAATACGAAGGCCAAGTCTTCCTATATATAGTACTAGCAACGACTGGAAAACAAAACCAATAATTGTCTTCCGACAAAACCAGTCGACACTAACAATTCCCAAACCAGCAGACGCAAGAACCAACAGCTGATGAAATCTCGAGCCATGCTAAACAAAACCAGCCGCTAACTACAGTAGCGAACAATCTCTCGCAGCTGGACAACCAGACGCTGTTTCGAAATACAAAAGCTGGACAGCCAGTCGACCGGACGCTAAAATCACTCACAAGGCAAACCATCGACTGGTCCTCAAAACGGCGTCGCACCAACTTATCCAGACGACGTCGCATAGGATGCTCAATCCTTAATACCAGCTGCTGGTCATCCAGACGCAAGACGCAAAACAACGCACAACTCATCCCTCATCTGGTACCAGTCGCAACGTACCAACACAACCAGTCGCAAGCACAGGAGCGCTGACCCGCGTTGACCATAGCTCTCGACTGCTTATCCAGACGCAACAACTCCTCGCATAAAACCAGTCGCAGCTACAGTGCATGACCAGTCGCAACATCTCAAACGACGACGTTTCATGCCCTGCGCTACCAAAACAAGCTACGACTGTTTTCGCCACCGACCAGCTTTCGCCTCAAAAACTCAAAAACACGAAAGCATCCAGAATTGTTCAATACACGAAATGGAACCCGAAAAATGTAACTCAAACTTCAAAACAGATATCTATACCACAAAATTTCTAAATCAACCGATTAATCCACCAATTAATCCTTAATACAAAAATTAGGTCTCACACGCACGGCGGCGGCCGGCGGCCGAGCTCCAAAAATTTTGTTTTTCGTTTTTCGATCTGAAATTCAAGATTAGATACAATATGGCATAATTGTATTGATCAGATCCGAACCTTGGCTCTGATACCACTGTTGGGGAACCACGGTGGATCCGGATTACGCCTCCCGGCAAGGCAGCGGAAGAACAAAAATTGGACCGGGAGACGATCAATACAATTCTATAAACATGCAAGCTATGAACATTCATAGGGTGTTTCTCGGGGTTACCTTTCTGGCAACTCGTGCCTGGCTCCGACCAGTTTCGCGAGGAAACCGGCACTTCACGGTAGGTGGCGGTAGACAACGTCAATCAGGTCCACGACCGGAAGCGAGACTCCTTCGTCAGCCTGCAGTATAAGGCCTGACGAGATCGGCACGGACGGATTCTCCTCGTCAAGTTGGCCAGAACAAATTACGGCGAGGTGGCGGCGACGGCGGCAGCGTGCACCGGCGGCGACGGCGTGAGGTTTGAGGAGAGGGGGCGGCGGCTTCTTAAGATTTAGGGTTAGGGTTTTGTGTAGAGTGTTGTGTTATGAAGCCTAAGTCTACATTAAGTAGACTTAATGATGGACTTGGACCGGCCCAACGGGCCCGCGTCCAACGGATGAACATTCAGTTCATCCCCATCACCGTGACTTCATCATAACTCCGATCTCCGATCAGATCGGACCGATCGACTCCGTTTCCAAAACTAAATACTATGATCTGAAAAACCATTTTTCAGAACCCCAGTGAAAAATGACCGTTTTGCCCCTCAACAGCGGGAAATCACGATTTGACCCTTGTTGACTTTTAGGAAGTCGCACTCCCCAAAATCCTCCTCGAGTGCTCAACACATTGAGATCAGTATCCTTTCGGGAATCTCGAATCCAGTACTTGTGTGACCCTCATTGGTTCAGGGATACAGCTAGCCGTGGGCCCACAACCATTGTGGCTCCGGAATCACAATTCCGGACTTGCCCAACAGATCATGGTAAGAGCGTCTAGTAACATCGCCCCATGATCCCCTAGGTATCACTGATAGTGTCTGTAAGAACCAGTTGGTCATGGTTAGCGTACAGTACGGTCCTTTCAATCCATATATCCCGATCAGATCAACGACCATTGGTAAATCGAGAGTCGCTAAAGATCCGATAGCTATGCATACATCTTGGAGATCGAATAGTGACATCGCGAGTGTAACTAGGTAAACACATTTACCTAAAACACTTCTAGTACTCTGGCTAGATATTTATACACTATTATCCCCTCAGATAGCATAGGATATCCACGCATGTCTGCGAGCAGTGAATCCTCGACAACGATGCATCGACTCCTACATGCATCGGGGTCTCACCCAATCTCGTCGTCTTATGACCCCAAGTGAGTCGGCAAACGGGTCAAAGTGAGACGCCTATCATGTAGAGTCTCAATGACGTTTCGAGTCGTGAGGACTAATCAGTACAACCAAGACCTCCAAGACCTCCAAGACGCCTATCATGTAAAGTCTCAATGACGTTGTCGAGGATTCACCGCTCGCCCTTGTGCGTGGATATCCTATGCTATCTGAGGAGATAATAATGTGATAAATCTCTAGCTAGAGTACTAGATGTGTTTTGGATAAATGGATTTACCTAGTAACACATGCGATGTCACTATTTGATCTCCAAGATGTATGCATAGTTATTGGATCTCTAGCGACTCTCGATTTACCAATGGTCGTTGATCTGATTGGGACATTTGAGTTGAAAGGACCGTACTGTACGCTAACCATGACCGACTGGTTCTTGCAGGCACTATCAGTGATACCTAGGGGATCATGGGGCGATGTTGCTAGACGCTTTTCACAATGAGTTGTGAGCCCACGGCTAGCTGTATTCCTGAACCATTGAGGGTCACACAGTGTACTGGTTTACCAATTCCCGTGCAGACAAGGAAATTGAGCTCAATTTGTTGAGTATAGTAGGAGGAAGTATGGAAGTGTGACTTCCTAAATTAACTGAGGGTAGAAATGAGATTTCCTTAAAATTAGGGCTAGTATGACTATCCTTTTCACAATGAGTTGTGAGCCCACGGCTAGCTGTATTCCTGAACCATTGAGGGTCACACAGTGTACTGGGTTTACCAATTCCCGTGCAGACAAGGAAATTGAGCTCAAGTTTGTTGAGTATAGTAGGAGGAAGTATGGAAGTGTGACTTCCTAAATTAACTGAGGGTAGAAATGAGATTTCCTTAAAATTAGGGCTAGTATGACTATCCTTAAATTTTATGGGGCCTAACTGCTATTTTGGATTAGGTGGTCCGAAAAATTGTTTTCACATCATAATGCTCAATTTTGTAAACTGTTTAGATCGGTCCGATCTGATCGTCGATCAGGATTATGATGAAGCCACAGCGATGGACTTGAAACTAATGTACACCTGGGCCTGGGCCCGACCCAAGCCCATTAACCCGGTTTAAGCCCATGGAAAATCTATAAATAAGAGCCCTGGGGCACTCATTATTCCTATACCAAAAGCTCTTCAGCTATTCTTCTTCCTTACCTCCTTTCCCTCCTCCAGGCCGTCACCGCCGCGTCGCCATCGCGCCGCCATAAAGTATGCAAACTTCAGAGATCGATCTACGGTCTCAAAAAAGCATCGAGAAGTTGGAACCTGAGATTTGATGAAACAATTAAATAATTTGGTTTCATCAAGAATCCAGAGGAGCCATGTGTGTATAAGAAGGTAGTTAAAAATGCGGTGACATTCCTTTTACTTTATGTTGATGACATTCTACTAATTGGGAATGACGTAGGAATGCTGCAGTCAACTAATTCTCGATGAAGGACATGGGTGAAGCATTCTATATTCTAGGAATACAGATCTATAGAGATATATTGAAAAGGATGCTCGGACTCACCCAAGCGACCTACATCGATACCATACTTTAGCGGTTCAAAATGGAAGAGTCCAAAAGAGGACACCTGCCTATGTGCCACGGGATCACTCTATCTAAGTCTATGTGTCCGAAGACTGATGAGGAGATAGAGAGTATGACACGTGTGCCATATGCCTCGGCAATAGGTAGTATTATGCATGGTATGATCTCAACTAGACCGGATGTCGCATATGCTCTAAGTGTCATGAGCCGCTACCAAGCAAATCCAGGACAGATGCATTGAAAGGCCGTGAAAGATATTCTTAAGTACTTACGAAGGACTAAGAATATGTTCATGGTCTATGGGGCTGGTGAACTAAAATTGGAAGGCTACACAGATTCTAACTTCCAATGCGATGTGGATGATTCGAAGTCGACCTCTGGATTTGTATTCATGCTCAATGGTGGTGCTGTCTCTTGGAAGAGTTCCAAACAAGACACCATTGCGGATTCAACCACTAAGGCTGAGTACATCACAACATCAGCTGCTGCTAAAGAGGCGGTTTGGATAAGGAATTTCGTCCAACAGTTGGGCGTAATCCCTGAAGGAGTTGGTCCAGTCCCGGTGTACTGTGACAACACAGGTGCCGTTGTGCAAGCAAAGGAACCTAGGTCTCACCAAAGATCCAAACATATAATGAGGAAATACCACATAATCCTGGATATTGTGGCTAGAGGTGACATATCAGTTGAGAAAGTCGCCTCTGCAGACAACATTGCTGATCCACTTACGAAGCCCTTGCCATGACCATTGTTTGAAAAACATCACGAAGCAATGAGACTGCGTCTGATGAGTAGTTGGCTTTAGGGCAAGTGGGAGATTGTTAGAGTAGGTGCCCAACTAGCCAACTTGTGGCATGTGGGTTCTTTTTGACTCTATGTAAAACGATCTTTATTTATGAAATTAGCATTCTTTTATGGCATTATTTATCTTCACTATTATGATTACAATTGTTGGATAAAGACCTTGAATGCACTAAAGTGTATGTTAGATGTGATAGTGGATATGATGGCTATCATTAAACACATCTAATAGTCACTGTGTATTATGAACCTGTTCCTAGTCAATTGGGCCATCCAAAAGAGGATAAGGGCCACCCGAACTTGAGACTAGCATCTGCAATGTGAAGTAGCACGTTTCATTGGTAGGGAACATTGTCATGTTCTGAGCATGCAGATGGATAGTGACCTGGTGATCTATCGACCTACCCTCGTTCGGACTTTCCAAGTGGTTATCATTTGTCGAGTGGATTAAGTCCGAGGTTTTGGTTGTACAGATTAGTCCTTATTACTCGAAGCGTCATTGCAACTCTACATGATAGGTGTCTCACTTTGACCCGTTTACCGACTCAGTTGGGGTCATCATGTGGTGGGGTTGGGTGAGGTCCCGATGTATGTAGGAGTCGATGCTTCATTGTCAAGGATTCATCGCTCGCCCTTGTGCATGGATATCATATGCTATCTGAGGAGATAATAGTGTGATAAATCTCTGGCCAGAGTACTAGATGTTTTTTGGGTAAATGGGTTTACCTAGTAACACATGCGATGTCACTATTTGATCTCCAAGATGTATGCATGGTTATTGGATCTCAAACGACTCTCAATTTACCAATGGACGTTGATCTGATAGGGATATTTGTGTTGAAAGGACCGTACTGTACGTTAACCATGACCGACTAGTTCTTGCAGGCATTATCAGTGATACCTAGGGGATCATGGGGCGATGTTGCTAGACGCTTTACCATGGTCCGATGGGTAGATCGGAAAATGTGTTTTCTGATTCACAATGAGTTGTGAGCCCACGGCTAGCTGTATCCCTGAACCATTGAGGGTCACACAGTGTACTGGTTTACCAATTCCCATGCAGACAAGGAAATTGAGCTCAATTTGTTGTGTATAGTAGGAGGAAGGATGGAAGTGTGACTTCCTAAATTAACTTAGGGTGGAAATGCGATTTCCTTAAAATTAGGGCTAGTATGACTATCCTTAAAGTTTATGGGGGCCTAACTGCTATTTTGGATTAGGTGGTTCGAAAAATTGTTTTCACATCATAATTCTTAGTTTTGTAAACTGTGTAGATCGGTCCGATCAGATCGTCGATCAGGATTATGATGAAGTCACAATGATGGACTTGAAACCAATGTACACCTGGGCCTGGACCCAACTCATGCCCATTAACCCGGTTTAAGCCCATGGAAAATCTATAAATAAGAGACCTGGGGCACTCATTATTCCAATACCAAAAGCTCTTCAGCTATTCTTCTTCCCTCTCCTCCTCTCCCTCCTCCCGGCCATCACCGTCGCGCCGCCGCCTACCGCCGTCGCACCTCGTTGGGATCGTCTCGATGAGGAGGTTCTGCTCGCAAAATATTCGTTGGGATTCTAGTGCATTCCAACGAAGGAATTGGAAACCGGTCGTGGACCTGATTAGGAGCAACCAAAGAAGTGCTATTTCCATTTGAGAAATAGTGGGAGCCAGACGCCTAGTCGCCAGACGCCTAGTCGCCAGACAGGTATATTCTAAACATCCTATGAAATTATTATATAGGTGTATTGACCGTTCCCGGGCTCCTAAATTTTTAATTCTTCCGCTACGCCCCGGGAGCGGGATCTGGATCCGCCGCTGTGCCAACAGGAGCATCACATTATTTTATCGCTGATGCATTTGTGGTTGAGAATGGTTTGCATACCACATCCTTGTGTGATGTTGTGTCTGTAGCGACTCCTGCCGGCGCTAGCTTGTTCTCCCAAGAGATCTTGTTGAGTGGCGTTCTTAGATTTGGTGAGAATGTGTTGTTAGCCAACCTGATTAGACTTGTGATGTGGGATTTCTACTGTATAGTGGGAATGGACGTGTTGTCTAGCTATAGGGCCACTGTGGATTGTTTCCATGGCGTTGTGCGATTTAAGCCCCAGTCTTGCGAGAAATGGAATTTCTATGGCCAAAATTCCCAGTTGAAGATTCATTTAGTCTCTGCGATGGAGATGTTTAGCCGTTGTTGCTAGAGAATGCTGGTTTTATGATCTATGCCTTAGATGTGTCTTCTTCTTCGAGCGTAGAGCTTAGTAGGGTTTCCATGGTTCGACATTTCTCGGATGTGTTTCCGGAGGAGATTCCTGGTTTTCCTTCGAGAAGGGAGACAGACTTCAGCATCGAGTTGGTACCTGGTACATCCCTGATTTCGAGAGCTCCATAAAGTTTAGCGCCTGCTGATTTGAGGGAGCTTAAGGTTCAGCTTAGCTATTTGCTGGAGAAGGGTTTCATTAGACCGAGCATGTCACCCTTGTTAGAGTAGATGCCCAACTAGCCAACTTGTGGCATGTGGGTTTATAGACTCTTGTATATGACAGTCTTTATATATGATATTCGCATTTGTTTACGGCATTATTTATCTTCATTATGTTTATATAATGTTAACAATTGTGTTGGATAAAGACCTAGAATGCACCATAGTGTATGTTAGATGTGATAGTGGGTATGACGACTATCATGAAACACATCTAATAGTCACTGTGTATTCTGAATTAGTTCCTAGTCGATTGGGCCGTCAAAATGAGGATAAGGCCGCCCGAGCTTGAGACTAGTATCTGCGATGCGAAGTACCATGTTTCATTGGTAGGGAACATTGTGATTTCTGAGCATGCAGATAGATAGTGACCTGGTGATCTATCGAACTACACGGAAACTGAGCTCAATGTGTTGAGCATAGGAGGAGGATTTTTGGAAGTACGACTTCCTAAAAGTCAACAGGGGTCAAATCGTGATTTCCCACTGTTGAGGGGCAAAACTGTCATTTGGACTAGGTAATCTGAAAAATCGTTTTTCGCATCATAATATTCAGTTTTGGAAACTGAGTCGATCGGTCCGATCTGATCGTCGATCGGAGTTATGATGAAACCGCAATGAATTAAACGAACCGAATGTTCACATGGACCTGGGTATGACCCAAGTCCATTGGGCCGGTTCAAGCCCATCTACCAACTTAATTTAATTAAGATGACTTAGGGATTTGATCATAGGAACTCATAACCTAACCCTAGCTCCAAAGTTGGCCGCCCTCCTCCTCTCCCAAAGCCGCCGCCGCCGCCGGCCACCACCATCGCTGCTAAGTGATCGGACTTGTTCCGATCAACTTTTCGAGGAGTTTCCATCCGTGCTGATCTCGTCAGGCCTTCTAGTGCAGGCTGACGAAGGAACCTTGCTTCCGGTCGTGGACTTGATTAGACGTAATCTACCGCCGCCTACCGTGAAGAGCCAGTCTCCCTGTGATTCTAGTTGAAGCCAGGCGCCTGTCGCCAGCGAGGTAACACCCCGAGAAGTGCCCTATGAATGGTTTATAGTGCTGATTGTATTGTATTGAACGTTTCCCGGCGCTTAATTTTAAACTTCCGCTGCGCCGCCGGGAGACGGGATCCGGATCCGCCACGGTTTTCAACAGTGGTATCAGAGCTAAGGCTCGGATCCTTCAATATAATTGTTGCCATAATTGTATCTAATCTCGATTTTCAGATTGAAACAAAAAAAAAAATTTTCGACCGACCGGCCGTCGCCGTGCGCGGCGACCCATCGCGCGCGCAATAGCGGGCGCGACACCATGCGCGCTGCCGCGCATGTTCGCGGCCGATGGCCGCTGTTGTGCGCAAGCCGTTGCGCCAACGATGGCCACCGTTGCTCGCTGACCATGCGCACTGGTTGCGCAATGTGAGACCTGATTTTGTATTAAGGATTAATTGTGGAAATTAATCGATTGATTTAAGAGATTATGTGGGTTTGATCTCTGTTTTGAAGTTTGAGTTGCTTTTTCGGGTCGATTTCACTCCTTAGAACAATTCTGGATATTTTCGATTTTTTTTTTGAGTTTAGAGGCACCTGCTGATAACAGCTCTGATGACGTCATGCCTTAGTTGGGTTTCGAAGCTGCGGACGTAATCATTGCTGCTGGCAGCTTATCGAGTTTTGTATCGCGGGGAAGTTATACGTTGTCGTTTTGATGTGTGCTTGGGCTGTCAGCAGTTGGTTGTTAGCGTAGCGTTGTGAGAAGAGCTGGTGATAGCAACGCTGACGTGGATTCAGCAAGAGCGCGCTATAGGATATCGAAACGATGGCGTTTTGGTGAAGTAGCAGCTGGGTGATATCTGTTAGCAGCTGGTTCCTGTAGCGAGTGCAATACGCCGCCGTTTAGATTAGTTGAAGCGACGACGTTTTGGCATTTAGAGATCAGCTGCTGGTTTTGTTAACGCTTTTAGTATTAGCGCTCAGCTGTTGGAAGCTAAGTGATGTGTTCTATGCGACGCCGTTTAATTTAGTTGGAACGCTGCGTTTTGGAGTTGCGCGTGCGACCAGCAGCAAGAATCTTTGCTTTTCGTTGACTCTAATCAGCAGATGGTTGAGAGACCAGCTGATGGTAGCTCTGCTGACTTGCGCTATGCGACGTCGTTTGGGTTAATCGCTGCGACGCCGTTTTCGGTTGTGTTAAAAGGCGTTCGCTATCGTTGCTGCTGGAGGCAGCGGGTTCGTTCGAGAAGAAATGTGTCTGCTGAATTGTTATTCCTGCTAATTTGAGATTTCGTTGTTTCTGCTGATTTTGTCGGTGGGTTGTTTTGAAGATTTCAGCAGAGGCGGGATTTATATTTAAAGACTTGGTCTTTGAGTTGAGATGCAAAATCCCACACTTAGAATATTTTCCACTTTCGTTCTTCGTTTCAGTATCGTTGTATTTTAAATTATATGTTTAAAACCGTCGGGCCTAAAAGCGAAAATTTTACCCACTTTTTGATAGCTTCCGCATGTGTTTATCTGTTGTGAGCACGAGGCCTGACATTTATGGTATCAGAGCTTAAACTGGGATAAGCTCAATTCCTTTGATCACACTTGAGTCTAGGCACAGTGTTGTGTATTGCATGTGCTTGACTTATATGACTATGTGCTGCATATTTTGTGCTATATGCTGTCTATGCTGTATTTGTTCTGTTTTTCCTTATCCTGTTGAGTGTTTTAGATGCCGCCTAGACGTCGTGGTCGTAGTCGGGGTCTCTTTCAGGAATCAGGAGGTCAGAATGAGGATCAGTATAGCAGTTCATAGGATTGGGCAACAGCAGGCCGAGTTGTTGATGCATCTGGTATTCGGGTGTTGTCTCCCGGCGAGTGGTTAGCTACCACACTTGGAACACACCCAGTGGCCACCATCTGTTGCAGATTCAATTGAGCTGTGCTTTGACTTCCTTTCCGGTTGGAGCTTTTAGTTGTTGTCCAGCATCTCGTGCATAGCATCTGCATTTTATTCGTGCTGCTTATTGCTGATTTATATTTGCTCTCCGTACTGGGGTTTGACCCCATGTCCCTCCGGGGCTTGGTTTGTTTCTTGTTGTGTTGTTTTCAGGAAACCCAGGTTCTACAGCTGGTCGTGGGTTTAACCCAGCTGGTGGTGCCCCAGGAGGTGGCTAGCGTGTCCCAGTTGCATATAGCATACTTATAAATATGTATCGGTTAGCCAGGGAGATGCCCTGTGCTTTGTTGTTGTACCCGTAGGGGAGTCTGATACATGTTGGAATTATGTATGCTTTATTGTTGGTTGTTTTATGAATTGGGAAACTTATTTTAAGTATCGTTGTATTTTAAATTATATGTTTAAAACCGTC